>JANRMT010062835.1:28094753-28110402 GCA_026402145.1 Polypterus bichir lapradei | reverse complement strand
AGGGGGCAATTACTTTTTCACACAGGGCCATGTAGGTTTGGATTTTTTTTCTCCCTAAATAATAAAAACCATCATTTAAAAACTGCATTTTGTGTTTACTTGTGTTATATTTGACTAATGGTTAAATGTGTTTGATGATCAGAAACATTTTGTGTGACAAACATGCAAAGGAATAAGAAATCAGGAAGGGGGCAAATAGTTTTTCACACCACTGTAGGTGAAATAACTGAAAACATGTTTTATATTCTAATTTCTTCAAAATAGCCACCCTTTGCTCTGATTACTGCTTTGCACACTCTTGGCATTCTCTCGATGAGCTTCAACAGGTAGTCACCTGAAATGGTTTTCACTTCACAGGTGTGCCTTATCAGGGTTATTTAGTGGGATTTCTTGCTTTATCAATGGGGTTGTGTTGTGCAGAAGTCAGGTTAGTTGGATGATCATTTATTTTTCAACAGGACAATGACCCCAAACACACCTCCAGGCTGTGTAAGGGCTATTTGACCAAGAAGGAGAGTGATGGAGTGCTGTAAATGGTCATGAAAATAAAGAAAACACATTGAATGAGGAGGTTTGTCCAAACTTTTGCCCTGTACTGTATATTTTAATTTTGCTGCACCACTGGATTATACATGAGGACTTTTCATTTTTGCAGTATGGTAATACAACAAAAGTACAATCTCATAATGATGACCTATTAACATCTTCTCTGAACGCGTTCCACCAATATCAACCAACCAGTACTCATCTTTATCTTTCAAATGCTTTTTAATTAGGTGTGATTGGTCAGGTTTATAATCGTGAGGATCAAAGTGGATAGCAGATTGCTGCAAGTGTCTGTACTGTCGGTGACAAGGTGGACTTTTCTGGTTATTAGGCCTATTGTTCTCACATATCCCAGTTCCCCTTTGTCATTAGGTGAACACCCAAGCCACCCTGATGGCGCATCCGGCCGTGATGGAACATATTAACAACATCAAGTTTTATTCACAGGAACTGATTATTGTTCCTAAGTTTATTTGATAAAACATTTCTTCCGTTTTTTTTTTTTACACAGTATGCTTTATTACTGTGGACCCCACTGTAACTTAATAGTTGGAATAAACAAGTATGAAAAATGAATGAAGTGTCACCCAATCCACTATACGCAATAGTGAACTCTAAAATAAGAAAGCAGAGCAGCAAGGCCAAATCCGTCAGCTCAGCAAAGCTCACTCTTGGCATCCAAATGAATCATTTTTCTGTGATCGTGTACGGCGGAGGTCACAAACTCTCGACCTTTCGCTTTGCAGGGGCTTTTTTACTTCTTTCCACCTGGGCTGTGAGGTTAATTAATTGGTTCCAGAGACTTGACCAAATGGATAAATTTAACAGTAATGTGGGTGTAATTAGAAAAACATTTCACGGGTAATAAAGCGAGAGTTGAGAAGGTTTTTTTATTCTACTTTCTTTTAATTGAAAGCAGCATAAGGAGAGGAAAAAAGTTACTCTGAGCTGAACAAGAAAGGTTACATCAATGAAATCATCAAAGAGCTTTAAACTGGAATGAGTTTAGAAGATCTGGTGTAACTATGAGGTCAGGGGTATGTGACCCCTGGGATTGCTCAACTGAAATGTCATCTAATGTTGCAGCTTCTACTTAAACTACTCTTTGTGAAAATATGGCCTCGGCTCTCCATTCAAAATGTCATTTTCTAACATTTGCTCACATTCTCCAAGATATTAAGCACAGGATAAATAAACTCCCTGAAAGATTTACATCCTAGGCAATTCTAAAAGTGATAACATGTGGCCTCTGGTTGCCATCCCAATTGTTTTCTAAGGCTTACTTATATTCTATTCAATGTGCAGTGTCCACCTGGATGATGAGATAGCAGACATTTTGTGTGTGTTATTGGTTTGGTGAAGAGGTGAGAGAGATAATTAGCCAATTAGAGACAGAGGATGATCAGGAGGTAGGCTGGACCATGATGGGCAATTTAGTCAGGACATCGGGTAACATTCTACTCTTTACAAAGGATGCCCAGGGATCTTTTTTTAATGACCACACAAAGTCAGACCCTCAGTTTTACATCCCATCCAAAGGACGGCACCATTTTTATGGCACAGTGTCCCTATCACTGCACTGGGGCATTGCGATCCACATTTAGACCACAGGCTATTTGCCCCCCTATTGGTCTCACCAACACCTCTTTCAGCAGCAACTCAAGCTTTTCTTAGATGGTCTCCCATCCACGTACTGGCCAGGCCAAAACATGCTTAGCTTCACCTGATTTTTAAGCGTGTCATGCATGTACGTCAGTGGATCACCCTCTGGGCTCATCTGAGATGCGTAATACCAATCCGGGACATGAAGGGGCACTTTCTCTAATCATGTCCTCTTCCATTTCTCTCACAGTGCAGAGAAGACACTCAATAAGGGCAAGTTACTCTTCCTCTTCCAGTCACCCATCTATAAATCACAGGGTCGCCAGCAGGAGGTGTCACTGTCTGTACAGAGCACTTCTGGGTCTGGCAGAAGCTCCCTAAAATAGGGACTACAGATCTTTGCAGCACTCCCTGTGCTGCTGGCACCCATGGAACCCAAAAGGGCCACCCCATGAGACTACAATTCCCAGAAGGCCCTGCGGGTACCTGTATAGGTTCTGTATCTCAGGGCTGCTGCCATCGAGCATGTTGGGGAAGTAAATAGCCCAAACAGGCAAAATCTCACTGCCCCTCTGTTTTACTGGCTTCCTTTTACTGGGTAAGGTTCTTCGGTCCATCCCTGCTAGGATGCCAGCATATGCACTCTGAGGTAGGCATCTCCTGGAAAAAGCAGGGAATAGCTTGCCTTTCTTCTTGGTTAATTAAGGAATCATGTACCATCCCAGTCAGGACGCCAGCCCATTTCTGCCATCAATCCCAACTGCATGTGGTATGGCTGCTGGCATATAAGTTATTTTATATTCAATTCAACTCCCTGAAAGATTACAACCTGAAAAATAAAAAAATTAGCCCCTGCCCCTCTGTTTGAAATCAGCTTTCTCAGTTATTCAAGTTATTATACATATACTGTACATTAAATAACCCTTTCTGAAAAATGACATGGCGGTCATGCTGACACTGGTTAATGATGCCCTGTCACAAGGTTTTAGTGGTCAAGGTTCAGTTCTCAGCCTGGTTACGAAATTTTTGTCATCATCACCCGGCTTCCCGTATACATTTAAAACTCAAGTGAGATTCACGCAGAAGACTCCAATTCCAGTACTGGAGGGCCACTGCTGTCACAGATTTTTTGTGCCACCTTATTTCTACAGCTGGTGTCACACTACACGACTTCTCCATTTTATGTCAGTTGTAGCCTTTATTTATATAATCTTAGCGAGTTGCTGCACAAGCCTCTGACCATCCGTCATGTAGTGTAGCAACCCTAGCGACTCTGTGACTCGTCCTGACAAAATCAAACCTGTCTGAGTCAGAGGAGTGAAGGCCTGTCTGTGAGGAGATCTTAGCTGGACCTACAATGCATCAGCGATGACAGAAGGAAAGTGGGCGTTTTGGACCTACAAAGAGCCAGGAAGCTTGTCTGGTGTTTGTTGTACCGTAACAGAATGGACAAAAATTGGTATGGAATGGTCCATAAAGTACTTCCATGTAAATTTCACTTTAGTGATACTGCAGGAAATCACTCATTTGAAGATTTTACAATGCAATATAACCAATGTAAAAATCAAGTACATTAAGTTATATAATATTTATTATGTACACAAAGAAATTTAGAGTAAAATGAACAAGGAATAGAATCAAGGGAACAACCTAAACAATACTAAAATCAAACTAAACAAACTGGGTCAAATGAAGTAAACAAGCTGCAAAGACAGGGAGACTGATATGAGGTGGAGTTGTGTGTTTGTGTGATTTCACTTTTTTCTATTCATCAACAAGCATAAACTCTGGTAGGGCACACAAGCTGTCAGCTATCTTCACTTATACATTTTTTGAGTATGTGTGTGAGCTTGCATGTGCATATACATAAAGTAAATTATGCATCGCATAAACTACTCGTGCAAAAATTTTGCATATTCGTAGGCCAGGACCCATTACTAAACAGAGAAGACTGCAGACATCCCAGCTAAATTAAACAATTTCTACATCAGCTATCATCGGACATAGGTCAAACTGTTTTTAAAGTATACTACGGGGCTTCGCTCACCCACCCCCAGGTTTGGTTTACTGAATATACAATTTAAAGAGATTGTTATTTTCATGGGAATTGTTACATACAGCATGCATTATTTTCACTTTTACTTTAAAACTTTTGTATAAACAATATTTGTCCTTTATTTGGACCCAGGCGTGGTTAAATGTCTCTCACAGGATGTATAACGCACGCTACTCGTGTTGTGTGGGGGTGGCGGTTGAACGCATGGCCATAAGGAGATGGCGTCGGATAATCTGCTGTCTTTCTGCTGCTGGCGAGCTGCGTGTTCTTTTTGTCGCGCTGCACGTCGATCATTTAAAAGCCTGTACTGCAGCTGTCCTTTTGCTACTTCACGTCTCTGCCACTAGCGTTGTGAAAGGGGGGGTGGCTGAACGCACGCTAAGGAAAAGCAGTCGGATCATCTGCTGGCTTCCGGCTGCTGCTGGAAAGCTGCATGTTCTGCTTGTCGTTGTTTTAAGAGCTGGGAGCACATGATGTTTGTCTGTCAAAGGCATTCCAACAACAGCTTGGTTAGATGTCCTTGAACTTGTTTTAAATGTGGTCTCACTGCCTTGTCTCACGGGACGTCAAATTGTCTTTGTGTGACTTTAAAGTGTCGCGCGCGTGGACATCAAATTGTCTTCTGAGAAGATCACGTCTCGTCTCCCTAGTCTCCCTTCCAGGATTTTTTTTTTTATAATAGAGAGATGAGAATAAGTACTGGACCAAACTGGTCCAAAACAAAATGCCTGGAACCTGTAACAAGATAAAGACGATGCTTGAAAAAGATACTGTAGGTCCATTTTTTCAGAAGTATGCATTCAGGGTGAACATCTTGGAATCTTTTGTCTCCATCTATCCCTGTCTTTTACATCATTTTCTACAACACCGACCGCCTTCATGTCCTCCCTCACCACATCCATAAACCTTCTCTTTGTCCATCCTCTTTTCCTCTTGCCTGGCAGTTTACATCTTCAACATCTTCTCTGCACAAGCCCAAACCATTGTGAAAGAAAATGTAACTGCTTGCAAGCTACTAAGGGTTAAAAGCTGTTTTTGCTATAACGGCAGGTTACTCACACAGGCGTCTGTCATAAGACAGATTGCAGCAAGCTAACCAAGGACAACTTCTTTATTTAGAATGAGTCCGTTAGACACGGGAAACATGACTTTTCCTTCTTTAGGGCCCCTTTTGCAATGTACACAAAATAGAAAGGGTTAGCCGATTCATGCAATGTAAGATGAAATGCTTAGATAAACATATTGTGCTTATTGAGAAGTAAAGGGAAGGGGGAGGGAGGAAAATTATTAAAAGTCGAGTGAAACGGAGGAACTTTGCTCTTCTGCTTTACAGAGCATGAATCCATGTACTCATCTGTGACTGAATAAAGACTGATTGATTGAACTATTCCTGCCTTCCTCAGGGGTCACTTCCACACCATCTCAGTGTAGCCTCTCTCACTTGGTCACCAAACTGTCGTCCCTGTGTTGTCCCTTTAATATACTCATTACAAATCCTGTCTACCATCATCATGTTAGGGGAATGGCTTTTTGCAGGTGCGCGATGACTGCTTCATTAATGCAACAACATAAACATCAGCGTCAATTAAACAAGCACAGGTCCCAGGTACAAATAAATAATTTATTAAAAGGCGAGCTTTGTCCTCTTTCCAACCGATTCCAACTCGCCTGGATGAAATCAAGCGGCTCTTTTTTCTTGGACCCAGGAATACCTTCAATGCCAGTCTGGGTCCGGGGTCAATCGGAAGTCCCAAAAACCACAGAACACAGCTCCTAATAACACCCCCTGGTGGCACCCAAGGGCCCTAAATGGGCAGCTCTATGGCACTATAACTCCCAACATACCCTGCAGGGTACCTGATTCCAGTATTTCTGCCACCTAGCAGTTTGGGGGGGTCATGTAGCTTGAACAATTCAGCTCCTCCTGTCCTTCCAGCCAGGTAATCCCACCAGGATCCCAGTGTACTCACTCTTCAGATGGCATCCCATGTCCAGATCCTTCTGTAGGCGGAAAACCGCCTGCCTCTTTTCGTGCCTGTTTGCCACCAGGGCCTCCCGGCCAGGTAGAGGAAGGGAATTCATTCTGGCAGTGATGCCAGTCCCTGCTTGCCATCTATTACACCACACATATACACAAGTTTTCTCATCAAGTTTTCTTGTATAAATCCGGAGATTTCAGGCGTCTTTTTGCGTGTACACAAGTTTTATAAATCTGATCCTTAGTTCTTTTGTAAGTCTAAATCAGCTCAGCTTTGTGCTGGCAGAACAAGAGTGGGTTTTATTTTGATATGAAATGTCAGACAGGTACTCACTGCAGTCAGAGCTGTTGAAGCGCAAGAGTCCATCAGACTCTTAAACTTTACTTTGCGTCACTTCAGTTTGATTGCTTGTTACCAAATGACATGTAAATAGCAAGACAGTGAATAATGGACATTCAAACAATGAAGGCGCACACTTACAATGCAGCTGCCCACATGTCTGGAAATATCTGTTGACCTTTTGCTTCACTAACTGCACTTATCATTTATACAAATATTACATCTAAACCATCCTAAAACGCAGCTTCATATCCAGTGTCACGGGATCCTAAAAAGGCAGAGCAACTGCATCCCTACAGATGAAACTTTATCCATCAAAACAAGTTTGCCAGTCTAGTCAAGATGATCATACAATGGCCTCGGTTTTCAGGAGCCGAAAGTCACAGCTCTTTAAGTCCGCAGCAGCTGTATTTGTGTTACAAATCCCTCAGCTGCCGGACGGCATGCCCCCCAAATGCTGTGAAAGCACCAGTCATACCCCAATTCCCTTCAGGATTTCTCCTCTCATATGCAGCTGTCCGAAGACTATTTTAGTCTTAAGGAATTTTAAATGGTAGAGCATAATGTCTGAGCAACCAAAGGGATGGAAATGTGATAAGAAATTAGTGATTAATTAGGCTTATCAATTAGCAACTCAGTCTCCTAGCCGGGCATGAAAGAGTGACGGTGCTCAGTGATGAACAGACATCCAATGCTGTTATGATGAGATTCTGGCTTTTAAAAATGTTTATGGGCTTTTTCATTATATTTTGCTTTTTGCACCTGTCTTGGGTTTTGTCACATGGTGATTCCAAATCCATCAACAGTTTTGGATGTATTAATTATATAAAGAAGTTAAAGTTACACTCGGCCCTTGCAATTCAGAGGTTTAAGATTTGCAGATTTGCCTGGCAGATCTGGCATTACAGTAACTTAGCCAAGATATAATAAAAGCATTGGCCAAACATTCAGCGTCTGCCAAGGTCAAACATGGTCAAAGTTGGACTAAATTCCTTAAATGGCAAAATAAAGTTTTTACTAAGTTATTAACATATGGGAAAAATGACAAAGACGAATCAAATGCAACACCCAGGTTTCTAACTACAGCAGAAGCCTGAACAGGGATCTTATCCCCAGTCAAAAGTATTTCAGTTTCTTCACTATTTAATTTTTGAAAAATTGGACATCAGCCATAACTTGGCATCATCATCAAACAATAAGATCAGAAAATGGAATAAATGTGGATATTTTTGAAAATACAGTATTAGGATATCATCAGCATAGCAGTGATGGTCCAGGAAATGTGTACAAATTATTTGACATAAATGAAGCAGATGAATATTAAATAGTAGAGGCCCCAACATGGAACCTTGTGGGGCACCCTGAGTAACACGTGCCACAGGGGATTTATGAGGTCCCAGTACAACAAACCTCTGCTTGTCCAATAAAAAAGATTTAAACCAATCTAAAACAGTGCCTCTAATACACAGGAATGACTGCAAACGTTCAAGCAGTATTGTATCACAGACCTGGGGTCCAACGAAACAAGTACACCCATAGCCCCCGAGTCAGCAGTCATCAGCAGATCATGAGCCAACTCTACCAGAACTGTCTCTGTGCTGTGACCAGAGCGAAATCCAGACTGAAATGGATTACATGCATGCAAGCCTGCAGTTGCGCAGCTACAACATGATCCAGAACTTCAGAAAGAAAGGGAAGTTGAGAAATGGGCCTGTAATTAGCTAAACAATCGGTATTTAGGCCGACTTTCTTCAACACAGGTCTAGCAGCAGCAGTTTTCAGAATGGAAGGTACAAATTCCGAAGATAGAGAACTAATACTATGATATGTTATAAGACGACAAATTACAGGTAGACATTGTTTTATAAGTGATGTAGGCATAAGGTCCATAGGAGATGAAGATGGTTTACAACTGTTAAGTCACTTAATAACAGAAGTAGAATCAACACGATGGTAAGTGGAGAAACAAGTAACTTGCGTATTAACAGACAACTAAGTTTGAGAAAATAAATGATAAAGTTCAGGTTGAACAACATTGCCACTGTTTTCCTTATTTAATTCCAAATTAAAGACTGCATTTCTGTCCATAAAGAAAGGTAGGAATTTCAAACAAAGTCCTGGACTGAAGAAAGCTGCAGATTTATCATGAGCTTGGGTAAGTTTATTAACCTCCTTAGCGTTAGACCCAAGCATCACTCAGGCTGTAAAAACAGAGCTAAAAGTGTTAGTCCAGAAGCATCACTCAGGCAATGATACAGACAGTCTCGCATAAGGATCACATCACGTCACTCGCACATGTGCAGTGTGCTGTTCATATTATTATTATTATTAGTAGTAGTATCAATGTTATACTTTCTACTTTTAGTGTTTTTAGGTTTTACAGTATAAAAATGAGATTTAATAAAAACATTTTTTTTGGAGAAAAAAATTTAATCCTAAGGAGGTTAAAGGCAGTGAATAAAAACTTTACCAGATGCAATTAATTCTGAAATGCAGGATTTCCTTGCAGAGATGAGTGCCTCTGTAAGCTTGTTGGTGCGCTCTGACTGCCTCACAAAGTCCAGTTTTTGTTTTTTACAGAGACGCTCAAGTTGGTGTCTATGGGTTTTCATGGAGAGGAGATTATAATTATACCAAGGAGAAGAATGGGTAAAATTAACAATTTGTGATTTAATTGGGAGCTGATGTTTCCATAATATTTCGTAATGTCAGGGTGGTCCCGCCTCCTAGGGCTTTAACCACAAAAAACAGGAAACATAAGCAAGTGTAATGAGACACTACACAATTAATCAATCTTCTTCTTCTTCTTTTGGCTGCTCCCGTTAGGGGTCACCCCAGCGGATCATCTTGTCCGCATACTGATTTGGCAAAATTTTACACCAGATTAATTAATAAAAAATTTAATTAATAAGAATATAATAAAAATATGAAAAATACTAATACAAAGTAGAGATGTCAAAAGTATCAAAGTATCAAAACATTGATTTTAACATTTTAAAATGACTTCAATACTTAGTTTTCATGGTGTCGATTCTACAGTCTGCATTACGAATGCACTTTCGGATCACCTTGTCTAGAGTTGCAGCCCCATTTCACCCACTCACAGGTGTTAATAAGATGGCAACTTCAGCAGTGATGGAGCTTTGACAAGCACACTGACTTGACAAAGATGGCAGTCAGAGTGGCATCTGGAAATACTTTGGCTGTGTGGCAAATGGGGATGGAAAACCACAAAATGCCTGCAAACCTGTAGATGAGATTTGCTACCGCACAATACCAACTAAAGGGGCCAACAAAACCAATTTAGTCAAATATTTGAAGGACCAACACGTGAGTCAATACAAAGAATTTCAACAGCTATCTTATTTCTGAATTACGGAAACATTAGTAAGTATAAACCTTTAAAGTGTTGTGTTTGAGGAGGGATGAGACTTATTTTTTTCTACAGGTTAAAACATTTGTTTTGTAGTCAGTTAAATATTAAATGTATCAAGACAGGGGTCTTCAATCATCTTTATCTCCAGGCCAGTTTTATGCTGTGTTGTTCACTCACAGGTAACAGTCTTTTAACACTACGGCTCCTTCGCTGCCTCGATTTTTAAATCCTCGTCACAAAATGTGCTGCCATCACAAGCTATTTTAATTAATTATGTGCAATTTTTAAATTATATTTCACCGCATTTACTATATAATGTAAGGCACTATAACCGTGCTCAATTGTACAAACAGTGGTGTGACTCCTCTGTGTGCTCATCCACTTTCAGCTGTGCTTCAGAGTGTGTGTTTAGTACGTCAGGGCTCATTTGTAACCCCACAAAGGCACATAGCTGCCTTACAGACAAGCACATCGACATGTTGGTCTTTCTTGCAAAAACTGTGGGTGTTAATTACATTGTAATTTATTTACACCAAAGTGCAACGTGCATTGTTTGCATTAATGCTAAGCCTTCGTATGTGTTAGTGGTCTATTAATGTGTTGCTCTTCTGAACATTAATGTTCTTTTTTACTTGAATGCTTCATATAATGATTAATATTTTTTGTATATTGTTTACAAAAAATTGCAATACTTTTATAATTAACATTTGCTGACATTTGTAACATTTCATTGTTCTAACTTAGTAACCCCCAAAGGTCAGGCAAAAAGACAGTTTCCCCTTGCGGATTAACAAATTATATCAAATACATTAATCAAATAACAGGATTTTTTTTCCATCAATGTAATGAAACAGTTGACTGGATTTAAACTTCATTAGTTTTTACTATTTATAAAACTTTACTCTTACCTTTTACAGAAGGTTGCATTACTTCAAGTACTTGCATTTAATGACTAAAGTTTATATTATTTGTCTTCATCAATGTAAAGATTTGAATGCATACAAAATTGCAATGTATTTAAATACTACTTTATTGAGATGCATAATATACTGTATTGGGTATTGAAAATAGCATTGAATTTTCAATAATTTTTTCTTAATATCGTATTGAAGCTTGAAATTTTGGTATTGTGACGGCCCTAATACAAAGACAGCAACAACAACAATAAAACACATTGTTCAAGTTCAAAGTTACAATGAAATTCTTTCTTTGCTGTCCACACCAAATAAAACCAACGTATAAAGATAAACACAAATAATAAGTAGCAGATAGATAATAAGTAACAGAGGCAGCATAAAGTATAAAAACAGAATAGAAGTATAAAGTGTAAAGTGTAATGTGCAGGTAGGTGTGTGATGGACAAGTCAAATACAGTTGTGTGAGGTAGACAGAATGAGGTGGCCCACAGTTATAAACTCCAGTCAGTTATTTAGGAGTCTAATGGCCTTGGGAGAGAAAGAGTTCTTCAGCCTGGAAGTCCTGCATTTCATACGTCTGTACCTCCTGCCTGAGGGTAGAAGTGTGAACGGTTCGTGTTGGGGGTGGGTGGGGTCCCTGAGGATCAAGGCAGTTCTTCTGCGGACTCTGCAGTTGTAGATGCTCTGCAGAGAGGGTAGTGGGGTCCTGGTGATCTTCTCAGCAGTCTTTACCACTCTCTGCAGGCGTTTGTGGTCCATAGCAGTAGTGTTGCCGTACCACACAGTGATACAGCTGTAAAAGTTGCCGAGGGTCTTAGTCGACATACCAAACTTCCTCAGCCTCCTCAGAAAGTACAGCCGCTGTTGAGCCCTCTTGACCAGCTGTGTGGTGTTAAGTGTCCAAATGAGGTCCTCACTGATGTAGACACACAAGTATTTAATGCTGCTCACCCTCTCCACTTCAGGCCCTCGGATGAACAGTGGCCGGTGAGGTCTCTTTCATCTTGTCTGTGTTGAGGGTGAGGTTGTTGTCCTCATACCATGACGCCAGACTGTCCATCTCCCTCCTGTAGGCCGCCTCATCCCCACCAGTGATGCGTCCAATCACTGTGGTGTCGTCTGCGAATTTTAGGATGATGTTATCTTTGTGGAAGGCGACACAGTCGTGGGTGAACAGGGTGTAGAGGTTGGGGCTGAGGACACATCCCTGTGGGGTGCCTGTGTTTGTGATAATGGTGGCTGAAATCCTATTACCACTCCTGAAAGACTGGGGCCTGCCAGTCAGAAAGTCTAGGAGCCAGTCACAGAGGGTGGGGTGCAGGCCAAGCGCAGACAGTTTATGTGTGAGTTTATGGGGGATAACTGTGTTAAAGGCAGAGCTGTAGTCAACAAAGAGCATACAACCATGTCGGAGGATCTCCTCACAGGCTCGATCGAGGTAGGTGATAACCTGTCAGGGCGAGAGAGAGCGCAGTCACTAACATCTCCTTCTCCTCCTGCACCACCAAGAGACCGCCCAGTGAGGGCACTTAGCCCCGCCCCTTCCCGGGTCACACGCCATAAACAAGCCTGCCACCCAGAAGGAGGCGTCATTCCACACTGACAGTAGCTGCCAAGGACAGACCCTTTTCCTTACAAAACGCCAAAGTGCTTAGTGTTTTGTTTTTGTGTCTGAGTGGCCTTTACTTTCTTTAAGGACTAAAGAAAAAGACAACTGTATTAAATAAATGACCTGGTTGCCAAAGGACTGGGAGAGCATGCGGGGTTATGAGGTTGCTGGAAAGGGGTGTGTGGTGCTCCCGATATATCTGAAGAAAGATGAAGGTCCAAGTCTTTAGTGTCCTGGTGCTTCCTGTCTTGCTATATGGTTGTGAGACATGGATGCTATCCAGTGACCTCTGAAGAAGACTGGACTCCTTTGGTACTGTGTCTCTCCGGAAAATCCTTGGGTACCATTGGTTTGACTTTGTGTCGAATGAGCGGTTGCTCATGGAGTCCCGAATGAGGCACATTACCTGCATTGTGAGGGAGCATCAGTTACAGCACTACGGCCATGTGACGCATTTCCCCGAGGGTGATCCAGCTTGTAAGATCCTCATTTTTGGGGACCCGAGTGGCTGGACCAGGCCAAGGGGTAGCCCACATAACACCTGGCTGTGGCAGATAAAGGGTCATTTCCGGAGGGTGGGACTGGACCGCGTGTCTGCCTGGGGGGTTGCCAACCGGGATCCCGAGTTGTTTTGCCATGTAGTGGGTGCAGCAATACACTGGATCAGTGCATGCTCCCCAACTTGACTTGACTTGACTTGGTTGGTGTCCCAACTCTTTGTTGTTGCCTTCCTGTCATTCCTGTTGCCAGCCACAATATAAACATTCGTTAATACATTAACACATAGATGCATATTAATACATAACAGCCAGGAGACAAGTCCTGCGCGTCCACCCCGGCTGGTTGTTGTCTTCACACTGACAGAGCTGCTCACAAATTTTCTGCATAGATTTTTCTTTGTACTCAGGATTTCCTTGCACTGTGCAACAAGGTGCGATTTTGACTATTTTATAACTAACCTGGCATGATAAAAGTGAGTGTCCTATAATGGACTGGCATCCACGCATAAGTTGGATCCTGCACTGTAGCTAAATTCTGAATTGGATTACCGGTAAGCAGATTTTAAGATGGATGTGTGAAGGACAGAAAAGGACAGAATAAGAAATGAGACAATCAGAGGCACAACAAAAGTGCAAGAGATACCTAAGTACAGGAAAAGAGATGGAAGTGGTACAGACATGTGATGAAGAGAGACGAGAAATATGTGGGCAGAAGAGAGATGGGAATGGAAGTAAGGAGGAAGAGAAAGTGAGGGAGACCAAAGTGGAGGTGAATGCATAAAGTAAAAGAAGATCTGAAGGAAAACGGCCTGACTGGAGAGGAGCTGCAGGACCGAATTGCATGGAGAAGACTGATAAAGTACTTTGAGCCCACACAGTAGTGGGAAAAGATGAAGAAGAAGGATAAAGCAGATTTTAAAAAATGGATACATTGAAATCATTCCTTATACAGAAAGCACATACTGTTCTAAAATGGAGAAAGGCAACGTGTATTTAATTTTTAAGCTTATGGTAAATTGTCACTGAGTGAGATGCTGTAAAATTCAAGTGCCAAACCAAGCTATATTTTTTAATAACTAAAGTTAAATGCCTTAACTAATGGATACATTCCATTTTTTATATCATTTCTTGCAGGAATTACATATTTATGGTTCAATTCTTTTCACATGACACTGAAAGTTCCAAAAAAATCACTTAACAAAAATACTGACGCTGTTAAAAAATACTGGGACATCGCGCCACGACATTTGGAGCTGGTTAGCAACTGTTAAGAGCGTGGAATTGGCTTTCACACTGGAAACTATTTCTGAATCCCCAGGATTTTCTACTTGTGGCTTTTTGAGCCAATTTTTTTTTGGGGCCATCTGGAATAAAGTATAATTTTACCACTTTAATAAACACAAATGAAGTTATATTATCTATTTAAACTGTATTGATTGTACCTTTCGCAACAAATATCTACCAGGAATCAAATTACCTGCCCTAACAATATTTGTAACAACAACAATTTTAAACATTGCACACAAATGCAGCAAACAGCCTTCCAAGGTACCCCAATGCATGCTGGTTAAGTTGGTCACCACTATACCTGTACTTGAGCATTTTGGCACAACATCCTGGGTTTCCTGCCTTGCACCAGATGCTGTCAGGACAGTCTTTGGTCCTTAAGGCCCCGTCACATTATTTATTTATATATATATATATATATATATATATATATATATATTGTTGGAGGTGGCTGGGGTGGCGACCCGGCTGGGACACCCAGGAGGATAGGAGGAGGGCTTACGCCTTCCTCAGGCCACGTGGGGGTGACCGCCCTGGTTCTTTTGGGGGCCACGGGTACAGAGCTTTAAAGCTCTACCCTGTAGGGGGTCGTGGTCACCGTCAGGGGGCGCCCCTGTGCCTTTGGAGCCCTGGACCTCAGCACTTCCGCCACACCCGGAAGTGCTGGGGGGAAGAAGAGCAGGGACGCCCGGAGAGCTTCCGGTGATGCAGCCGGCACTTAAGGCACACTGTGGCGTGTCGGTGGAAGATTGCTGGGAAACACCTAGAGCAGATCCAGGTGATTATAAAAAGGGGCCGCCTCCCTTCGTTCAGGGCGAGAGTCGGGTGGAAGAAGGACGGAGCTTGGGAGGAGAGTCAAGGAGGTGGCCTGAAGAGAGAGAAAGGCATTGGTGTTGTGGCCAGGACTCTGGGAGTTTTAAGGTACACTGACACTTGTAAATACGTTCAATAAACGTGTGCTGGGTGACGTCAACGTGTCCACCTGTCTGTGTCCGGGCCGGCTTCCACAAATATATCTATATATATATATACTAATAAACGGCAAAGCCCTCACTCACTCACTCACTCA
The DNA here is from genome assembly GCA_026402145.1 of Polypterus bichir lapradei. Taxonomy (NCBI): domain Eukaryota; kingdom Metazoa; phylum Chordata; class Cladistia; order Polypteriformes; family Polypteridae; genus Polypterus; species Polypterus bichir. Next base: position 28,095,122 of record JANRMT010062835.1, on the reverse strand, counting down.
CTCACTGACTGACTGACTGACTGACTGACTGACTCATCACTAATTCTTCAACTTCCCGTGTAGGTAGAAGGCTGAAATTTGGCAGGCTTATTCCTTACAGCTTCCTTACAAAAGTTGGGCAGGTTTCATTTCGAAATTCTACACGTAATGGTCATAACTGGAAGCTGTTTTTTCTCCATTTACTGTAATGGAGATGAGCTTGAAACCCGTGGGGGCGGAGTTTGACATAATCACGCCTCCCACGTAATCACGCAGTACGTAGAAAACCAGGAAGAGCCCCAAAAAGCGCTGAAGAAAACATGCATTATATAATTGAGAAGGTAGCGAAACAATAAGAAGCGAGCGAGTGATATATACAACCATATTCAT
>JANRMT010062835.1:28072368-28089753 GCA_026402145.1 Polypterus bichir lapradei | reverse complement strand
GGGTGGGAAGCCCAGTATCTCCCCCTGGATGCTAGATGGCAGCATCCCTGGGTTGCAGCGGTGCCTCGGACTCCCCCAGGGCTTCATGGGGATTGTAGTTCTGTGCAGCTCTGTGGGGTTCCGTAGGTGCCGCCAGGGGGTGCTGCACCAGGAACGACTGGCCCCTTTTGGGCACTGGTTTCGCCACATCTGGAAGTGCAGCTGGAGACCAGCAATCAACCACCTGGAGCACTTCCAGGTGCCTGACAAAAGGGAGCCAGAAACCACCACTCATTGGCCAGAGTCGGGAGGAGGAGGACTGAGCTTGAAGAGGAGTGGTGGAGGAAGAGATAGAGGAGATAGAGGATAGTACTTGGGTGTTATTTGTGCTTGGGACTGTGTTGTGGCTGGAGAGATTACGGGGAAGACGTGCCCTCCAGCTGAAGAAAAATAAAAGAGTATTTGTTTTACAAGTGCCTCCCGTGTCCAATCTGTGTCGGGTTGGGCGCAATATAGTGCCTTTCTTATTATATATATATATATATATAAATAATATATATATATATATATATATATATATATATATACACACACTAGCCATCCCCCATGGCTCCCAAGTAAAACAGGACAGCGAGGAGGGTCCTGCCCGACTCCCCACTCCTGACGTCACGCTTCTACCTCCCCTCTGGCTGCAGCCTCAGTCTCGGATTAGCACGAATATATCGCTCCTACAAGTGAACTATGATTCTTAGCGCGATGAGAGAAGTCACAAAATCAACCGGAATGTTCACGCAAATTCTAGAAAAAAAAGCCCAATCTAAATCCATTAAGTAGTTCTCTCGTTCGCTAGCTAAGCGGATGTAAGATATGCCCCAAGGCTGGCGCATGAGTGAGGAGGACCCCGCCGCATGTCTCTTGGATTCATGCAAAGAAATCGGTACTGCAAGTGAACTATGATACTTAGCACAAGGAGAGAACCACAAAATCAACCGGAATGTTCAAGCAAATCATAGAAAAAAACCCGATCCAAATCCGTTAAGTAGTTCTCTCATGAAAAGTGGACAGACAGACAGACAGATAGACATTGGATTTTATATACTGTATATACAAATGATCTATTATTTCAGTAAAAGTCATGGGGGTCGACTCTGACAGCCAATGAGCACTCACCCAGACATACAATGGAATAAGGAACTGGATAAGCAGGTTAAGAAATTGGAATTGAATGACGGAGGCCAAAGTTAAAAAGGTAAAAGGTTTACAGGTTAATGTAAATGTGAGTTAAATATTCTTCCATCTTCTGGTTGCGCTGCAGATTTCAGTATTAAATAGGATATCAATTATTAAGCACACATCTTTACAATTACAATAATGTTTTATCTACAGTATATCTCACCTTTCATTTTGTGCCTAAAGCATCAGCTTCCACAATCAGAATGTCAACAGCCTTTAAAGCACAAAGAGCTACTCTAAAAATCCCTGGTGTGCCTCTCAAATGTTTGTCTTTATATTGTGAATAACAGGCTAGGAGGAAGGCGTTTGCCCTTTTAGAAGGCTGCCCCACAAGCCCTCTATCCTCCAGTATGATGAAGGTCCCCTGTGCTTCATAACGTTCATAACTAACAGGCACAGGTCCTCCGTTGTATCAGAGGTCTTTAAGCCTATAACCCTTTATTTGACTGTTATTATCCCTTTACTGACCACTCCATCAGTGACTGTTTTTATTAGCAGGCCTGTCCACTCAGCAGCATTTTACAAAGTACAGCAGCCTTAAACTACCTGCCTCTGAGAGACCGACTGTGTATTGTCAGAAATGGCCACTAGGTGGCACTCATGTTCTTGGATGAGGATTTCACTGAAGGCCAGTCATAAATAACTGCTTTACTTCTGTTGGACATTCTTGGCTGCAGAGATAATACGCAGTGCATGGTGGCAGCAGAAGGCTTCACCTCCTACTTCATTAGAAATCAATTTGCCAAAATCCTTAAGGAGCACCATTAAAGGAGCACAGTAAGTAATAATGACTGCACAGAACACTTCTAAAAAGCAATGACCAGTCCTCAGTAGTGGTTTAAAAAAAATCAATAAATTATTACATTCCACATATATTATTTTATATTTTTTATGCCACTATATTACTCTAACTATTTTTTTCATTTTCATTATACTACTTGAACAGACAATAGTCCCCACAACCCTAAAACAAACAGAGCAGTTTTAGAAACTGAATGACTGAACTTAAATCTATAAAGCAAGGTGGGATGAACGTCGGTCCTGGAGGGCTGCGGTGGCTGCAGGTTTTTGTTCCAACCGAGCTGCTTAATTAGACAACAGTACTTGCTAATGACAGGTCTTATTTAATATCATCACTTATTAGTGTTTATCTCGACAACGTCAAGTCATTCTTAAATCGTAGATTGTTGTTTTATTATTACCACGCTTCTTTTAACTTCACCAGTTTGTTGTCTGGTACAAATCTTGTAATCGATATTTAACCCACTGCCTATTGTCCAAATGACTTGAGATTTTGCACACTTACTCACTTCCGATGACAATAATCAGTTTCACTAATTGATCAATTAATCCATGTTAATTAAGCAATGAAATTTTCATATGAAGAATAGTTCAAGATTTCACCAATAGATGGCGCTGGTAATGGATAGAAATATTAAAGGAAGTGTTCAACTATTGATTACAAAATTATACTAAAACAAACCCAAGACTAAGAAGTTGAAAATAATATATATATAAAAAATACTTTTTAAAACCCACGCTTATATTAAGTTAAAAAGTGTACTAAAAAGTTAAAAATAAGGGCGCTTTTCATAAATCAATATTCAAAAAACACTTCTTAAAATCTTAGCAAAAGTGCCCACCTTTTATTTTATGAGGGATGTATGAGAGAGTTATTTTTTACTTTTTAGTACACTTTTTAACTTAATATAAGCGTGGTTTTCGGGTGGCATGGTGGTGCAGTGGGTAGTGGTGCTGCCTTGCAGTTTGGAGACCCGGGTTCGTTTCCCAGGTCCTCCCTGCGTGGAGTTTGCATGTTCTCCCTGTGTCTGTGTGGGTTTCCTTCCACAGTCCAAAGACATGCAGGTTAGGTGGATTGGCGATCCTAAATTGTCTCTAGTGTGTGCCCTGCCTGGGGTTTGTTTCCTGTCTTGCTCCCTCTGTTGGCTGGGATTGGCTCCAGCAGACCCCCGTGACCCTGTGGTTAGGATATAGCGGGATGGATGGTGGCGCAGTGGGTAGCGCTGCTGCCTCGCAATTAGAAGACCTGGGTTCGCTTCCTGGGTCCTCCCTGCATGGAGTTTGTATGTTCTCCCCATGTCTTCATGGGTTTCCTCTCACAGTCCAAAGACATGCAGGTTAGGTGTATTGGCGGTCCTAAAATTGTCCCTAGTGTGTGCTTGGTGTGTGTGTGTGTGTGTGCCCTGCGGTGGGCTGGCGCCCTGCCCGGGGTTTGTTTCCTGCCTTGCGCCCTGTGTTGGCTGGGATTGGCTCCTGTGACCCTGTAGTTGGGATATAAACGGTTGGATAATGGATGGAAGCGTGGTTTTCAAAAAGTATTTTTATATATATTTTCCTTTGTAATGATATTGAAATGATTTGAAGCCTGAAAATTGCTTTTGTCACTTTAATCCCTTCAGTTCCCTTTTCAGCGTTTTATTAAACCAAACTGTGCATGATGAATACACACAGGTGTACTCGGAAACAAGCCAAACAGAGGACTGTTGGTTCCTTTTGTCATTTGCATCTTATTGCTAATAAGGAGCCATTAAAACAGTGAATGCAGCTTTTTAAGACTAAAAGAAGTAATTAAGGGTTCAAAATCTTAACAAACGAGACAACTAAAATGAAGCAGAATTCATCAGCAATTAATGACTTTTCATGAAGTAATTGGGTTGGAACAAAAACCAGCAGCCACTGTGGACGTTGCAAATCCTAAATAGCAAATCAATTAAATGAAGTTAATTTAATGAAACGGCTTGACTGAAAACCTGCAGCCACTGCGGCCCTCCAGGACTGGAGTTGGGCACCCCTGCTATAGAGGAGATAAAAACCAGAAAGTGAAGTACCTGTAGAAAAAATCAGCACCGTATTCTCCCAGAGCTTGTTTATGTGCAGAGCCTCTGTGATGTTGCCCACCGCTTCATCCATAGCAGACACCATGCCCGCAAAATGCCGCCTGTGTCCATCCTCGATGAATGTGTACTGCTCCAGATATCGCTCAGGCACTTGCAGGGGGCTGTGAACAGCTTGGAATGCAACGTATAGGAACAGCGGCTAGGAAAGAAATAAAGAAGTCACATCAACCAGCCATAAGAAACTGAACCAAGATGAGCTCAGACATTGAAAGGTGATATGCAGCTGCTGCTTCTCAGGTCCAGCACCCTGGGCTCCATGTCGTCTGATCTGTGAGGGGTCTGCATGTTCTCCTCTGGTCTCACATCATCAATGGGGTGGTGTTGTTTTTTTTTTTAAGATTCTTTAAATCGTGTGTGTATGACATGGGCTGGCATTCACTTCAGGGCTGGTGTCTGCCTGGCTACTAATGCTACCAGGGAACTGGATTAGGTGAGCCTAAGAATTGTGGGTAATGTTACAATATATGCACAAAATAGTAATTTGTTAAAGTAGAATAATTTTCCAAAACTAGAAACGTACTCTTTTGCAAGCACACATAGGAAAAGGCTTAGCTGCATTATTATTAATATCCACGTGAACACCACACAGAGAAAAGATCTTACAGGCCCAATGCAACTTCACATAAAAAATAGTTAAAAAAATGTAAAATTCTATTACCTTTGATCTTCAGCACAAGAAGATTATATAAAATTGAACCCTCACCGGTCACACTGTAGTCTGTTAAAATCTACTGTTATCTGTGCAAGGGTCTAGCAGCTATTGATCTACACTCACTCACGTATTCACAATGCCACTGCATTAAGGACTTTCTATCATGTGAACTACTAAATATGCTCCCAAAAACCTTCTGGTGTTAATTATTTTGTTTATTTTAAGTTGCTTAAGTCGAGCAAAAAAGTCTACAGTGCCCTCCATAATGTTTGGGACAAAGACCCTTTCTTTCTTGGATTTCCCCCACTGCTCCACAGTTTGAAATCACAAATCAAACAGTTCAGACGTCATTAAAGTGCACGTTGCAGAATTTCATTGGACAGGATTTGCATACATTTCGGTCCCACCATGTAGAAATGACAACACTTTTTACAATGGCCCCCCATTTCAGGGCACCATAACGTTTGGGATGATTAGTGACGCAGGTGTTTGTGATAACTCAGGTGGGTTTCATTGCTCCATAAGATACCTCGGCCTGCTTCTACCCTTTGGAGTCTGTAGTAGCCACTGTTCAACATTAGGACAAGAGCTGTGCCAATGAAAGTCAAAGAAGCCATTATAAGGCTGAAAAACAAGAATAAAACCATTTGAGACATCAGTAAAATGTTAGGATGACCAAAATCAACCGACTGGTATATCATTAACAAGAAAGCAGGCACTGGTGAGCTCAGTAATCGCAAAGGGACTGGTAGGCCAAGGATGACCTCCACTGCTGATGACAGAAGAATCCTCACTGTTAAAGAAAAAGCCCCCAATGCCTGTCCCACAGATCTCCACAAGGCAGATGTGTGTGTCGGAGGCGACTGTCTGCAGAAGACTTCATGAAGAGAAACACACAGGCCACACTGCAAGATGCAAATCACAAGTTAGCCCCAAAAGCATGATGGCCAGGTTAAAGCTTGATAAAAAGGACTTAAAAGAGCCTGCAGAATTCTGGAAAAAGGTCTTGTGGACAAATGAGACAAAGATGAACCTCAGAGTGATGGCAAGAGCAAAGTGTGGAGACAAAAATGAACTGCCCAAAGCAGACCACCTCATCTGTTAAACATGGTGGTGGGGGTGTTATGGCTTGGGCATGTATGGCTGCCACAGGTCACGGCACACTTCTCTTCATTGATGATGGAACTGCTGATGAAGGTGGCAAAATAAAGTCTGAGGTGTAAAGAAACATCTGATCTGCTCAAACTCCAGTAAAGGCCTCCAAACTCACTCGATGGCGCTCCATCCTACAACAAGATAATGATACCAAACATGCTGCTGAGACAATACAGGTGTTTTTCAAAGCTAAATGGAAAACTCTTGAATGGCTAAGACAGTCACCTGACTTAAATCCAATTGTGCATGCTTTCCATATGCTGAAGAGAAACCTTAAAGGCACACGCCACTGAAACAAGCAGGAGCGGAAGATGGCTGCATTAGAGGCTTGGCTGAGCATCACCAGAGAAGATCCTCAGAACGTGGAAATGTCTATGAATCGCAGCCTTCAAATAGTCATTGCATGCAAGGGACACGTGACAAAGTACTACATATGACAACAACTTTAATAGACCTGCCATTGCTGTGTCCTGAACATTATGATGCCCTGAATTGGGGGATGTAAAAAAATGTTGTAAATTGTACATGGTCTGACAACACTTACTGTATGCAGGTACCCTTCAATGAAAGTCTATAATATGCCCCTTACTCACGTCTGAATTGTTTATCATTTTAACCAGTGGAGCAGAGGGGCAGTTCAAGGAAAAATGTGCCTTTGTCCCAAAAATTATGGAGGGCACTGCATATTTTAAAACACATCTTTCAGGATAATGCCAGACCCAAAACACTATAAAAGCAAAGGATAACACATACTATTCAGTGCTGATTTTATACAGTTAGAGTACCACCAGGTAAGGCATGGGGTGAAATGCAAATCTCTGATCTTATCACTCCACACAACCTGCTTATTGGGTCCTTATAGATTTGAAGAAGTGCACCTCGCCTTTATACAATTTGTGTGAATACTTGCCAGAGTACTTGTAACAAATATGTCTCTGCCTAGGAATTTGCCCATGGCATTGCCCGTCTCTCAACTGCTCAACCCCAATGAGATGGTGTTTTGTGGTGAAAGTGTTCACCACAGTTACTTTAACATCTAAGCTTCTTTTTATATTGGTGGACACGTTAATAAAGGGGGTCCTCGGGTTACGACACGGTTCCGTTCCCACAACAGTGATGTAACCCGAAGTCGAAACACACCCTAGCCTAAGTCACTAACCTATCCTAACACATTTGCAAAATCATAATCTAGAACATAAAAACACAACTAAGTCACAGAAAAAGGAAATACAGTATACTGTACACTGTACTGTAGTAACAGAAAAAAATGACAAAAAACGAGTGTAAAAAAATTCCTTACCTTTATTCCTTCTGATCTCGTTACAATGTCTAATTTCATTTCCATCGTGATGGCTTTCCTCTTCTTCGAAGCACTACCATCTAAAGACTCTGACTTTCATTTAGGAGCCACGATAAGGGCCAAAAAGTCAGCAAACAAAGCAACATAAGCGGAACACTTGTGACACGCGCAACCAAACTAGTTCGCAAAATCCGTCAACCAAAAAATGGCATGTACGTCCGCCGCGTGCAACCAAACTAGTTCAGCAACTCCCTCAACCAAAAAACGGCGTGTACGTCTGCCGCGTGCAACCAAACTAGTTCGCCAATTCCCTCAACCAAAAAACGGCATGTACGTCCGCCGCGCGCAACCAAACTAGTTCACCAACTCCCTCAACCAAAAAACTGCATGTATGTCCGCCACGCACAACCAAACTAGTTCACCAACTCCCTCAACCAAAAAACGCAGTGTATGTCCGCCACGTGCAACCAAACTAGTTTGCCAACTCCCTCAACCAAAAAACGGCGTGTACATCCACCGTGTGCAACCAAACTAGTTCACCAACTCCCTCAACCAAAAAACGGCATGTATGTCCGCCGCACACAACCAAACTAGTTCACCAACTCCCTCAACCAAAAAACGGCATGTATGTCCGCCGCACACAACCAAACTAGTTCACCAACTCCCTCAACCAAAAAACGGCGTGTACGTCCGCCGCGTGCAACCAAACTAGTTCGCCAATGTAGTCTGTAAGTACGATGCTAACGGCGTAAGCCGAAACACTCACGCCTCCATTTTTTTTAAAGTTTTTATGGGAGCGAGCGTTGTAAACTCGAAACGTCGTACGTCGAGACGTTGTAACCTGAGGATCCCCTGTATTGGAAATGCCTAAACAGTAATGCCTTGTCTCACCTGTACGCCCTGCAATACTGGCCACTTAACAGTCACTCAGCACACATAATCTCAAATACAAAGCAAGAATACATCAACACTGGCCAAGGCTGGCTACCCCAAGTTCGATGTCTTACCAAGGGCTAGAAGCCGTTCTGCACACAAGTCATCCACACATTCACAGACACGGTGATCCATCTTTGATTCGTTTCCCTGAAAGGGCTATGCTTCAGAATGTCTTATACTTATATTTACATATAAATATTACATATGAAAAACATAACTTTAAAGATTCAAATTACAGTCACACAGCAAGCTTCATATCAGGTGCCATTATCTTTAGTTGTTGCAGTTTTTGTTTCCTTAAGCACTGTGTGATGCTTGGAAATGGAGTGGCAGTCTGTAGGGCTGAGTTTTCTTCTCTCTGGTAATTGTGATGTCTTTCTTAAACTCTTTTTAAAATCCTTTGACTTTATAGTGGCTGTATGCAAGATGTAGCATCAGTCAAGAAGTTGGACAACTGATAAGTACACATGGATCCCCCCTGAGGTTGCTGGATATCATGGCCAGCCTACACACTGGTACTGTGAATGCTGTGCAGAGTGGCGGCAGAACCTCTGTGTTTTTTCCAGTTGATTCTGGGGTTCATCAGGGGTGTGTTTTTGCTCCTACTCTGATCAATGACTGGGTGCAGGGCAGGGTTGCAGGGTCCAGCAGCTGTGGGGCATCAGTTGGTGAAGAAAGATTCACCGATCTTCACTTTACCAACAACGCTGTGATATTCATGGAGTCAATGGAGGTTCTGAGAGGAGCGCTTAAGAGACTAAGTGAGGAGAGTCCGAGTGTCTGGGCTTGTGAGTTTCCTGATAAAATCCAAGATCCAGGCCTTTAATGACCTCTTGGGCACAGCCATCAGCAGTGTGTCTGTCTGAGGCGAGAGTGTCGACCTCAGTGAGAGGTTTACTTACCTCAGCAGTGACATTCATGTCTCCAGTGACTCTTCCTATGAAGACAGTAGATGGATTGGGAGAGCATGGGGGATCATGGGGTGGCTACAAAGGGGTGTGTGGCGCTCTCGATATATCTGCAGAAGGATGAAGGTTCAAGTCTTTAGAGTCCTGGTGCTTCCTATTTTGCCATATGGCTGTGAGACATGGACGCTATCCAGTGACTTAGACTCCTTCGGTACTGTGTCTCTCTGGAGAATCCTTGGGTACAGCTGGTTTGACTTTTTGTCAAATGAGCGGTTGCTCATGGAGTCCTGAATGAGGCACATTACCTGTATTGTGAGGGAGCGTCAGTTACGATACTACGGCCATGTGGCGCATTTCCCCGAGGGTGATCCGGCTCATAAGATCCTCATTGTTGAGGACCTGAGCACCTGGACCAGGCCAAAGGGACACCCACGTAACACCTGGCTGCGACAGATAGAGGGTCATTTCCGGAGGGTGGCACTGAACCGCGTGTCTGCCTGGGGGGTTGCCAACCAGGATCCTGAGCTGTTTTGTCATGGGGTGGGTGCGGCAACGCTCTGTACCAGTGCATGCTCCCCAACCTGACCTGGTTTAGTTGATCAGAGTGCCACTCGGCAGTGTGTGCCCTGTTTCAACCACTATAAGGTTTCTAAAGTGACACGGTTATCCTCCTGCCAAGCACTCATTCAGATTTGCGGTGGCCACATCCAAATTCAATTGAAAAGTTCTTTTACTTACCAGCACTGAAAAATCTAAGTTAAAGTCATATCTTTAAAACAATTAACATTTTTCAAATCTGAGCTAAACCACCCCAGATATAAAATTCATTCTTAAATGCAGCCTTACTTTTTGCGGATTGTGGTTGGCTATAATTTTCAAGGCTCTTTGAACAAATAGCTCTGTGGAGTAAGTGCCATTGTATTCTTCAGCCACCTCCTCACCATCACGCAGGTCCAGAGCACATCGGGTAACGTTTAAAGGAGTTATGAACATACAGCGCTCATGAGTGAAGTAATTTTCACTTCCAGTCAAATAACCTCAAAAAAAAAAAAAAAAAAAAGAAAAAATAACTGGATTAGTTTAAATGAAAAGCGCCACCATGTCATGTTTTTCAGTAAGTTTGTTCTTTTTTGTTTGGAATGAAAACATTTTTCTTTGAGATTTTATATTCTTTCTCTGGTTGTGGACTTTGCAGATTTTAGTCAGTAAGTCAGTCATTTTCTAACCCACTTAGTCCTGAACAGGGTCATGGGGGGGGGGGCTGCTGGAGCCTATCCCAGCTAGCATTGGATCAAGGTAGGAACAAACCCTGGACAGTCCATCGTCAATCCATCGCAAGGGGCACACGCACACACACACACACAGAGCTCTCAACCAAACACTACAATCGATTTAGTATCTCCAATTCACCTAACCTGCATGTCTTTGCACTATGGAAGGAAACCCTCACAGACACAGGGAGCACATGCAAACTCCACTCAGGGGGGACCCAGGACATGACCCCTAGTGGCTTTACTGCAAGGCAGCAGTGCTACCACTGCGCCACCAGAAACTTTTGGTTTCACATTCACTGTTACATTTTAAGAGTTCTACTTCTATTTTGTCATCATGTATTCCTTCCAGGCAGGTATCAGCAAGAATGAAAGGGAAGGTCTACAGGACGGTAGTGAGACCAGCTATGCTATATGGGTTGGAGACGGTGGCACTGACCAGAAAGCAGGAGACAGAGCTGGAGGTGGCAGAGTTAAAGATGCTAAGATTTGCACTGGGTGTGACGAGGATGGACAGGATTAGAAATGAGTACATTAGAGGGTCAGCTCAAGTTGGACGGTTGGGAGACAAAGTCAGAGAGATGAGATTGCGTTGGTTTGGACATGTGCAGTGGAGAGATGAGGGGTATATTGAGAGAAGGGTGCTAAGGATAGAGCTGCCAGGGAAGAGGAAAAGAGGAAGGCCTAAGTGAAGGTTTATGGATGTGGTTAGAGAGGACATGCAGGTGATGATGGGTGTAACAGAATAAGATGCAGAGGACAGGAAGATATGGAAGAAGATGATCCACTGTGGCGACTCCTAATGGGACCAGCCGAAAGAAGAAGAAGAAGAAGAATTCCTTCTCGTTTTCATGGGTGCTGCCATTTTGTGATTCTGTTGTTAGAATGCCTTGTCCATTGTTGAGGTCGCATTTCCTTGAAGATGCAGTGTGTGATGTCATGAGCTCAACAATACTTAAGCCAACACCACATGAGATTTTATCTAAGTTTGTGAATAGAAAACCAAAACCTTTCTTTAGTATTTAAGTATGAATTATCATTAATAAAGACTGGCAATGGCAGCATTAACAAAAAGCCAATCATCACACAGAGTATGACCCTGAACTCTGCTTCTGACATGACAGTCATGGCCAAAAGTTTTGAGAATGACACAAACATTAATTAACATGCTGCCTCAGTTTATAAGATGGCAATTTGCATCTACTCCGGAATGTTATGAAGAGTGATCAGATGAATTGTAATTATTTGCAAAGTCCCTCTTTGCCATGAAAAAGAACTTAATCCCAAAAAAAAAAAACATCTCCACTGCTGTTGTGAAGAAGGCTTCAGGGCACCCAAGAAAGTCCAGCAAGCACCAGGACCATCTCATAAAGCTGATTCAGCTGCAGGATTGGAGGACACCACCAGTGCAGAACTTGCTCAGGAATGGCAGCACGCAGGTGTGAGTGCATCTGTACGCACAGTGAGGCGAAGACTTTTGGAGGATGGCCTGATGTCAAGAAGGGCAGCAAAGAAGCCAAGAAAATCATCAGGGACAAAAACATACAGGGATTGGACTGCTGAGGACTGGGGTAAGGTCACTGTCTCTGATGAATCCCCTTTCTGATTTGTCGGGACATCTGGAATTAAGATTGTCCGGAGAAGAAAAGGCAAGCGCTACCATCAGTCCTGGGTCCTGCCAACAGTAAAGCATCCTGAAACCATTCATGTGTGGGGTTGCTTCTCAGCCAGGGGAGTGGGATCACTCATAATTTTGCCTAAGAACACGTCAATGAATAAAGAATGAGACCAAAACATCCTTGGGGAGAAACTTCTCTCAATCATTCAAGAACAGTTTGGTGACAAACAATACCTTTTCCAGGATGATGGAGCACCGTGCCTAACTAAGTGCCTTGGGGAACAAAACATTAAAATTTGGGGTCCATGGTCAGGAAACTCTCGAGACCATAATCCCATTGAGAACTTGAGGTCAATCCTCACGTGGCGGGTGGACAAACAATAACCCACAAATTCTGACAAACACCAAGCATTGATTATGCAAGAATGGGCTGCCATCAGTCAGGATTTGGCCCAGAAGTTGCTTGTCAGCATGCCAGGGCGAATTGCAGAGGTCTTGACAAAGAAGGGCCAACACTGCAAATATTGACTCTTTGCATAAACTTAATGTAATTGTCAATAAAAGTCTTTGAAACTTATGAAATGTTTGTAATTCTACTTCAGTATACCATAGAAACATCTGACAAAAAGATCTAAAAACACTGAAGCAGCAAACTTTGTGAAGACCAATACTTGTGTCATTCTCAAAACATTTGGTCCCAACTGTACTATTTGATAAAATAAAGGAGTCATGGGTTCAGCTGAGCCACCTCGCAACAACATTAGTTAGACACATTTGAGCATCACATATTTGTTGCATATTAAGTGAATGAAAATGCAGCATGTGGGCAATCCATTGCGCTAATAACATTTAGAAAATCAGCAATCACTGCAGATTGCCTTTTGATGTCGGCTTGCTCACCCTTATTGTAAGGAAACTGGATGTATCTGGGTAGCATCTTAATCATGCCATCCCAAGCAGATTGCATTTCATGGCTAAGCGATAACTGTGAGAGCCAGTTCATGCGGTTAGTACCCAGCGCCAAACACCATGAATGTGTTAAAACCTGTAACGGGACAGGAAGACCTCTGTGTGATTCTCTCTGTACTGCAGGCTCCAATTCAGCACACAACTCCAAGAGGACAGCTCTAAGAAGTCTATAAGCCTAGTCATCATCACGATCTCAGTAAAGTATCCTACCATTGGCGATATCCTCTAAAACAGCTAACTTTGCCATTGCCAGTTATGTCCTAGAGAACCTAGCGCAACTTGTATAATCGTACTTTTAGGTGATATTGGGTACCCTCCTCATACCCTGGCTCCACACACCACTCACCCACCCACAAACACCACAACAGAGGAGATGTAATGAAAGGCACTCCCGCACATGGTCAGTGATAGAACGAATCATTGGTTCATTAAAGGGTAGATGTCAGCATTTGAATTTGTCAGGTGGCACACTGGCAAGCCTTTCAATGGTAAGTCACATTGTAGTGACTTTTGCAGTCCTGCACAACATAAGCAGAAAGATGGACTGCCTCTGCCAACTGAGATAGGCCAAGATGAACATGTGTATGACTCTGACCCTGTCCTGGCAACATTATATCGTGAAGGAACTATCCAAGCAATAAATAAATAGACTGATGGCATGAAGACAGACATTTTGAGACAAGGACAATAGAAATTTAAAGGTAAGGTAATCACAAATGGTGTCTGAGATTGGCAATATGTTGTATGTTATTACCACATGTGAGTAAGAACTTCACTGTACTCTGTACATATGACAGACAATAATGGACCATCAGTTTGTCATGAACAACTAAAGACCGCTGGCAACATTTGGGATGTAGTGTTCAAAGACAAGGCGGTGTTGCTGATGTATGAACTGTTACAACCTGTAAGAACAAAGATCACAAAAGATATGGATTGTAGAGAAGTTGAGATGATGGAAACAATATGAAATATTCATTTTGCAACCTGAACAGGTCATAAAAGCTGTAAGAGAATATGTTTCTTATGTTTCAAGCTTACCAAAGTAGGTATCAAATCCACGGCGCGTTGGAAGGCAGTCCTTCTGGTACATGCCCAAGTGCCACTTGCCCACCATGTGTGTGGAGTACCCAGCGTCTCGGAGCAGCTCAGGCAACAGTTTCTCATCCAAAGGAACACAGTAAGGCTGACAAGGCCAAATGATCTGGTGCTGCATGCCTGTATGGATCTATAAGTGAAGACACAAGGATAACCAACCATCAGGCTACAGGAGAGCACCCATACATTTTCTACTTAGATAAGATTATTGCAAAATTTTTTTCCTGTAAGTGGGGTTTATTGGGTCCTCCTTCACACCGCAGGAAAAGAGAAGTGGACTTGTTCAATGGCCACAAGCTACTGCCACTCACTGCTGTTTTGATCAAATGCTTGGACAGGCTGATCCTGGAGCAAATTAAATGCAATATTTCAGATAGTTTGGACCACCACCAGTTTGCATATTGTCACATCATCATGTTGAAAATGTCCTATGTGGTGAACTTACTAAGAACAATAGACATAAAATATGCACCACACTATGAACTACAACATATGAGATTAGAAATTACTGTATTGTTAATAACTGGTCACCTAAACATTGTTCATTATTTTGCAGGTATTTGTTCTAAATTCAGCCTGCCTAAATATCCTTTTTATATAACAGGATAATATTTGCTATTTTTCAGTCCTTCAGAATTTCCCCAGTGTGCAGCGACTTCCTAAAAACATGTGTCAAGGGTCTATATCTCTCTATTATAAAAAAATAATCTTGAAAGGGAGACGACACGTGATCTTCTCGGAAGACACTTTGAGACAAAAGGCCTTGAGACAAAAGGACAGCTGCTGTACAGGCTCAGCGCAACAAGCAGAACAAGCAGCTCAGCAGCAGCAGCAAGCCAGCAGATGATCCGACCGCATCCCCTTAGCTTGCGTTCAGCTGCCCCCCCTTCACAACGTGAGCAGAAGAGATGCGAAGTGGCAAAAGTACAGCTGCTGTACAGGCTTTAAATGATCGACGCGCAGCGCAACAAGCAGAACACGCAGCTCGGTAGCAGCAGCAGCAAGACAGTAGCTGATCCGACCGCAACTCTTTAGCGCACGTTCAGCAACCGCCTTCACAACGCGAGCAGCGTTATACGTCCCGTAAGAAACACATTTAACCACGCAGCACAGCACAAGACGCAGAGTCAGCCATTGTACAGCGCCCCTGGAGCAATTGCAGGTTAAGGGCCTTGCTCAAGGGCCCAGCAGAGTAGGATCTCTTTTGGCAGTGACAGGGATTCGAACTGGCAACCTTCAGGATACCAGCGCAGATCCTTAGCCTCAGAGCCACCACTCCGCCCGGCTTAAAGGAAACCTGCTGTACAGGCTTTTAAATAATCGTAGTGCAGCGCGGCATGCAGATCACGCAGCACAGCAGCAGCAGCTGCTGTACAGGCTTTTAAATGAACGACGCGCAGAATGACAAGCATATCACACAGCACATCGCAAGCAGCAGCAGCTGCTGTACAGGCATTTAAATGATCGACGCTCAGCGCGACATGCAGATCACGCAGCACGGCACAAGCAGCCCCGGGGGAGGGAGGGACAACTCATTCACCACAGCTCTATTACTGGCAAATATCAAGAAATAAAAAATGAAACAAAATGAATGAAATGAAAATAACAATCTCTTTAAATTGTATATCAGGATAACCAAACCCGGGGGTTGGCGAGCGAAGTGAGCAGGGGGCAGAGGCCCCTAGTCTGTTCTTATTAATTTCCTTAAGAACTCGAGGGTAAATATTATCTGGTCCTGGTGATTTGCTTGACTTCAGCTTATTTAATCTGAGCAGCACTTTTCGCTCAACAATTTCCAAATCCCTCAGTACCTCCTTAGCAGTCCCTTTTACCACTAAGAAGGTTATCCACTTCTTCATGTGTGAAAGCATCATAAAAATGCAAGTTTAGAACATCCACTATTTCACTGTCTGCATTTTTTAATTCCCCTTTACTATTCCTGATGCACTTCACCTCCTCCTTGACTGATCTTTTGCTATGAAAATATTGAAAGAATCTCTTTCGGTTGTTATTCACCTTATCTGCTATACTGCACTCTAACTGCCTTATAGCCTCCCAACCACCCTTCTTAATGGTTGCCCTCATGTTCTTATATGCCTTACGATTCACATCGGGGTATTAGGTGTTAAAAATAAAAGAGGAAATGGTAGAAACACAGGCTTTACATCACACACCTGGGTTGGTTTAATAACACCCCAACACTCAAACTAAAGGTGCAAATTCAAATGTTTTAAACAAAAAACAATGTTTGTACTATAACTGCCACAAACAGACATAAGAACATGCAAAATCTGACACAGAAGAGGAGACAATTTAGGCCATCAGACTCACTTGTTTAGCCAGTATCTCAATATCTCACTCAGGGTTGTTTCAAAGGTCATCAAGGTTTCTGCTTGAACTCCACATCTCGGTAGTTTGTTCCAGAGTCCCACAACTCGGGGTAAAGAAGTGCTTCCAGGCTTCAGTCCTAAATGCCCTTCCCTTAAATTTCCACTGGCATCCTTGAGTGCATGATTAAGTTGAAAGAATTCTGCTGGATCAGATTTATCAAAGCCTTTGAGAATTTTAAATATCTCAATTAGGTGCCCACGCGTTCACCTCTTCGAGACTAAACAGGTTTAATTCTCTGAGTTGTCAGAGTATGAGATGTTCTTAAGTATCCTGGGATACACCTGGTTGCTCTCCTCTGTGCAGCTTCACGTGCTGCTAAGTCTTTCATGTAGTGTGGTGACCAGAACTGCACACAATACTCCAGATGTGGTCTCACCAATTCATTGAATAGTCTAAGCAGAACCTTCCTCAATTCACATTCAACAGTTTTTACTATATAACCTAATATCCTGGTATGATATGATATAATATAATATACTGTATA
Organism: Polypterus bichir lapradei; assembly: GCA_026402145.1. Lineage (NCBI taxonomy): Eukaryota > Metazoa > Chordata > Cladistia > Polypteriformes > Polypteridae > Polypterus > Polypterus bichir. Next base: position 28,072,841 of record JANRMT010062835.1, on the reverse strand, counting down.
ATCTATATATCTATATCTCTCTATTATAAAAAAAAATCTTGGGGAGGCAGAGTAGGGAGACGAGACGTGATCTTCTCAGAAGACAATATGAAGTCCCGCGAGAGACACTTTAACTTGCTCCCAGCTCTTAAAACATTGACAAGCGACAAGCAAAACACGCAGCTTGCAGCAGATGATCCGACCACTTCTCCTTGCATACGTTCAACCACACAACCCCCCCCCCCATTCACAACGCAAGCAGCAGAGACACGAAGTGGCAAAAAGGTTTTTACCTTCATTGTTATCACTCTTTAATTTAATATTGTTTTATACTGCTGCTGGATTATGTGAATTTCCCCTTGGGATTAATAAAGTATCTATCTATCTATCTATCTAAGATGGCACCCTTGCCACTTGACTGTCACAGCGCAAGGCAAGGTAGCTAGCTAGATAGATAGATAGATAGATAGATAGATAGATAGATAGATAGATAG
>JANRMT010062835.1:28061693-28072358 GCA_026402145.1 Polypterus bichir lapradei | reverse complement strand
AGATAGATAGATAGATAGATAGATAGATAGATAGATAGATAGATAGAAAAGGTACTATAAGATAGATAGATAGATAGATAGATAGATACTTTATTAATCCCAAGGTAATGACAAAGCCTGAAGAGTTTGGCGGCTGACGTCGCTTATTTTTAACAACTCTATCAATCTGGCTAGAGGTTACTTTTACAACTCAGTTTTTTAGGTGATGTAGCATATTTCAAATGAATCACTACTTCAGGATATTCAATGAAGTAAAAGTGGAGCTGTTACACTACACATACGCTATGTGGCCAAACATTTGTGGACACCTGGCCATCACACCTTTATGAGCTTGTTGGATATCCCATTCCAAAAAAACCAAATTATCAATTTGCACCCATCCCAGCCATCCAGTGTGTGGCTCCACGCTGCTCTCCACAAGATTTTAAAGTGTGTCTATAGGAATGTGTGCCCATTCTGGCTAAAGAGTGTTTGTAAGGTCAGGCACTGATGGATGAGAAGGCTTGTCTCATTCCAGAGATGTTCAGTAGGGTTGAGGTCAGGGCTCTCTGCAGGCCCTTCAAGTTCCTCCACGTCGCTACGGACCTGGCAATGTGCACAGTGCCACAATGGTGCTACAACAGAAAAAAAGCCTTCCAAAAACTGTTGCCGCCAAGTTGGAAGCACACAATTGTCTCAAATGCCTTGGTATCCTGTACAATTAGTAGTACCCTTCACTAGAACCAAGGGGCCTAACAAAAACCCTGAAAAACAGTTAAAGACCATTATCCCTCCTCCACCAAAATTTACAGTAGGCACTATGCAGTCCAGAAGGTAGTGGTCTCCTGGCATCTACCACCCCCAGACTCATCCAACAGCCTGCCAGATAGTGAAGTGTGATTCATCTGCACTGCTCACTGGTGGTGTGGTTTACACCACCTTCAGGAGACACTTGGCATTGTACATCGTGAACTCGGGATTGATTGTGTGCAGCTGCTCAGCCATAGAAACCCATTTCATGAAGCTCCCGATGCCTGGTCGTTGTGCTGTTTTTCTTTCCAGAGGCATTCTGGGACTCTTTTGTGAATGATGCCACAGAGGGTTGGCGAGTTTTATGCACTGTGCGCTCCATTCTATAAGTTTGCATGGTCTGCCACTTTCTGGTGGTGATGTTGTTGGTCCTCAGTGCTTCCAGTTCACTATAATAGCACTCACAGTCAACTGAAGCAGATCTGGCAGAACAGAAATTTCATCTACTGACTTGTGACAGAATCGGCACTCTGGCCACCATAAAAAACCTCCCACAGGTTCCACTCCATCTGAACTCGTGTGGTGCCGAGGTGTCACCCGTTGAATGGCTGCACTCAGGTCCTAATCTGGGGTCCTGAAGTGGTTTGTCATGCGGTGGGTGCGACAATGTGCTTATCAGCGCTTGCTCCTAACCTCCTCTTGTGTCAAAGGTGGCACCTTATGCCACTGCCATGTTTAAAATCACCGAGCTCTTCGGTACGACCCATTTGACTGTCGATGTTTGCAAATGGAGATTACACGGCTATGTGCTTGTTTGTATACACCACTTAAAAATCAAACGCCTAAGCTCAATTATTTGAGGGGACGCCCACATACTTTTGGCCATACAGTATATTTAGGAATGCCACCTTACAGATCGTTCCATCCTGGGTATGACGTTAACCTGCATCTAGCCCTGCAAGCAGGTCCTCCAACGTGCAGGGAAAACTTGGGGGTTGGTGGCAGAACTGGCACTCCAGCCACCATAAAAAAAAAAAAAAAACTCACAATATTCCAGTGTGGTTAGTGAGGTGTCACCCGCTGCACTCGGGTCCCAATCTAGGTGGTGTGGTGTGTGGTGGGAGCAGCAGCGTGCGATCAGTGTGTGCTCCCAACCTCTCGCTCTTACTGATCCAGCAACCCGGGTTTGACTCCAGCACTCAGACTTTGCCCGTGTAGGCTCACCATGGGCTTTTCTCCCCACGCTACCTTACCTTAAGTCTGAAAGCCAGCCCTACGTAGATATTTTCAATAAATAAATAAATGGCCAGTTTTACGGTGCATATGTAACCCGATTGGTTGTAGTCATTAGACAGTTAACAGAACCTTACGCTGCTTACTTGAGTTATTTTCGCCACACACCAAGAGACGGTTTCTTATTTTGAGGGATTATTTCTGACGTGACAAAACAAACAGAAATATCGAGGTTTTTCAAAATGCCTCGTTTAGATGAAGAGGAACATCCGGGCACATACGAGACACTCAATATAAGTGTGCGGCTAAGAAAATGACACAAGCAAACATTTCAATTGCGTCTTCATCTGAGGAGACTCTGGCCTTAGCAGACCCAAAAGACAAGTACGCTGTGACAGAGCCACTAAAAGACTTGTCAGCCATTAAGGAACCAGCCACTCGACCTAATCAGATAAGCGCTGAGCAGGCTCCTGTCAGTCATGGAGAATCCACTGCCTCCACTGAACAGGATCATCTCCAGACAGAGGAGCGGCTTCAGCGACAGACTGCTGTCACCGTCCTGCGCCACTGACAGACTGAGGAGACCCCACACTATGCGACTCTTCAATTCCACCTGGGGGGGTAAACGTTAATATTATACAAAGTTATTGTCTGTTATACCTGCTTTTTTATCACTCTTTAATTAATATTGTTTTTTAATATATTCCTGCTGCTTGGTTATCTGAATTCCCCCTTGGGCTTAATAAAGTATCTATCTATCTAATCTACAATCATTTCCTACAACTATGATAATGCGAAAGGCTGGATGTTTCTCTTCCAAAATGGTATTAGCAATTCAAATGGATCAAATACAGCATAGCAAACGTGCCATTATATAATCTACTAAAACTAGAACACCCATTTTTACAGATGCCCATCCTAATATCTATTCCTGGCTAAGCTCCTGGTAGGCACTTTAAGTAATTCATTAAAAGGTGAGCACTGAACCTTCACCCTTGGCGGTTTAAACTCTGATGTTACACAGGACAGTTGCTTTTCAGACCAGGACAAGTCTCCTGACACTTTAAGTCATGAACTGTTTAACGGAGTTTGGCCTTTTAAGATCACGTGGGGCCCTCAGTGGCATTGATGATGCCAATGTGTAAAACGCGCTTTGCGATCCACCGGTTCAAGTAGCTAAAGGCAGGTGGTCTCCATTCATATTTTCCAGAAGTATAACAGATCTTTTCGCGGCTTTAAGTAAAGATTGTGACTTCCGCGTAATGACAGAAAGTGACGCAAAATCACAAGGTGTCACCTTTAACTGACACTTGCAAAAATTTGTGAAATAAATGTCCGCCTGAAACTTCTGCTTTCCATTCAAGAACGTCTCACGCACTCCAGCACAAACAATTCTAGCAGCAGTATCACCGGCATGGCATCGATGGTTAAAGTGTGTGGCTGGAGCGCAGCTGCCCCCGACTTTGCACCCCTTAGTAACCACGAACCGAACTTGTTTCAAAGTTTCACCTTGTCACCCCATTGGGCGAGCTCCTAAAAAGCTGCACCCTCACCTGATATCGGCCCGTCATCAGCTGATTTCTGGACGGTGTGCACAGGGGCTGCACGTAGTAATTCTCCAGGCGGACGCCTTGGGATGAAAGTTTGTCCAGATTCGGAGTTCTGATTTCGGATCCGTGAAAACCCACGTCATTCCAGCCATAATCGTCCGCCAAGATGAAGAGCACATGAGGCGGACGGGTGTCAGCTTCTTTCGCTGCCACTGGCAAAAGACAGGCACTTATTAGTATCGCTAACTGACCAATTTGTCCATCTTGGAGTCCCTTCATTGCGCTTCCGCGCTCTCAGAACAAATCAAACGCAAGAGTGCGCTTCCCGAGCAACTAACCACCGCGCACGCGCCACTCTAACCAGCGCATGCGCCTCAAAGTTGAACTCGCTCGCTCACCACTTGAAGCCCAGCGACTGAGCTATGCTGCAGATGTCCATCAGGTGACTTCTATCCACCTTTAGCAGCAGCTGTAGAACTTTTCGCTAATAAATAAAACACTTCAACAAACTTTTGCAAAAACTGTCACTCCTCCTACCACGGACTAACATTTCCTTATACAGGATAGCCTCTGCCAGATGTAGCCTGTCTGTAGAAAACACAATCCTGCGATTTCAAACCGAGTTTAGATGCCGTGGAATGTCTGAGGTTATAATCACCTTATTCTAATAAGAGACATCGTTCAGATCAAAAATCCCAGTATAACTACAGCTACACTAAAATGCTGGCGCACGTATGGATTGTTGGAAGATGCGCTAAAAATCCGCTAGACTTATTATGGTTATTTTATATTTCTAAAGTATTGTGTATTTAAGTATTCCGCCTTGAAGCCGAGTCCTACCAACAAAAAAGTTCGTTATGTGTATGCATAAATTAAAGAATTCTATCTATCTATCCAACTTCACCGCGACCCTGCTGGAAAATGGTGGGATGCAGCTCTGAATCTTTTGTTTTATACATCGCTTTACCAAAGACTGATTTCCACTCCACGAGCCCCTGAGCCTGACAACACATCAGCGCCCTCCTAGACCCCAAACCTCGACTGACAAATAGAACCAACCAGTTTATCCAAGTGCCGATAATTATTTGTACTTAAAGAACAACAAACGCAATTTAACAAGTTAGTTATATTAGCTGCCTAGGTAGCACATACATAGTACATACCAAGTAAATAGTTTACACAACGATCTTTTGCATTTGCGTGTCTTTCATGACAAAATCTGCAAATTCGGGAAAACACCACAGCACACCCACCCATTTTCCTTTCAATAATAAGCCACAAATGCCGTAAAACCCTGTGGTGCACGAATTGCACCGCTCCCCTTCCCCACAACTGATCACAAAAGTCGCCGTCAGTAGTTGAAGTGAGGCTGTCCTCTCAGCGGGACTGGCCTTAGGGGGCGTGAAATGAGCGGGTATGGACGGGCAAGATTAGAATTTCATACCCGCCCATGAAACGTTATTCTCGCTGCGTGTTTAAATGTAGGCGGGTCGGAGTTAGCCCCATCCCATCACACTTGGCTCTGCGAGGAGCTTTTACTCGATCTGCCAAAGCATTTCTTCGTTTTATTTTCGACATAGTCAGTTCATAAAATGCTACATAAGCTCCGAAATAGCCATATGAAAACAGCAGTTGCCAATGCTTCAATTAAGTTATTAAATACTTTTTCCAGTCACATTTATGAATGAGTTTCTTTCCGCTGTCTTCTATTGAAACGTTCGTGTACTTGTCGCTTCTTCATTATAGATCGTGGACTTTGAACGAAGGTAACTTCTAACTGATGTTACTTCATACCATAAGTTATGGTGCTTTGATGCGCAGTTTTCTGTATGTGCATGTATGGACAGTAATGTATTATATTTTTAAGACGTATTTCCGCATCATTGCATATTAATATAGCTGTGGCAAATCTTGTACTTCGTAAACACTAAACTATGGTAAAAGCATTCAACCGAATTGTGTTTTATCCACGCCCACATGTGCTCCGCCCCAAGAGCTCAGTCCCCGCCCCATTCCGCGAGACTGTGAGGACCAGTGGGTATGAGGTGTAGCTGAGCGACAAACGGATTTTATGCAGATCGACAATAAGACAAGTAATAATTACATCTATCCACTCGTCCGTCTATTTTCTAAACCCGCTATACCCGTCGGTAAACTGGTGTCATCCAAGCCAGCATAGGGCGCTAGGCAGAAATGGCCCCTGCAAAGGGCGCCAGCGCATCACAGCGTGAAAACACACTCACGCGCGTGCGCACACATCAGAGGTCAATTTAGTATTGCTAGTTCAACTTGCAGGTCATTGGATTGTGGGAGAAATCGTCACCCGCACGGAAAGAACAAAGAAGCATCAGGATTGGGTCGCGAACACCAGTCCACCCAGTTAGTTAAACGGCTCTCCGGTTTTCTCCAGTTCGATTTGTATTCTAACTTTAAAAGGGAGCAGGCTGAGCTGCATTCTTTTTTGCCCTGCTGTGGTTCATGTATGCTTTCAAAATAATCTTGGACCGACAGCTGCACTCAGTGAAGAGCGCTATGCAGAAAAGTAACGGTAAGTTGTATAAAGGGTTTGAAAAATCCAGAAGCATAGAAAACTACTGAATGAAGCAAAAAAAAAACTGGTTATACAAATGTTTAATTTGTTAAAATCTGAATTGGTTATATAAATGTTTCATTTGCTAGTTGTGGACAGGGGTGGAGCACAGAATTCTGGGCCCTGTACATAAGCAGTCTCTTTCCTCTCAACAAACTTTTCATTCCAGGCTTCGAGAGCCCCCTGGGAAATGTTACCCCTGTACCCCCTACAATGACACCCATGCTTCTGGACATAATATAGTTCTCTATCTCTGTAAAATGTATGTTTATATTGGTTCCCTTCTGTTTGTATGTTTAGGTAAATAGTTGGAAAATTCCTTATCTCTCTATTATAAAAAAAAAATCTTGGAAGGGGACGATACGTGATTTAATACTGTAAGAAAACAATAGTATTATCCCCATCAACATGATCTCTTTAATATCTTAACTGAACCAACAAAGTTTGGCCAGCACTTATCACCGCCTCTCAGTACAGTAGAAGTCACAACCACACTCTTCAAAGTAAAGGTGCCTGAGCGGTTCTTCGGAGCGATGCCATAGGGGAGCCACTTTTGGATCCCCAAAGACCCATCCACATGAAAGTTCCGGAAAGAACCTTTTATTTATTTAGATCTGTAAAGCCCCTTACCCATACAGAACATAACCGTGAATAGGTGGACACAGATTTGTAAAATACCAGTGGCTCATGACTCGTAAAACGACTCCCAGTGCATGCAACAGCACAGGCTGAGTTCAGGTTTTCGTAATCTGTTAGTGTCCTGCTAGGCAGCCTTCCAAACATTAAAGCTTTCGTTTCTTTTCCCTATACAGTGGAACCTCGGTTTACGAGCATAATTCGTTCCGGAAACGTGCTCGCAGTCCAAAGCACTCGTATATCAAAGTGAATTTCCCCATAAGAAATAATGGAAACTCAGATGATTCGTTCCACAACCCAAAACTATTCATATAAAAATGATTAATACAAAATATAAAGTAAAAATACATAAAACAAATTAACCTGCACTTTACCTTTAAAAAAAATCATGGCTGGTGTGAGTGAGTTTCTAAACTCTTGTGGGATTCCACCCAACGGGATGACATGCGGAAGAGCGTCCCAAAGCAATCGCAGTCTCCCAGCGCTGTAGCAGTTCGCCATATAAGCGTATCCAAAAATAATCGCGGACATGCAGACGGAGAATAGGAGACGATTGCCCTCAAGAGAAAAGAGAAGAGACAGAGAGAGAGAGAGACGTGCGCGCGAGCGAGAGAGATAAGGAGAGAGAGAAGAACCATCAGCTCAATTGTGATCACATGACGCTGAGCAGACAAAGTGTATCCATACTACTCGTATTCAAGACATCGCTCGTTTATCAAGTCAAAATTTATTACAAAATTTAGCTCGTCTTGCAAAACACTCGTAAACCAAGTTACTCACAAACTGAGGTTCCACTGTATTAGGAAATTTCTCAAAGCACAAAGAACTGACTTCATGTGCAAAGAATCCTTCCCAGAATGAAATGGTCCTCCGTCAAGCAATAGTTCTACAAAGAACCGGACAACCCAGCAAAGAACCATAAAGTGCCATCAAGGAGCCAGTATTTTGAAGAGTCCAAATCTTCTTCTTTCGGTTGCTCCCGTTAGGGGTTGCCACAGCGGATCATCTTCTTCCATATCTTTCTGTCCTCTGCATCTTGTTCTGTTACACCCATCACCTGCATGTCCTCTCTAACCACATCCATAAACCTTCGCTTAGGCCTTCCTCTTTTCCTCTTCCCTGGCAGCTCTATCCTTAGCATCCTTCTCCCAATATACCCAGCATCTCTCCTCTGCACATGTCCAAACCAACGCAATCTCGCCTCTCTGACTTTGTCTCCCAACCGCCCAACCTGAGCTGACCCTCTAATGTCCTCATTTCTAATCCTGTCCACCCTCGTCACACCCAGTGCAAATCTTAGCATCTTTAACTCTGCCACTTCCAGCTCTGTCTCCTGCTTTCTGGAGTCCAAATATAGAATATTAATTCATAAATCAGTTGTCCTTACTGAGGCTTTTGTCTTACCAAAAAGCTGACCTGTCAGAGGACCTGAACTTCTTACCAGTGCGCCCGGGTTTAGCTTCCAAAACTGAGCTGGTTAAACTTTTCACGAGGGCCCCCCTGACCTTTGAGTCATTTCACAGATCCATCGATGTGCTTTACGCACCACTGGTTTAAATGTAGTTTGATTTGTGCCTACTGTGGTGAATGTTCCGCCACAATACTGAAATTGTGCGCGTTATACTTTGAATTACTCATTCATCTATTTGTTTACTGGCACATGCAAGCTTTATAAAAAGAAGTCACCCCCTTGAAAGTTTTCACATTTTATTGTTATATCACATTAATCACAGTAAACCAGCCACAGGGGATACACAAACCAGTGTGTTTCTTCGTGCCCGTCCCAAGCCCGGATAATTAAGAAGGGCTACGTCAGGAAGGGCATCCGGTGTAAAGTTTTGCCAGATCAATATGCGGACAACAATACAAATTTCCATACTGGATCGGTCGAGCCCCGGGTTAACAACGACCGCCACCAGTACTGTTAGCCAACAGGGTACTGGTGGAGATTGGGCAACTGTTGGCCGAAGAAAAAGAGGGGGGAGACGTGTCCGGAGGCAGGAGGAGAGGAGGAAGATAAAGAGAGTGGAACTGAGGGTAGGAACTTTGAATGTTGGCATTAAGAGTGATTTGTGACAGAAGGGCATGAGCAAGAGTGAAAGGGAAGTTCTACAGGATGGTAGTGAGACCAGCTATGTTATATGGGTTGGAGACGGTGGCACTGACCAGAAAACAGGAGACAGAGCTGGAGGTGGCAGAGTTAAAGATGTTAAGATTTGCATTGGGTGTGACGAGGATGGACAGGATTAGAAATGAAGACATTAGGGGGTCAGCTCAGGTGGGATGGTTGGGAGACAAAGTCAGAGAGGCGAGACAGTGTTGGTTTGGACATGTGCAGAGGAGAGATGCTGGGTATATTGGGATAACGATGCTAAGGATGGAGCTGCCAGGGAAGAGGAAAAGAGGAAGGCCTAAGAGAAGGTTTATGGATGTGGTGAGAGAGGACATGCAGGTGATGGGTGTAACAGAACAAGATGCAGAAGACAGAAAGATATGGAAGAAGATGATCTGCTGTGGCAACCCCTAATGGGAGCAGCCAAAAGAAGAAAAAGAAACACATTGAATCACAGTGGCTTTAATTTGGCTTTTTTTCATACTGGTCAATGTGACAGTGTGGGTCACCTCCACGATGTCAGTTCCTTCCAGGAGTCTCTTGAACCCCCTATGCTGCTGTTGCCCCCGGCAGGTACCCATTGTGCCCATATGTTAAAATAGCCCTGCTTGGTGAATCCAGACAAATTGCTGCTACTATCACTTCATATTCAGCTTGGTTTCATGAAGCAGTTTATCAAAGTCCTATCAGAAGATGAAGCTTGTTTTATGTTCTTGTACCGAGAGCTTCTGTGTTTGTCTGAGGCCTAATTGAAAGAGGCTGAAGTGAAAACCACTGTTACAAAACACAGCTGCAGTTTTCCAGAAGGTCACGTGGGAGACTCTGAAGTCAACTAAAAGGAGCTTCTGTGGTCTGACTATGAAGTCAGTAGATGGATTGGGAGAGCATGGGGGGTCATGAGGTCGCTGGAAAGGGGTGTGTGGCGCTCCCAATATCTATGCAAAAGGACAAAGGTCCAAGTCTTTAGAGTCCTGGTGCTCCCTGTCTTGCTGTGCGGTTGTGAGACATGGACACTATCCAGTGACCTGAGACGAAGACTGGACTCCTTTGGTACCGTGTCTCTCTGGAGAATCCTTGGGTACCGTTGGTTTGACTTTGTGTTGCTCATGGAGTCCCGAATGAGGCACATGACTTGCATTTTGAGGGAGGGTCAGTTGCAGCACTACGGCTATGTGACACGTTTCCCAGAGGGTGATCCAGCTCGTAAGATCCTCATTGTTGGGGACCTGAGTGGCTGGACCAGACCAAGGGGTTGCCTACTTAACACCTGGCTGTGGCAGATAGAGGGTCATTTCCAGAGGGTGGCACTGGACCACGTGTCTGCCTGGGGGGTTGCCAACCAGAATCCCAAGCTGTTTTCGCCATGTGGTGGGTGCGGCAACGCATTGTACCAGTGCATATTCCCCAACCCGATCTGTGGTCTGATGAGACCACACTGCACATTATTAAAAATCCACCATCCCCACCATGAAGCCTGGTGGTGGTAACATCCTGATGTGGGGATGTATCTCTGTAGCAAACACTGGAAGTCTTGTTATAAAAACCCGACAATCCCCCAGAGAAGATCATCTGATTTTTGGACCGGACCTTGGCCTGCAGCAAGCTTTTTCACCAAAACTAACCCTCTATATGACAAATCCTTTTTTGTGATTTTCTGTGCCATCGAGCAAAGGTTTTGTTCACTATTCTGCATCAGGAGAATGGGGACGCACAGTTGGTGTGCCAACATTTCAAAGTGGCACTTCTGTCCACCCGTTCACCATAGAAAATAATTAAAAAAGTGCACATACTGCTTTAATATATATATATATATA
>JANRMT010062835.1:28026125-28061593 GCA_026402145.1 Polypterus bichir lapradei | reverse complement strand
TATATATATAGTAACCACAAGGGGGTGCCAGAAAGCCCCAAACCACAGACACAGTAACACAGCACACGTTGTATGAATAAAATAACGGATATTTATACCACAAAAGCACCTTTCACAATCTTCACACCACTTATCAGCCACAATACACAGTAAATATTTCGTTAGAAGTCAATTCCCCCTCCTTATCCTCCAGTTGAGTGTTGCCTTCTGTCCTCCCAGCTCTGACTCAGCTGAAGTGAGCCAGCAGACCCTTTTATATCGGACCCAGAAATGCTTCCGGTGTCATGCCGTGACTTCTGGGAATGCACTTCCGGGCCATAGAAAAAGTAAGGAGTTCTTCCCCAACAGCGCCGTCTAATGGTAGCCAGGGACCCTGAACAAGGCTGCACTTCCAGACCCAAAGTCCTAAGTATCCCTGTGGGTGTCCTGACTGGGTTCCCATATGAGAACCATTGCCACCTAGCATATGGGGGATGGAACAACTCCCAATTCTGTGCTTTTATCAGTCTGTCCATTAAACCATTATGGCTGGATACAAATTTATTTATGTCATCGCAATGGCTCCCCATCTGGGTAACGAAACCTCCTCCATTCTGACCGGGATGTCTGTTCTCCTCCTAAACATATTATACACACACTAGTTGTGCTACCCGTCTTAATCTACATCATCACCGTAGACCACAGGTTTAATGTTTGCATTGCACCATCTATTGGAATGCATTTTGTGATGCACATAGTAATAAAATGCATTGCATCTCTCTTTCCAACAGATGGTGCATACTTTTTGTGGCATATCACAATGGTTTTTAAGATTATTTTAATGTTATTTCTGAATTTTATGTGCGCTTTGATTGTTTTACCATTAAATTTATATAATTATTTTCATATTTTGACAGTGATTCCAGACACTTTTTAGTTGTTGCACTGGTTATTAGGCACACAATCACTGATACTGGGTGTAAATGCACCAATGTAAAATATAAGGTAACCTCCATTTTGTATAAAGACAAGGGTCTGCTTTACTTACTTGTCTGAAGTTTAAATAGGAAAAAAACTTCCCAGAGAAAAATTCAAACCTAAATAAGAACTAAAACATTTAGGAATTCAACTTCTTTCTCTTGCCTTTCCAATATGTCTGTTCTGCCAGAAAGGTGGAAAGGTGGCCTGTAAGACAAAGAGAAAAGCATCGTCTCTCTATTATATAAAAAAAAAAAAATCTTGGAAGGTTGGAAGGAGACGAGATGTGATTTTCTCAGAGAGACACTTTCACATCCCGCGAGACGAGTCTTTGTGCCAAGAGATTTAACCACGCCCAGGGCCGGAAATAAAAGACAATGAGTAGATGACAAAGTAGAACGTCATAAAGAATTCAAAAACGTTGGTGTGATACAATGTAGAGCAGGTTAGAGATAATGGAAGTACGAAAATTTGAAAGTCTCAAAAAAATGATAGTAAAGATCGCATTAGCGCAAACAAATGGAAATTATTACTCAATGAAATAACGGAACAGCGTAAAGAGATCAAATGTATCGTTCAGATTTAAACTTTAAGTTGGAGATTTGTAGATTGTCTAATTTATGTTGCCATCAGAGAAAAAAAGTAGTGTTTCTTCTCAATGAAGAGGCGTATCCGCGAGAATTAAAAGATTTGTTGTTTGGTGATGCACACGGTTCAATCATTTCTCATTTATGTGAATGCTACTGTCAGACACATTTCTTGTAGAGAGAAAGAAATGATATTCACTCACGGGCAGTTATACGTTGTGTTGTCACGATGTAATTCCAAACACGGAAACAAAATTCAATGCGATATCAATGAAAAGGTAAAAGCAAAAAGAGATTGAATACCTGGACATAGGTAATATGGCAGAAGTGCGCTGTGCGAGATGCAGATCACACGGCACGGCAGCAGCAGCAGACCAGCAGCTGATCGAGCAAAGAGGAGGTAAAAAAAACTATGTGTTTCCCATTGTATCACAGTTTACGAGGGGGTGTCGGAGGAGCAACCACGTCTCCTTGGGGTGCGTTCAGTCCCCTCTTCACAAGTGGCAGAGACGTGAAGTGGCTGGTGCATAGTGCAGGCCGGGGAGGGGGTGGGCAAGCGAAGCAAGCAGGGGCTGAAGCCCCCTAGAGTTAAAAAAAAAAAAAAAATCAGGGTCAGAAACAGAAAGACAAACGAGCATACGACAAACCCGATATGCAAAGCTATAAACAAGAAGCAGCAAGAAAGTCTGAAGAGCCAAGCCAAAAGCTGATGTTCCTAAAGTCTGCACAAATCCAATCAGAACTTGCAAACAGTTTTGTTTTAGTGTCCATAACCCTGGACGGTGACTCACTTGTGTGAAGCCTGTTGAAATAGCATCACGTCTATGATGTCACACCACACGACCTTTGGGGCGATACTCCCTGATAACAGGATAACAACAGCGCAACCAAATGGTAACATCCACAAAAAAACAAAATGGCGTTGTGGGAAATTTTAATGCATTAAATAAAATAAATAACATTTAAGATCAAAATATACAAAGCAGGCAGTACTAAGCCTCATTCGAGCAAGATTAGGAGGTGGGGGTAAAGTAATTATTACTGGAGGGCCTCTGTAATTTCCAAGGCCGGATTAGTTTTTATACCATTAGGTGGAGTGAAGTCAGTGCATGAGGTGGGCCGGTGTACACACCAGCATTTCCCCTCTCCCCACAGTTAATGTTTGTGTTCCGTCAGTTCAGACCACATTACCAGCCCTTATTTATATGAACAATATGTCCGCTTGCAGCGCCAAGGGGGACAGCCCAGCACCCATCCAGTTTTATATAGTAACTAGCTGTGTGAGCCCGTGTTGTAAAAAACCCAGGCACCTAGAAACTATTGAAATCGTCAGAAAAAAAATTGAAATGTAGAGATGTCAGGTAATTGAAAGGAACTTCTCTGTGCATCTCTCTCCTAGGAGGATTCATTTTGCTGATGTGCTCGCATCGCTTGTGTATGAGCAGCGGGAGGAAAAGTAAAAGGGATACCATTTTGCTGATGTTTCTCTCTTTTCTCTGCGGTTTTACTTTGGCAACAGAGTCGCTTTCTTCTTCTGACTCGTTAACTTGGGGCTGCCTTGCCGGCTTCTCTGAGCTTCATGCTGTAGTAGCCTCGCACTTCTGGGCCGGGCACACACACACACTTCCACGCGTAGACATTTAGTTTTCTGTTTCCTTGGAGGCGGAGCCCTTACCCTGACCCCACCTCTCACTTCCTGGCTGGACAGACACACACAGTTTAGTTTTCTATTATCCTGGAGGCGGAGCCCTTACCCTGACTCCACCTCTCACTTCCTGGCTGGACAGACACACACAGTTTAGTTTTATACTAGGCTGACCCGCCTTTTAAGGCGACCGACTTTTAAGTTGACCACTTCTTAAGGCAATTCAATATGTAGATCAATTTGATATTTTATACAAACCTCATTAATTTGGTTATATTGCATTTGAGCGGTATTACTTTAATACTCGTAGTTTCTGTTATTTTTGTGATGAAATTTAAACTTTTTTTCTATATTGAGGTTGCCCTTTTGAACCCCCCTGATATTTACTACGCGGTGAGGTATTTGTACTCCATCAACATTAATTATTTCCAGAGACGTAATTTTGTCTATTTTCCAGCGCATCGCGCACAAAAGCAAGGGAACGATGGGAGCACCAGAACTCTGCTCACATCATGTCGCTTCGTACCGCAAGCTGCAAGTAGTAAGTCTGTGATAAGTGGAATACCGCTACACTTTCTACTCACGGTACGGAAGGACAATCCCGACCGCTTTTATATAGTAAGAAAGAAGAAGAAGATATCGCACAGTCTGGAGTAGAAAATCATCTTTTACCTGGAAAAACGAAACTACAAATCCCATCGTGCATTGCAAAATGGACGGGGCGTGTGTGAAACTCCGTGCTACTCGCACAGTCTGGAGTAGAAAATCATCTTTCACCTGGAAAAACGAAACTACAAATCCCATCGTGCATTGCAAAATGGACGGGGCATGTGTGAAACTCCACGCCTGCGTAGCATTCACGGGACGGAAGTACAATCCCGACCGCTTTTATATAGAAGGATTATCCTGGAGGCGGAGCCCTTACCCTGACTCCACCTCTCAGTTTTGGGCCGGACAGACACACACACACACACCTCCACGCGTAGACATTTATATACAAGATAAACTATTCTGACCCTGCATTTATAATATAAACAAGTTTGTGACAGTGTCTTTTATATTTTAAAAGGTGTTTTTTAAAATAGTTATAAGCATATATTTTGTGATGGATATAATAAATGAAATACATAAAATGTCTAACATCATGGCACTGAAAATTTGTAAGTAGTGGTCATTTACGTTAAAAGTTTATATTACCACTCTTTAAAAACATGAAAAAATTAAGAAACCGCTTCATTACAGAATGTCGCTGCATTTGGTTATAAAGAACAAGCATATCTCTGATATTAAATAGTTATATATATATTATACATTTATTATACAAGAGAACATACAGTGATGAATGATTGGTCATTTTTATTTTCATAGAAAGGAACGGGTCTTCAGCTCTGTGCTTACATTTCTTAATTAGTTTGAAGACGCTAGTCTATTGAAATAGACACATTTCTTGCACCTCTTTGGTTCACTTGATGCCTGTCATTTTCCATCAGCTTTTTTCTTTGCACGTGTTCTCGTTGGCTCAGTCAGAATCAACGGTTCCTGAGTAACGGTGGCACGGTAATTATGACCCAAAAGTTCAACATCCACCGTCTGTCCAATATTATTAAGCTCTGTTGGGATGTAGGCAAAGGCGATACTCTGTTTGGTGGTGTAACTGTAGGCCCCAGATGTTGTGTTTCCTACAACCTGTATAACAAGTAGCAAAAAAAAATAATAATTTTAGACATTGTATTCAGATAGCATATCAACCCACCATCATCAGAAAGAAGCGGACACAGACTGTGGTGGGAGGAAGTGTGATTCTTAGAGTTATAAGTAACACCAACCAAAAATAATTATGCATACTTTGCAAATTCACAGTTTTTCATTTTGCACATCTTTTTATATCATATGGTATTCTACAAACTCAATATAACCATCCATCCATTATCCAACCCACTATATCCTAACTACATGGTCACGGGGGTCTGCTGGAGCCAATCCCAGCCAACACAGGGTGCAAGGCAGGAAACAAACCCCTGGCAGGGCGCCAGCCCACCGCAGGGCACACACACCTTCACACCAAGCACACACTAGAAACAATTTAGGATCGCCAAAGCACCTAACCTGTATGTCTTTGGACTGTGAGAGGAAACCCATGAAGACACGGGGAGAACATGCAAACTCCACGCAGGGAGGACCCGGGAAGCAAACCCAGGTCTCCTTCTGCGAGGCAGCAGCGCTACCCGCTGCGCCACCGTGCTGCCCCAAACTCTATACTTTCTACTAAAGCAAATCTAGTTTGCTTAAAAGTGCAAAAAGCATTTGATAATGTACGGGAGAGGAGATCAGTTCTGAAGGCAGAATGCATAGCACTGCAGATAGCAAATGGAATTGTACAGCAGGCTGGTGAACGGGGAGAAGGAAAACTTCACATTTTATCGTAGTCTTCTAGAGTGACCACCACACCAGTGTAGTTTACATACAAGTGTTACAACTGGAGGAGCACTGGCCAGATAAGTGGTACCTCATTGTGACACAGGCTGAGTGATCAGACATCCGATACTCCCCAGGTCAGTCCCACACATCAAGCCTAATCTAAATCTTTATGTGTCCTGTATTTTATACATCACAAGTTCCCCTTGTGCAGTAACTGAGGCCAACACTGTGCAGCACATGTTGCACAAAGCCCCGTGCTACAGACAAATCTTGTACTACGGTTTAATCTCCAATCACATTAGTTCTACTGAAAACAAACGAGATCTGATCAAATTGATTGCCCAGCAATTTTTAAGTTTGAAGACTATGACCAGCACGAGATCTATGTCAACACACTCGCCAGCCAGGTAGCTTGTTAGTGTTAAGATTCTGTGTGTTTTAAAATTTACTGAGCACTTCTTTCAGCTTCATTTTTTATGGCTGTTTCCAAATGAGATGTCAGTTGCTACTGGAAGTGACTTAGTTAATGTCACCAATGAAACACTATAAAAAGCGGTGTGTGAGATTTACGAGTTTGTGGATATCCTTCAAAAACAAAATCGACCATTCATATGTGTGTGTAGTTTAAAAGCTTTAGCATTAAAATGCTAATGTAAATGGAGAGACGTTATGCTTAGACTAGAAATCGACTAACGAGACTGCATATGGAGTATCGTGTGCAGCTCTGGTCACCACGTTACAAAAAAGACATAGCAGCACTTGAAACTGTACAGAGGAGTGACCAAGTGCACCCCAGGACTTATGGACATGTCCTACTCTGGCAGACTCAGAGAATTAAACCTGTTTAGTCTCGAGCAGAGGAGACTGCATGGAGACCTGATCCAGGCCTTTAGAATTCTCAAAGGCTTTGATAAAGTAGGTCCAGCTTAACAAGGAATCACATACTTGAGGACACCAGTGGAAATTATGGGGAAATGCATTCAGGACTGAAGCCAGAGTGCACTTCTTTAGACAAAGAGTTACAGGAATCTGAAACAAAGACATGTAATTGAAGCAGAAATCTTGACAACCTTTAAGAGGTATCTGGATGAGATACTGGGACAGTTTAACTATTAACAAAAACAGACTTTCCTGAATTTTACCTTCTGTTCTCCTTACTACAGTTATTTGAATAGCAATTTGGTTATGACAAATGATAGGCCAGCTCTGGTTTTGATCTTGGGTTAAGTTAACCTTTACTCTCCCAGCCATGTCATTTCTCAGTTAGCCTTTCCTTGTGTAAGGCATAACAGTTACAGCCATGTATGTACCCTATGAAAGATTATTTCAGATGAAAAATACTTCCCTCAGAAATAGAGCAACTAGCTACATGTCTTCAGTTAAAAAAAATAAACTCTGTATATTTTTGGTTAGTTGTTTGTATCCTAAGTGGTGTCATCTTCTTTTTTTGTTGTTGTTGTTGGTCTGGCACATGTGACATATTGTTGATAATATAGCCTAGAGGAATGCAATGGCTGTTGTGGTATAGGGCCGGCTGTTTCTCTCGGTCAATACTCCCACGCCGCTAGGTGGAGGCCTCCCTGTAACCTGGAGGTGCCCCGAATTCCCGCAGGGCATCTTGGATATTGGAGTTTTCCTTCACAGCTGGATACCATGGGGGCCGCCCGGAGGCACAAGGATGTATATTTTAACTATGAACCGGAAGTACTACATCGTCACGAGGGCAGAAGAAATAAAGTACTTCTGGATTGAAGAAAAGGAGTTTTCATCTGACCTGGAAGTGATGGAAAATCACATGGACTAAGGGATAGAATCATTTCCGGGTCACAAACTATAAAAGGACTGTGGAAGATCCCAGCAGTGGGCCAAGTTGGGAGGAAGGGTGACTGAGCTGCTGGGAGTTGGAGGATTATATATTGTTATTGATTAATGTTTGTGATTATTATTGAGTATTATGGAGGGTAGGTGCTTTGTGCACATTATTATTATAATTAATAACATTATTGGACTTTTACCTGTTGTTTTGGCATATTGTCTGTGAGTTTGGAGGTACGACAGCGCCCCCTACTGTCACACTGTGTAGTGATGCCTCCTTGTTCCTTGTAGGATCTGGTGAAGGATTCTTGAAACGTTGTGCTATTTTGTAAATGTATAACTTAAACACTTACAGTTCATCCGGAAAGTATTCACAGCGCATCACTTTTTCCAGATTTTGTTATGTTTATATCCTTATTCCAAAATGGATTAAATTCATTTTTTTCCTCAGAATTCTACACACAACACCCCACAATGACAAAATGAAAAAAGTTTACTTGAGGTTTTTGCAAATTTATTACAAATAAAAAAACTGAAAAATCACATGTACATAAGTATTCACAGCCTTTACTCAATACTTTGTCGATGCACCTTTGGCAGTAATTACAGCCTCAAGTCTTTTTGAATATGATGCCACAAGCTTGGCACACCTATCCTTGGCCAGTTTCACCCATTCCTCTTTGCAGCACCTCTCAAGCTCCATCAGGTTGGATGGGAAGCGTCGGTTCACAGCCATTTTAAGATCTCTCCAGAGATGTTCAATTGGATTCAAGTCTGGGCTCTGGCTGGGCCACTCAAGGACATTCACAGAGTTGTCCTGAAGCCACTCCTTTGATATCTTGGCTGTGTGCTTAGGGTCGTTGTCCTGCTGAAAGATGATCCGTCGCCCCAGTCTGAGGTTAAGAGCGCTCTAGAGCAGGTTTTCATCCAGGATGTCTCTGTACATTGCTGCAGTCATCTTTCCCTTTATCCTGACTAGTCTCCCAGTTCCTGCCGCTGAAAAACATCCCCACAGCATGATGCTGCCACCACCATGCTTCACTGTAGGGAGGGTATTGGCCTGGTGATGAGCGGTGCCTGGTTTCCTCCAAACGTGACGCCTGGCATTCACACCAAAGAGTTCAATCTTTGTCACATCAGACCAGAGAATTTTGTTTCTCATGGTCTGAGAGTCCTTCAGGTGCCTTTTGGCAAACTCCAGGCGGGCTGCCATGTTCCTTTTACTAAGGAGTGGCTTCCGTCTGGCCACTCTACCATACAGGCCTGATTGGTGGATTGCTGCAGAGATGGTTGTCCTTCTGGAAGGTTCTCCTCTCTCCACAGAGGACCTCTGGAGCTGTGACAGAGTGACCATCGGGTTCTTGGTCACCTCCCTGACTAAGGCCCTTCTCCCCCGATCGCTCAGTTTAGATGGCCGTCCAGCTCTAGGAAGAGTCCTGGTGGTTTTGAACCTTTTCCACTTACGGATGATGGAGGCCACTGTGCTCAATGGGACATTCAAAGCAGCAGAAATGTTTCTGTAACCTTCCCCAGATTTGTGCCTCGAGATAATCCTGTCTCGGAGGTCTACAGACAATTCCTTTGACGTCATGCTTGGTTTGTGCTCTGACATGAACTGTCAACTGTGGGACCTTATATAGACAGATGTGTGCCTTTCCAAATCATGTCCAATCAACTGAATGTACCACAGGTGGACTCCTATTAAGCTGCAGAAACATCTCAAGGATGATCAGGGGAAACAGGATGCACCTGAGCTCAATTTTGAGCTTCATGGCAAAGGCTGTGAATACTTATGTACATGTTATTTTTCGTTTTTTTTATTTTTAATAAATTTGCAAAAACCTCAAGTAAACTTTTTCACGTTGTCATTATGGGGTGTTGTGTATAGAATTATGAGGAAAAAAATGAATTTAATCCATTTTGGAATAAGGTTGTAACATAACAAAATGGAAAAAGTGATGCGCTGTGAATACTTTCAGGATGCACTGTAAACCTATAAATACAGAACTTCAAATCCTACAATTAGATATTCGTAAAATTGTATAAAGTAGACCCCCGCAAAGTCGCGGTTCAGAGTTCGCGGCCTCAGTCATTCGCAGATTTTTCTTTAGAACCTAACTAATAATTGTTAGCGGAAACTGCAAATATCTTCCGCAATTTTTTATGCCTTTTTTCGTGGCAATACTGCACTGTAGAGAGAACACAAAGCAACTGTAGAGGAAAAGGTGGCTTGTGATGGTTAAAGCAGCCAATCCGAGAGTGTTATCCATTTCTCCTTGCTGCTAATTGGCTGCTGCTCTGTGATGCATCCTCGGCAGGTGCAGCCCAACATTCCTGCATCATAACAGTTTATTTACTGTGTGTAGCTATCTTGGGTGTTTTGCTGAGCATGTTTTTCATTTTGTTCTTCTTAAAGCCCTAAGATCTCGCCCAAATGCCCTGCACCTTCTAAGGCTTCTGGCAATGACCCTAAGCGCCAGAAGAAGTTTAAGACACTCCAGGAGAAGGTTGAACTACTGGATTTGCCCCGGGAACTAAACAGTTATGCTGCAGTAGCCACCAGAGGAGCTGTAAATCCTCTGCTTTGCTGCACAGTAATTATCTTCATTACATACCTTCATCGTAATCCATCATCATCATCATCTTCAATCAATATCATTCATTCATATTACCCGTACATTTTACTGTATTTTTATTACATTAAATTAAATTATTACGTATTTACCCTACTTGTACACTTGCATGAATTACAGTACATATAGGGGTAACATCGGTATTTTACATTCTAGCACTGCAGGAGACATAGCAGTACAGTACTGTACAGCAGACAGGTTTACCTTTACATTCTTTTTTTTAGGGTAATGTATTAAGCTGAGTTTGAAATTAAATTAAAGTGTTTTGGAGCATATTTAGGGTTTAAAGTATAAAAATAGGCATTTTTTGACCACATCCAAAATTAGCAGTTTTTCACAATTCGCGGGTGCTCTAGGAACGTAACCCCTGTGAATTTCGGGGGTCGTCTGTATTGCTTACAAAATCTTAAATTGTATGCCTTGTGTGAATAATAAACTACTCTATAAATAACTATCGGTTAGGATGTGTTGCTGTTTAACAGCCTATTTATTCCGCAGGTGTCTTCCCTGTGTTTTAAATATTCAGTTCTGGAAAACTGATTTTGAGCTTAGCAGAATAGTTTGCAGAAAATTGCACTACCAGCCCCTGGGGTGCTCTGTCAAATGAAAAATTGTCCCAAATGGGTTTCGTTAATCCCTTCCTTTAAGGAACCTAATCTAATTAAATTGACCGCCCTATACTTTCCATTCCAACCAGAAGGACACAAACTGATAAGACGAGAAGGCTAAGTATGGGAGAGATTTTTATTCCAGACACTAAAGGATCATTGCTATTCTTTCTAATCAATAGCAATACATCAACAGGCATTGTGAAACCTGCAAATACCTGTTGTACTGTTTCTGACCGATTGTTACAGTCTGAATTCAGGTGTATTGTATGGCCTATTATTTTTGAATTATTATTTTTTGTGTTTTTTATGTTGTTTCATTTAGTCTAATTTATCATTTGCTTATTATAGTGTATAATGTCACTTTAACTGCACTTTAATTCCTTGTGCTTTGCGAGTTGAGCCCTGAGAGGCAGGATCATCCTGACATCACTGCTTCTGAGCCCTCACTTTGGCTATTTAAGGCCACAGCCGAGTAAGATCAGATCAGGAGATCACAGTGCTTCTGTTTGTGAGTATTGCTATTTTTAGTGGATTTTCTAGTTTCCTTTAATTATTTTGCTTCTTTAATTGTTTTTCTCTTCTGGATTGTGGATTTGGACTTGATTTTCTGTTGTTGTTACATGAATAACAACACGTAGCAACTTTCTTTAGCTAAATAAGGAAAAACAGAAATCTTAGTAGTTGGCAACACACTGAGCTTGTAACCTAAAGACTGTCCAAAATCATTTCTCAAGCCTAAAACAACAAATCAAGATGGAGAAGTCAGATACATCAAGAATAACACATTCAAAGTAGACTGCAATTGAGTTTTATCCAAACCTCAGATAATGTGTTAGTGGATGGTGTGGAAGTTGACCCGGACACAGACAGGCAGACACGTTCATGTCACCCACAAACACGTTTATTTACAATATTTACAAAAGTATCAATGGTCACACAGACCCAAATTATGGTCACTAAGACCCGAATTAGTGCACAAAACAAACCCCAAAGTCACAGTCCTGGCCACAATGCCTTTCTTCGGGCCGCCTCCACACTCTCTTCTTGCCTCGTCCTTCTTCCACCCGACTCTAGCCTCGAATGAATGGAGACGGCCCCTTTTATTCAGTACCCGGATGAGCACCAGGTGATCCCGGCATTCCTCCCTTGGCCACGCCCCAGCGTGGCGGAAGTGCCAGCTGTCCTCCCGGCAGCTCTCCGGGTAACGTCCAAAGTCTTTCCCCCAGCACTTCCTGGTGTGGCGGAAGTGCTGGGGTAACAGGTCCCCAAGGCATTGGGGCGCCTCCTGGCGGTGACCACGGGCCCCTACAGGGTGGAGCTTCCATGCCCTGTACCCGTGGCCCCCAGAGCAACCCGGAAGGCAACCCCCACGTGATCCAGGGTGGGCACAGACCCACATCCGGTCCCTCATGACATCCCAGCCGGGTCATGGCCCCTGGCATCCCTGACACTGGATTGACCTTTATGGCATACTATCATTTTTTGATGATATAACAAGTGGCACACTCCAGAGCATCTCTGGGGAAGATTTTCATGGACACATACAAATGCAAATGGCAGTGCCCATAACAAACCATAAATGACATTGTGTTTATATTATTCTCAATCTTCCAGTAAAATGCTGAAGCAATTAAATGTCTATCAAATGGTAAGCACACTATATCTTAAAATTTATAGAATGCAACTCAAGGGACAATGTTTTTAGTCTTAGCGATGCATTAATAAACTGGACAAAAGTATTGCAGGCAGTTATGGTAACATTTAATTAACAGCACCCATGTGTCTGTGGGTTTACCTTCTGAATCTCTACAATGAGATTTGTACCCTTTCTTCAAAAATTTCCAATGACAATGTTAATTCATCAAACTCATTCAATGTAAATGATCAGGGCACCATTGAATTAGGAAAAGAAAATACAAAATAAGAAACTAGAAGCATTTCTTCACAAAGGAGCTAGTGGAAATCCGAGTCATGCTGCCCATCATGTTTTTGAAGAAGTTACTGTGGTATTAAATAGGAATCAACTACCTAACCACATCTCTCAAAAGATGTGAATAATCTGTTCTGTTTTTTGAGATTATAAATGAGGTGGTATTGTATATTGCAATAAAATATACTGCAATGTATTCAAATGTTGGTACTATATAAGACTTTATGGTCACAGTCTACCCTTTTTTCAAATGAACACTTCCATCAGAACATCACAAAGACTATGACCTGTATATGACTGTGATGATAGTTTAGTCTAATGACCTACAGAGTGACGTGGTATGGTAGGGTCACACAGTATGAATAAATTAACAAAAACCTGCAGGGACTCTGTGAAAGAGACAACATAGTCTAAAAGGGGCTACTGACCCCTGGAGGCAGCTCTGTCAGGTTAAATATTAACAAACTCCCTACACTGACACCAACAAACAGTCAAGCCCTGTTGTGAAATTCTGCTACTCAGGTTGATGGAATGAAGGCTCCCATCACTTTCCTGATCTTTCTTTCTCTCTCATCCAATAAAGGGTTACTAATTCTTAGAAGCAACACCTCAAGCACTCCGAGTTCAGACCACAACCCTGTAGCAGCTCTTCCAACGATATAGCATATAACACAGTTACCTGATTACAATGTCGCTTATAAAATATCATTATTTTGAAACTGCATATTTTACATACCTTTCCATTGTACCACACTGTTTCATTTCCTTCTGGATCAATGTTGTCCGTCTGCAGTGTGAGATAAGCCAGCTTACGCCGCAGACCCTTAGCTTTAATGTCTAGCAGTGCCTGCTTCCCAATGAAATCTGTAGGCTAGAAAAGGGCACTATTGTTAGAGCTAAATTTAAAAATACATTTTTTCTAAATAAAGAATATACCCAAAAAGTAACTGTTGAACAACTAAAGAAATAAATTCAAAATGTGACACAGAATGGACAGGTAATTGCATTTAGTAGGGAGGGGAAAAATAGAATAGGCACACTATTAAATGACATTTGAATGTTTACATTTATTTTTACTGCATTAATTCTCTACTGTCAGTTAGTTTTAGAATGATACTTATTATGGGTATCACTGCTGTCAGCACTGCTGTCTTACTGTGCCAGAGTCCTGGGTTCTGTTCCTGTGTCTGTTTGGAGTCTACACAGTCCCTTCAGCGGGTTTCCACTGGGTACTCATCTCACATACTAAAGACAAGGGTGTGAAAGTAAATTTATAATGAGGGTGTGCCATACCTTAATGTTTATTGGGACGTCTATCCAACATTTCCATAAAACAGATGGACACATGTAATGCAAGAACTGATTGGTTGACATCCAGAATGTTGTGTAATGGAGTCTGGTCCACAGCTGAAGAGAGTGTAAGGCCTTCAAGAGGCTCACAAGCCAGGCTAGGCCTTCTTGTCTGCCTAGAATAGGCCACATCCTAAAGGGCTTAAATCCAACAAGACAACTCCCCCAGAGTTCCACAGGAGCGTGCAACTCATGTTGTCATCAGTGGGATCAAGGTTCTGGCACATGCGATTCTAATTTTATAAGAGTTTTGGATATAAATATATGCGATTAACTGTGTCCTTCTGATCTCAGTATTCTGACTTTCTTTTCGTTCGGTTTCTGATTCTTGTTTTATGTTTCTGGATTGCTGAAAGATCGGTTTGTCTTTTGTCAGGGACCCCTACTTGAAAATTTGTGACGTTTCATCTCTTGATACTATAATTAATTAATTAATTACTTAATTAATTACTATAATTAAAAGCTGTTTACTGTCTCTTGTCAAGAAAAATTGTTGAACAACATGGCACTCAAATGATGTCAAAGAAAGACAAAAATAAACATAAATGCAAAAAAGTCGATGAAATCATATTTCTTAAGGTCAAAAATATTAATGACAAAAAGGAGTAACAATCTAAATAAAAAAAATGTTTGATAAAAACTAATTACACATTTTTCTTTTAAATCCTGACAAGTTAGAGTGCTTTTGTGCCATCTGTGATAGGGAGAAGATGAAATAAGCACAGTGGGCCAGTGTTTTATGACCTAAGTACTGGTATATCCTTTTTTATTGTTTGTCTGAAAAGATGTTTGCATATCCTTTGAAACTGGAGAAAATGCTGAAGGAAATAAAACTGAACCGGCTTGGAGTGTGGGCTGGGTCGTGCCTGAGCTTTGTCAATAGAAACTACACTGCCACCTATTCAAGAGGTGTGTCAAGAAGCCACAAGATTCCATAAATTTAGCTTTTCACACTGTCACTTTACATCTAAGGAGGAGGCCAAGCCATTGGTCACTCCATGCAGGCCATTTGGGAGGAAAGACCAACCCGGACCAGAGACTAATCAACATAAAGACAGAGAGCAACCTGGTAGTAAGCATGTGATTTAAAGATGAACTGCTGTTTAGGTTTTAGTAACATTATTTTGCCAATATTTACATTTGTACTCTGCTTATATTTTGGTATATTATCTACAATACATGATTAATAATTTTGAAACTTTTTCTCCTGTCTGTTCTGGTACCCTATCTTGTTGCCTAAGGTCATAAATATAAAAGGTAATGTAACTAATGAGTATCACAGCAAAACATTTGGGGTATTTTGTTCAGGTCTATGTAATAAAGAGTATAAAAGAGAATATGGTCACATCCTGGAACCCTATGATGACAAAACAGTTGACAACTCTAAATTGTCTGGTGGCTGCGCGTACGAGTGTGTGAGTGTGAGTGTGTGTGAGAGCAAGTCTGCCCTCCAATGGAATGGCACACACCTGTGTATATAAGGTCCTGCAATTCACACTGGATGTCAAGACAAAAAGCAAATCATGAGGTCTTAGCAATTCTCTCTAAACCCCAAAAATAAATTTGTGGTGAGGCACAGATCAGG
The DNA here is from genome assembly GCA_026402145.1 of Polypterus bichir lapradei. NCBI lineage: Eukaryota > Metazoa > Chordata > Cladistia > Polypteriformes > Polypteridae > Polypterus > Polypterus bichir. The sequence goes on along the minus strand of JANRMT010062835.1, from coordinate 28,046,062 downwards.
AAAGAGTTTAAAACCATTTGTAAAACTTTGAGTGCTCCCAGGAGCATCATGGCCTCAATATCTGCCAAATAGAACAATTATGAAAGCACCAGGACTCTTCCTAGACCTGGTCATCTGGCCAAACTGAGTAAATGGGAAAGAAGAGTCTTGGTCTGGAAGGTGACAAAGAACCCAATGGTCACTCTAACAGAACTTTATTAGTCTTCTGCTGAGATGGGAGAACCTGTCAGAAGGACGCCCGTCTCAGCAGCAGTCTGTCAATCAGACGTTTAAGGTAGAGTGGCTAAGATGGAAGCCCCTCTTGAGTAAATGGTGCTTTGAGGACTCCGAGAGAAGAAGAAAAAGAAAAAAATTCCCTGGTCTGGTGAGACAAAAATTGAACTCTTTGGCAGGACTCCAAGCACTATGTCTTGTGAAGGCCAGGCACTACTGATCACCTGCCAAATTCAGTCCTTAGGGTGAAGCATGGTGGTGGCAACATAATGCTAATGGGGGTTCTTTTCAGCAACAGGGACAGGGAGACTGGTCAGGATTGAGAAAAGGATGAATGCAGCCAAGCAAGAGAGGTCCTTGGGAAAAACCTGCTCCAGTGTGTAACTGGGGTGATGGTTCGCCTTTCAGCATGACAATGACCCAAAGCATGTAGCAAAGACAACTCTGGTGTTGCTTTGGGACAAGTCTCTGTCTGTTCTTGAGTGGCCCAGCCAAAGCTCAGACTTATACCCCAAGGTACATTTGTGGAGAGACCTGAAGACGTATTTTACAGAATGCCTCCTATCCAATCTAATGGAGCTTTAGAGGATCTGACAGGAAGAATGGGATAAACTTCCCAAATCCAGGTGTGCAAAGATTGCAGAGACCTACCCAAGAAGATTTAAAATTGTAACTGCTGCCAAAGGGGCCTCATACAAAGCACTGAAATAAGGGAATGAATCCTAAAATGAATTAGATATTTCCATTTTTGATTTTTAATATATTTGCAAACCTTTCTGAAAACATGCTTTCACTTTGTCATTATAAGTTAGTTATCAAATGGCAAATTTATCAATTTAAGTTGAAATCTATAAGAAAGTAAAATGTGAAAATAGTGAAGGGATCTGAATACTTTCTGAATTGACTCTATGTGCAGCTCCAGGGCAACTTGAGGCGAGTGATTCATGAAAACAACTTCCTAAATAAAGAAACTCTCTTAGCTATTCTTTTACATAAGCGAGCTGAGAGCAATAATGTGAGAATTTTCATTGGAGTAAAAAAATTGTAAGTTTTAGTTTTTAAAGTTAAATATTTTCCTCTTCTTGAGAGTGGGAAGGGAGATATGTTGGAAGTGCCAACACTAATGGCAATGTTGTATGGAAAGTTTACAGCTGTGTCTTATGATTGTACTTTTTTTCTTACCATTTACTCTTATTGTGATTTTTACAGCACTGATGATGATAAAAATATTATAAAATGTTTAATATCAAAAAAACTCTGAGGATAACTCCCCTACCTTATTTAATTTGATAAAGTAATCCAAGCCAGCTTCTAAAGGGTTTGTGTCGCAATTCATCTATTAAAAACAAAAAAACATGATATAAGCAAGAATATTTTAATACATCCTGAGTCATAATTGGAATGTTAAATAATACGGTCCTAACCTCTGCACCCCAAGCTCTGAAACCCTTCTCCAAGCGTAGAGAGCTCATTGCGTATGTTCCAAAGTTATCAATCCCTGCATCTTGCCCTTCTTCCATGATGGTCCGGTAAAGTGTGGCGGTATCTTGACGTCTATGATACAGCTCCCAGCCAAGTTCTCCTGTTTTACAATTTAAGAGCAGAGATTAGGGTGAAAGTCCATCCATCCATCCATTATCCAACCCACTATATCCTAACTACAGGGTTCTGCTGGAGCCAATCCCAGCCAATACCGCAAAGACAATTAAGAAAACTCAGAGCCAAACATTAGAAAAAGTCGTTTTATTTAATAGTGAGGAAGAAACGGAATTCAATCACGGGCAATTATACGTTGTGTTGATGCATATGTAACAATTCCCATGAAAATAAAAATGTGTTTCAATTGTACATTCGCATCCCCATACACGAGCGGCAGAACCGCACAGAGGCTAGCGCAGGCCCGTGAAGCGAGTAGGGGGAAAAGCCTCCTAGTAAAACATGAAAAAATAGGGAATTTTATTTGGAGTGTGTTTATGTGTTCTAAAACACCAGTGTAAGTTAGTGGTAAACTAACTTTAAAATAAATGCCAGGAAGCACTTCTTTACACATGTTGTGGTAATCTTCAACATCTCCACTGTCATGCCTACCTGTGTATGATATTCTAATGGCTGTAACTGGAATACCAGCCAGTGTTAGTGGTCGACAGTGCAGGAATTTAAAAGTAGAGTCGCTTAGGTCCTCTGCGGTTAGCTTCTGGAGGACTAATCGAGCATTTGGCCCAGCCACACCAAGTACTCCCATTTCATCTGTTACATTTTTAATCTCCACGTTATATGCTCCATCTATTGCCTTCTGTTCAATCCACCTAACAAAAAATAGAATAAAAGAAATAATCAGAAACATCTTTCACATAAATCAAACAAATACAAATAATACAATCAATTATATGTATATGCAAATTAGATCAATTATTTCTAATCACTAGCTGGAAATGCCCAGAGTCCTAGTGAATCCTGTGTTTAAATTAATGGGAAACCTAAACTGAAAATGAATGTCAGGAAGCACTTCTCTACACTAAGTGTTGTAGGGGTATACTAAACAAACCATAGAGTCGTGGAATTAAACAGGAAACAATGACAACTTAAAAAATATCTAGGAGAGATATTTGAACAACCCAGCCATTAATGTACTGACTGCACAGGGCAAGCCAGTTGTTTTAAATAGGGGTGGAACCAGAAAATGGATTGTAAAAAATAACTAGCCAAATTCAAAGGTGGAAAAACAAGATTTAGTAAACTCAGCAAAGGACGTGAGTCAAGAATCCTAAGTAGAGAATCTTAGCTAGAATGTCAGAATCCAGAACAGTGAGAAAATCCAATATGTTAGAAGTAAATCTTAGTCAAGGGGCAGAAAAGAGTTCAAAACCATACATTATTTTAAATGATCAAACAAAAACATTACAACTTTAGAAAATTTTGATGAGAACAGGCAATTCAGCCCAATAAAGCATCTCGATCATACTTACTTAACACTAGAATTACCAAAGTCTACAAAAAAACTCGTAAACCCAGCCCACCTTAAATCCCTTCGCACCTCTCAGTCAGCGTCTTTTGTCTTGTAAATGTGTCGATCAAGACAAGGCTTGAGCTGGGAGAACTTTGTGCATTTCTGCAGTGGTAGGGGGATGGAACAGTAGGCTGCTTGCTTCAAGTACTAAAGTCCTATTCTCTACTACACTACTTGATCATTTATGTCACGCATCTACGGTTTTCTATGTGAAGAAAAGCTTTTTCATGTTTCTGCGAAATTTACTCTTAACAAGTTCCCAACTGTGTCCCTGTGTTCCTGTTAAACTCATTTTAAATTAACATTTTGAATCCACTGTACTAATTCGTTTTATAATTTTAAAAACTTCAATCATGTCACCTCTTAATCTCTGTTTACTTAAACTGAAAAGGTTCAATCTTTCTTCATAATTCCTACCTCTCAGTAGTCTAGCTGCTCTTCTCTGGTCTTTATCTAGCACGTCTTTGTCATTTTTGTAGCCTGGAGACCAACACTGCACACAGTACTCCAGATGAGGCCTCACCAGTGTGTTATAAAGCTTAAGAAGAACCTCCTTGGACTTGTGCTCCACACATCAGGGCGCTATATAATCTGACATTCTGTTAGCCTTCTTATTGGCATCTGTACACTATTGGGATGTCGATAGTGACCCATCCACTACAGCTCTTAGGTCCTTCTCATAAGGTGTACTTTCAAGTTTAAGACCTCCAATTCCAGACCTCCAACATTTCTACTTCCAATGTATAATACTTTACATTTACTGACATTAAATTTCATCTGCAACAAATCAGCCCAAGTCTGTATGCTGTCCAAGTTACTCTGCAATGATTTGGCTGATTCCATTTTATCTGCCATTCCATCTTGCTTAGTATCATCTGCAAATTTACCCTGCTTATTATTTATGTTTCTATCCAAATCATTTATATGTATATTAAAAATTGCACTGACCTCTGAAGAATATTACTTTTAAAATGATCTAATTCTGATAAGGCTTCTTACACCATACCCTTCTGCTTCCTGTGTTTTAGCCAATTCTGCACCCATCTACACAAAACACCCAGAACTCCCACTTCTTTTAGTTTCATCACTAACCTTTCTTGAGGTACTTTAACAAATGCTTTCAGAAAATCAAGATAAATAACATCATATGTGCCTCTACTGTAACCTTTTCTTGATTCCTCATTGAATTCCAGCATGTTAGTAAAGCATAACTACCTCTGTCCGAACCACTGTTGACTGTTTAGTAAATCTCCTGTTTTTGTCATGTGTTGCTCAATCTATTCCTTAATAATTTCTTCCAATAATGTACCTGTGATGTTGAGCTTACTGGCCTATAGTTACTTGCATCTGCTCAATCACCATTTTTACAGAACAGGGTAATATTTGCTAGTCTCCAGTCCTTTCCTAAAAATATCCAACAAGGGTTACTAACTCACTAACCTTCTTAAGACTTATCTAGTCCTGGTGATTTGTTAGATTTCAGACTATTTAATCTAAACAATGCATCTCTCTCTACAAATGCAAAATCTGATGATGTGCTACGATGAGTGCTCTGTGCTGCCAGCTTATAAATCGAAATTCTGATTGCGTTACTCAGTGTGACTTCTGCAGTGGTGTAACCTGGCGATCCACGAAAATGTCCCTAGCTACAGGTGCTCAAAGTAGTGGCACCCGTAACAAAAGCAAATTTCATTTTCAACACCATTAAAAATGAGTTTGATTCAGACAAATAGTATTATGTCCAAATGCCTTAACATTTAAATCTACAAAAGCAAACTCTCTGCTATTCTTACAGGCCAAATAGAAATTGTTAAATAAATAAATAGCAGAACATGACAATTAGTTAATGAAATGAATGCACTTGACTGAATAGTCTCATTGTTTGTCAGACTTATGTTTTTCTGCATTGTCTTATGTGTAATTTGTTGATTTTAATTTCTTATTACAGTTACTATTATGGAACAGCATTTATTTAAAATTGAAGTGACATAAATGTGAGCAAATATATTTGCAAATCACTAATGTTACGCCATCAAAGACCAAATTACATCTTTATACTGTATATATAAAATCCAACATCTGTCTGTCTGTATGTCTATCTGCTTTTCACGAGAGAACTACTTAGCGGATTTAGATTGGGTTTTTTTCTATAATGTGCTTGAATATTCCAGTTGATTTTGCGACTTCTCTCATCGCGCTAAGTATCATAGTTCACTTGTAGGAGCAATGTATTCATGCTAATCCGATACAGAGGCTGCGGGCCAAGGGGAGGGGGAAGCGTGACGTCAGGAGTAGTGAGCCAGGCAAGGCCCTCCTTGCTGTCCTGTTTCACTTCTACATGGCCGGAGCCATGGGCGGTGGCTAGTATTTAATTAAAATGAAATATTATTCTATACTGTATATTGTTATTGTTTAATAACACAGTGTCCTTCCAGAAGAGATTCTGTTTCCCTTTCGTGATAATTTTCATTATCGTTTGGTTTCAGCAGTTCACAAAATGGATGGATGAATGAATGGATGGATTGAGAAAATATACAACAGTACTGAACACTGTCAGTTGTGTGTTCTATACTTGAAACAATTTATTGGGATTTTAATTGCATTACTTTTAATTTAATTAAATTTAATTATGCATTACTCTTATTTGTGTTATTTATTATTCATTTTGTTATTTATGTGATGTCATCACGTCATTATTTTTTCCATTTGTCTTGCCATTTGTTTGCAGCAATAACAGTGACCAATGATGTGTTATGATTTGTAATCTTCTTTATTTTTTCCCAGGTTTTTTAATACATAAACATCAAAACCATTCCATTGTTGGGGCGTCTTAACCCAAAGAATCCAGTTCTGCTGTTTTGTGATTTTTTTCTTTAATTAAAAACGAATAATTTTTACCATAATTTTCAATGCCATTTTGTTTTGTTATTGGATGTTGCAATTTGGAAATATTAGCATGCTTTGTTGCTATTGCAGTTTCCTACAATCCTTTCGGAGGGCACAGTTGGTGATCTTATCATATGCGACAGTATAAGTCACCAACAGACTTTCTTTTCTATCCAAGATTTGGATAAAAGCATAGCAGTTACTTTCTGGCTTTGCTATTGACCCCTGCTTTTACTCTTTGACTACGATTCTTGCGGTTAGCTTTTGGCTTTGATGATCACTTTTCTTTGATCTTCTGGTATCAAAGTTGCTTTGTTTTTTCCTGACTATGATTTTCTCCTGGTCCTTTTATAAAAAAATGTCTGACTGTTCTTCTAGTCAGCACTTATTATGTCACCGCACTTCCCGTATAAAAGATGGCAGTGGGCTCAGTAGTTTGTCCAATCTTTAGATCAAAGACCTAAAACAAAGAAACTACTAATGCTAATGGTAAACAAAAGCATTAAGACCTTTAGGCTTGACATTGTTGCTGACTTTGAGATCAGTTTCATTTTAGCTTTCATGCTTTTTTTTGTTGTCTTTAATGTGCTCATATACTGTAACTATTTGCTTATCATTTTTTCTTTTTCTGGCTTCTCTGACAGCCTGTCATTTCCTAGTCTTTGTCTTACAACTGTTCTTGTGGACAAACTTGTGGAAATCATAACACTGCGTGGTTGGCAGAAAAGCGGTTGAGGAGTCCTTAATAAAACCTGGACCAATTCAGACTGAAGAAAGGAAGAGTATAAAGGAGGTGCCTAGTAAGACCACTTAAGAATCTGGTCCAATCTGTGTAGGAGGAAATGTCTCCCTGTTTCTCAGGTGAAATATAGCCTCCTACCGTAGGATGTTAAATGTTATACAAAAAAAATGGCAGTTGTAAAAAAAAAAAAAAAAAAAAAAGCCACCTTTTCAGTTGTGACAATTTAATGAATTTTATCAGCTTATTGTGGTAACAGGGTAAATAAGGATGAATATTAAAGCTTTTAACAATGAAACATATTGTATCATTAGTATATATGAATTATGATCTTAAAAAATAAAGTAAAAAAAAAACTCCAACATATTGACTATACCTCTCTATTATAATAAAAGAAATCCTGGGATGAGACAAGACTTTCTTAGAGAGACTTTCACATCCCACGAGACAAGACTTTGTGCCAAGAGATTTAAACACCCAGGGCCGGAAATAAAAGACAAAGAGTAGATGACAATGTAGAACGTTGTAAAGAATTCAAAAACGTTGATGCGATACACATGCAGAGCAGGTTAGAGATAATGAAAGTACTAAAATTCGAAAGTCTTAAAAAAATGATAGTAAATATCGTATTAACGCAAACAAATGGAAATTATTACTCGGTGAATTAACAGAACAGCGAAAAGAGATTGAATATATTATACAGATTTAAACTTTAAGTCAGAGACTTGTAGATTGTCTAATTCGTGTCGCCATCAGGGAAAAGTAGTGTTTCTTCCCAATGAAGAGGCGTATCTGTGAGAATTAAAAGATTTGTTGTTTTGTGAAAATGAAATCCACATAAACAAGCGGCAGAGATGTGAAGTGGCTGGCGTATAGCGCAGGCCATGGGGTTAGTGGGTTGGCGGGCGAAGCGAGCAGGGGACAAAGCCCCCTAGTATTAACAAAACAAAAAAAAAAACAAACATATACATGCAACTATACCTGTGCCCAGAATACATTTACAATGGACACAGAGAGTATTCAGATCCCTTCTCTTTCTACACACTTTATTGTGTTGTAGGTTTAATTTTAGATGGATATAGTTGCCATTTTTGCCCATCACACTACATTCAATAACCCATAATGACAAAGTGAAAACATACTTTCAGAAAGGTTTGCAAATTTAGTAAAAACCAAAAGTGAAATCTCCCATTCATAGAAGTATTCAGACCCTTTGATGAGGCACTCCAGACTCTGCTCAAGTGTATCCTGTTTCCTTATTTATTCTTGAAATGTGTTCAGAACTTCATCAGAGTCGAGCTGTGGCAAACTGAACTGATTGGACATCATTCAGATAGGCACACACTTGTGTATATAAGGTCCGACAATTTACACTGCATGTCAGGACAAAAACTAAGCCAAGAAGTCCAAGGAGATCTCTGTAGACTTCAGCGATCCAGTTCTGTTGAGACATTGATCAGGGCAAGAGTATAAAACTATTTCTAAAGCTCTGAGTGTTCCCAGGAGCATAGTGGTCTCAATAACTGTGAAACAGAAGAAGTTTAGGACTACCAGGACTCTTCCTAGAGTTAACCGTCTGGCTAACCTGAGTAACCGAGGAAGAAGGGCCTTGCAAACAATTCTGAAAACACTTTCACTTTGTCATTATGGATTATCAAGTGTGGACTGCTGGCCAGAAATAGAAAATGTATCCATTGTGAGAGATGGCCCGCAGTTTATCCCGACCAAAACCCCCACGCCGCTAGGTGGAGTCCTCCCTGCAACATAGAGGTGCCCCAAATTCCCGCAGGGCATTATGGACAATGGAGTGCTGCTTCAAAGCCCTGCTGGATAGCATGGGGACTGCCAGGGGACGCTGCAGGGAGGCACAGGGATTTATATTTTCCATATAGCCCGGAAGTACTCCCTAGTCACGGGGATGGAAGCAATGAAGTACATCCGGGCTGAAGAAAACGGAGTTTTCATCTGACCCGGAAGTGCTATGGAATTACATGGACTGAAGGACAGAAGCACTTCCAGGTCGAGGACTATAAAAGGACTCTGGGAAAACCAGCAAGCTGGGCCAGAGTTGGGAGGGAGTGTGACAGAGCTGCTGGGTGGAGAGGAGGATTGATTATTATTATTATTGATTTATTATGTATTCGTGGAGGTGGAGGTGCTTTGTGCACATTATTGGAAAGATTAAAATCATTTCTTATACTTTTACCTTGTGTCAAGACGTGTTGTCTGCGGGTTTCACGGGGCAACAGCGACCCCTACTGTCACACCATTTAAAAAGAAAGTGAAGGGACCTTAATGTTTTCTGAATATTTTCTGATGTACATATTATCATACATTATCATTATATCACTATACACTGGCACTGTTTCTACAATGAATAACTGGTATAGAAAACTAGAAAACACCATTCTAATGTCAACAGCCTAGGTTATATATCAAACACATTTTTCATTTTCCATTCCATGAGATTTCAAAGAAAAAATTGGACTTTCTTGTAAATGAAGTGTCCTAAAAAGAGTTATTTCTCTAGCTCTTTCAAATAAAAAGAATCATGTATTGCAAAAAGCAGAAGGAATGAAATCCTTCCTTTCACTGAAATAGAATTAAATTGGGGTCAGAAATAAGAAAAAAAAATAGTACATGCAGACATGAAACATTCCTCCTACTGTATTCATCAAAACTGATCCTCTGCCACACACCTGACAGTGGATGCATTGCAGCAGCTGTCTCTGCATAATGTAACCTGTTTAGGGTGCACCTTTAACTAAACTCAAATTCCTTACTTGTTGCATTCATTAAATAAATCCTTTTATTAAGGTTTTATTTGAAAAGACTAAATTAAAATGTATTAGAAGTCCTCCTTTGAGAGTAAATTTATGGTTAATTTACCTGAGGTCGTGAAGCTCAGATCCTGAGCCTGTCACCAACAAAAACTCTCCATCAGACAACTGAGTAACAGTGACCTCGGAATAAACACGGCCTCTTGGTGTCAGCATGTGACTGATGTTTGTAGAACCCACCTGAAATGGTACAGTACATCCAAATTAGTTGCAAAGCACTAACCAAAGAGCAACTTTCCCAGTGAAAGAGGGCAGCATTGAATTCATTTTACTCTTTTATTAATCTGGCGGCCAATTTAAGCATAAATACACATAAAGAACAAACAAACATGACCAGTCCCATGTGAAGGATGACCTCACTTGAAACTTTCCTTAAGCAGGAGTCTGTCTGTCTTTACGGTCTTTTTCTTGTCAGCTTGAGACTTCTCTCTTCTGCTGTTACCACTTATACCTTTACACAGCTTTCCTTTAAATGGCCTGCGCCACCACCACCTACTCAAAGCATCATGATGCTCCAACATTGATGGACTAAAAGCCAGAAGTCTACGTGACCATCATCATCAAGTCCTTCCGTGAGAAACCTAAATACAAAGAGGACTGTTTCATTTATGTTAGGTAGAATGTGCAGAGGTGACTGGGCAGTCTCATGGCCTGGAATCCCTGCAGATTTTATTTTTTTCTCCAGCCGTCCGGAGTTTGTTTTTGTTTTTTCTGTCCACCCTGGCCATCGGACCTTACTCTTATTCTATGTTAATTAATGTTGACTTATTTTATTTTCTTACTGTGTCTTTTATTTTTCTATTCTTCATTATGTAAAGCACTTTGAGCTACATTTTTTTGTATGAAATTGTGCTATATAAATAAATGTTGTTATTGTAGCCCTTAAATGAATTATATTCAGCTCCATTGTTAAAACATATCAATATAATTACCAATATTAAACCATTAAATTATAAACTCATTTAACTTGTAGAAGTCTAGGTTTCCACAATGTAAAGTTCCCTTCCCATTGCATGAATTTACTTATGATTTTTTTAAGGCTATGTTAGTATTTCCCTAACTTTTTATCCAGTGAGGGTATATGCAAGAGTGGGCTGAAATCCTGTTCAGATTTGACTCTTGACTGTGTGTTGGACAAAGTGAATTAAGAAAATGGATGCATTTCAGAATATTGTAAATTATCAATTTAATTATCCAAACCCTATTTTATTATTTTCTAATTATCTCATTAATGGTAGACATCACTATAGTGTAGCTGTCAGCACTTCACAGCCTCTGTTTTAAACTCCTTGGTTGAAATCCCTACCCAGGACACTGTCCATATGGAGTCTGTCTGCATCTCTGCTCGTTTTTGTCCAGGTACTCTGATTTTTCTCCCACATCCCAAAGACAAACATTTTTATGTAGACATGTTGTGCCTACATGTGAGTGAGCTCTTCAATGTCTGTCCAAGGCTGCTTCCTGACTTGGTGCCAGGATAGGCTTTGATATGACAAAACTCCTCCACTGGAAGTAGTGAATTTAGAAAATTAACAAATGGTTCAAGGTTTCAAAATGTATCTAGTTGTCTGTAGAAAACAAGACAATCATGGTCTTTTGATCTGTTAATGCCATGCCACTCACTAGAACTCCCTTTGTGGTATATTTGAATGATTTTCACCAGCTGCCACAGTGTTATCATGTTCACCATTACTACAGAAATCATTCCAAAGGCAAATTCCGAGTACAGCTTGAAACACGACCAAGCCATCCTATTTAAATGTTACCTCTGAAGATTTACAAGTTATTCCTGAAGATCCCAATATACCATAACATTGCAATGGTTTATTAAAGAAAGACAAACATGATGGTAACAGGCAATTCCACATAAGAAAGATCTTTCAGCTATCATAAATACAGTGGCAAAGAGAATGTAACTTTTTTGGAATGACCTGATTTTCTCGATTAGCTGGTCATAAAAATGTTATCTGATCTTCATGTATGCCACAAGTATAGTCAAACACAATAATCATACTCTAATAACACACAAACAGTTGTAATCTTTCATGTCTTTATTGAACACACCCATCAAACATTCATAGTGTGTTATGGAAAAAGTAGGTGAATCCCTGGATTTAATAACTGGTCATATCTCATTTGGCAGCAATAATCTCTAACAAATTTTTTCCAGTATCTGTGGACCAGACCTGCATAATGTTCAGGAGGAATTTTAGACCATTATTCCTTATAGAAGTGCATCAGCTCAACCATATTCTTAGGTTGTCTGGTGTGAACGGATCCATTGAGGTCATCCCTTTTGGGTTATTGTCCTCTTTTATCACATACTTTGTGCTTAACTTCAGCTGGCAGACATGATCCTGTTGGATACCTTGATAAGATGGGAATTCATTTTCCCTCCAAATCATGATGCTCCCTCCAATATATGTCACTTTTGGGATAATACAGTGCATCTGGAATGTATTCACAGCGCATCACTTTTTCCACATTTTGTTATGTTACAGCCTTATTCCAAAATGGATTAAATTCATTTTTTTCCTCAGAATTCTACACACAACACCCCATAATGACAACGTGAAAAAGGTTTACTAGAGATTTTTGCAAATTTATTAAAAATAAAAAAATTCAGAAAGCACATGTACATAAGTATTCACAGCCTTTGCCATGAAGCTCAGAATTGAGCTCAGGTGCATCCTGTTTCTCCGATCATCCTTGAGATGTTTCTGCAGCTTAACTGGAGTCCACCTGTGGTAAATTCAGTTGATTGGACATGATTTGGAAAGGCACACACCTGTCTATACAAGGTCCCACAGTTGACAGTTCATGTCAGAGCACAAACCAAGCATGAAGTCAAAGGAATTGTCTGTAGACCTCCGAGACAGGATTGTCTCGAGGCACAAATCTGGGGAAGGTTACATAAACATTTCTGCTGCTTTGAAGGTCCCAATGAGCACAGTGGCCTCCATCATCCGTAAGTGGAAGAAGTTCGAAACCACCAGGACTCTTCCTAGAGCTGGCCGGCCATCTAAACTGAGTGATCGGGGGAGAAGGGCCTTAGTCAGGGAGGTGACCAAGAACCCAATGGTCACTCTGTCAGAGCTCCAGAGGTCCTCTGTGGAGAGAGGGGAACCTTCCAGAAGGACAACCATCTCTGCAGCAATCCACCAATCAGGCCTGTATGGTAGAGTGGCCAGACGGAAGCCACTCCTTAGTAAAAGGCACATGGCAGCCCGCCTGGAGTTTGCCAAAAAGCACCTGAAGGACTCTCAGACCATGAAAAACAAAATTCTCTGGTCTGACCAGACAAAGATTGAACTCTTTGGTGTAAATGCCAGGGGTCACGTTTGGAGGAAACCAGGCACCGCTCATCACCAGGCCAAAACTATCCCTACAGTGAAGCATGGTGGTGGCAGCATCATGCTGTGTGGATGTTTTTCAGCGGCAGGAACTGGGAGACTAGTCAGGATAAAGGGAAAGATGACTGCAGCAATGTACAGGGACATCCTGGATGAAAACCTGCTCCAGAGCGCTCTTGACCTCAGACTGGGGCGACAGTTCATCTTTCAGCAGGACAACGACCCTAAGCACACAGCCAAGATATCAAAGGAGTGGCTTCAGGACAACTCTGTGAATGTCCTTGAGTGGCCCAGCCAGAGCCCAGACTTGAATCCGATTGAAAATCTCTGGAGAGATCTTAAAATGGCTGTGCACCGACGATTCCCATCCAACCTGATGGAGCTTGAGAGATGCTGCAAAGAGGAATGGACAAAACTGGCCAAGGATAGGTGTGCCAAGCTTGTGGCATCATGTTCAAAAAGACTTGATGCCGTAATTGCTGCCAAAGGTGCATCGACAAAGTACTGAGCAAAGGCTGTGAATACTTTCCGGATGCACTGTATGTTCATATTGGAATGTGCTGTCTTTTTTGCAACATGCACACCACTACATATTCTTCCTAAACAATTTAATTTTGGATTCATCACTCCACAAAACATTTTCCCAACAGCTTCTAGCATAATGAAGTGTCAAGAAGGTCTTTGGCAAACTTCAGGCATGCAGCGATGTTTTTTTTTGGAAAGCAGTGGCTTCCTCTTTGGTGTCCTGTCATGGAGAACCTGCCTGTTCAATGTTTTGTGTATGGTAGGCTCATGAACAAAAATGTTAATCCATTCCAAGAAAACATTCAAGCCTTTAGCTGTTGCTCTACAGTTTTTTTTTTTTACCTCGTTCAGCATTCTGCATTGTGTTTTTTGAGTCATCTTGGCTGAGGGTAGCCCCAGTAGTAAATCATCTCCATTTATACACAGTTAGTTTAAGTTTCGACTGCAGAATATCTAAACTCTTTTGACATTACTTTGTCATTCTTTTCAGCTTAATGCAAATCAACAATTCTTGATCATAGATCTTCTGAGATCTTTTCTTCTTCAAGGCATGCCTCACTCAAACAGATGCATCTTGTGAATAGCAAACTCAGAAAGTCTGAGTCATTTTTATTGGTCTAAGTACCGTTATGTCTAAACTGCACTTGCAGTCTTGTTAAATTGATTGGTCGCCAGGTTTGCCAGCTCCTAACTCCAACTGGCTTTTGTTGAAGTCATTGGCCTTGGGCTTCACGTACTTTTTCCAACCTACACTGTGATTATTTGAATGACGTATTCTATATATACAAGAACAATACAATAATTTGTGTGTTATTACATAATTAAACAAGACTGTGTTCATTATTGTAACTTATAAAAATATGAGAGCATAGTTTAAGACACTTTTATACATAAATGCAGTTACTTCCAATGGGTTCAAATACTTTTTGTCGTCATTGCATCCTGAACCAAATTAACAATTTTTTCAGTTATGCTTTTATATTCAAAGCTGTTTTTCAAAAAAAAGACAGCCTTGCTGTATAGCAAGCACTCATTGTACAAAATCTGTGCCTCTAAACTTACTGTACAGATAAAAAAGTCAATCTCAAATAGTAAGATATTGTTGCTTAGTGAATCCTCATTATTAGAGCTGTGCAAAGTACCAAATGCTTACTAAGATTACAAAACAAGGAAACAAAGGCATCACATTTTTTAGTATCAGAGTTATTAGAGTTAGTAGAAATTAAGATCTACCATTATACAAGTTTTCAGTTCATCGGTAGAATTACCTAGGTGGATCCCAGTTGTTATGACAAATGTGTTCTTAGATTTTTCAGATACAGAAGACAACAGTTTCAAAGTAAAGTAGTTATACTCACTGATCATGGAGTGGCGATGTGTTGCATGCTGATTAGCACATGCAAATAGAGTTTCACTCTACTCTGTACAAATGTCAGTAATGACCCTATAAACCTACTGCATAATGCTTCTATAAGTCTGAAGTAAAATCACCAGTGTACAACAACCCTTCAGTATTTTTTCATAAATAATATGAACAGCAAGCTTTGAAAATATAAATGTATGCTTCTGGATTTTGTTATATAACAACAATAAAAGCAAAAATACATGTGCAACACTATAAAAGTCTGACGAGAATATAATAGCCTGTACACATTACTTTGCTGCTCTGACTGTGACTGAGCAGTACATAGCAGACAATGTCTATGTTGCCATATCCATACTGCAATCTTTATTTAAAAATTCTATCAATTATTACAAATTCTGACAAATCTAGGGAGATAAACCCTGCTTTGGTTGCACAAATGCAGAGAACAAAAGCTATTTTGGAAAGCAATCTGTGTACCTTTGGTAGAACATTGGCCAGAAGCCTGTCCAGCAACCTTTTGGAGTCTGCTCCTTTGATCAGGAACTTCCCAAATGGTGTGAGATCAATGACGCCCACCTTTTCCATTACAAGTTGGCATTCCCTGCCCACAGGTTCAAACCAGTTTGTTCGACGGAAGCTAGGTCTGAAAACAAAAAATACATCTTGTAGTAAAGAATAAAGAAATGCTTTTTAATTAATTTCTTAGTTATTTAATTTCAGTATTAAATTAGTATTTTTAGAACGATAAAATACAGATTAAAAGGTAATATTGGTCATTGGGCCTGACAGATTATTTATCAAAATGATATGATGGCTGGTATGTACAGAAAGAATAATCTATCTTAACTGATGAGTGTATTATACACTTACAAATACAATACAAAAGTGACAAAAGCATTTACTAGAAAAAACATGTTTAAGTTAATTGTACTTTGTCGAGAAATCACTCCATGTGCTGAGCTGCTTGGCTTAATGCATGGTCAATGTGGGCTGAAGGTGTAAACACATGAGGTAGTTCTGTGAGACTGTTGCCATGAATAAAGCATTGACTAATGGAAGATTTGGCAAAAAGCAGGACCTGAATGAGATTGGTTGAGGGGCCAGAGGATACCATCAGCTGCACCAGCTGGAGGCCCTGCCAGAAAGACTGACCAGCTCACTACATAAAGTAAGAAGACCATCCCCTTGACTAGGCACATTGGATGTCTAGCCTTCAAAGAGTAGCGCTGCCATCCATTCAGGCTGCATTTAGGGAAAATGCAACACTCATATGTAATTAGGAAAATTTATGGTTAAGTCATAATACACATCAGATTTCTTACAATCATGCTTGAATAAAACAAGCAAAGTATAAGCATCAAAGTTCATGTGAAAATTAAGAAGACTGCCACCGAACATTCTTAACCTTAGAAAATGACTTGGGAAAATGTATAGAGCAATGTCTAAATTCTGAGTGGCAATTATCACATAGAGGATAGCATTCAGATACATTCATTTTGTTAATAAAGTAGTTATGAGGATTATGTAATAATATTATGCTAAATGATGTACTTGGAAAAAAATAATAATCTTTAGAAACCAATTGTTGTGCTTACTACAGATTATAACTATTATAGATAAAATCCTAGGAAAGACCAGGTAAATTGACTGGCCTAGCCTGGAGGAATAAAAGTGGACTGAGATGAAAGGCCATTAACAGGTCGGCAACAAAGTTAGCATGGAGTGGAAGGGATAGAAAGAGTTTATGAGCTTGTGGAAGGGTGGTAGGTTTTTTAGAAATATACACATGGGATGGAATGGTGGCTTTATCTACCTGAGCTGAGTCAAGCCTAAACAGTACTGTAATAAAGCAGAGGAGATGACCTGCACTAGGATATCTCATTGGTCTGGCGGGGGAATATCAAAGAAGCTGGGTGAACATAAAGATAGGATAATCATTTCTCTTGGTGGACATATTCAAACAGGTCATGCTGTCTGTTTCTGCCACTTTGTTCAAATGTCATGCAGGAACAAAGTCCAAGCTGGACTGGAGACTAAGACAGAGAAACACCTAGTAATCTAACCATAATGGATGCTTAACATGAACCAGGTCATATTGCTACTTTGCCAAGATCTGTACTGTGTTTGCTTCCATTCTGGGCATATTAACTATAATATCTAAATAAAGGTGTAACTTTTTCTCCTGCGTGTTTTAGTGCTCTGTCTTCTTGCCTGAGGTCATAGATATAAAAAGTAACATTACATATTAGGGCTATAGCAAGGATTTATGATATTATGTTATAAATAAAGAAGAGCATAAAGGGGAGAAAAGGGTCACTCTAGGACCCTACCATAACAAAATAAAAGTACTTCCTTTTAGATAGATAGATAGATAGATACTTTATTAATTTACATTGTTATGCTCTATTTTAAGTGAAGTAAGAGAAGAGAGCACCATTGATCAGACCTGCATATTTAACTGAACAAACACTTTCTGTCTCTTCAGTTCTTTCGTACACCCCATTTCACAACTGCTGCAGCACGTTTCTTCCAAAGGGGTTCAGGGCCATCTGATCATTATGAGATGGCTGCTAAGCAACTAAACACATTTGGATTATTTTACAATTTATCAGCTAGTATAACATGTTTTAATTGTGATTGTTCATTCTTCTGTCTATTGGTTTTTCTTGTCTAGTATAATTCATTGTGGCAAGCCACCAAGGGTATCCTGGCAGTATTAAACTAAAACCAGAAACCTTTCTTGGACAGGCCACATTCATGTATACAACCATAGTGGGTCTAATGAGAGCTGGCAGTTAACTTAACCCTTATGTGTCTGGTATGTGGTGAGGGAGGGAGGACCCTCATACACCATGATATAAGGCAGCTACACACACCACTGCTCCACAATGCCACCAACATAAAAAAATGACACAATTGTTTGTAAAATAAGGCCAGTCCTAGACCCAAATAAATCATATGTTCATTTCAAGTGTCAGAACTGTATCTGGTCTGTTATTTTTTCATTTTTTGTGACTTTTGCCCTTTTCCTCCTCTCTTTGCGTATTCCTTGTTCACCTTCTTGACTTATTTATAATTTTTTTCCTGGTCACTGTCCTTATAATTATGTGATCTGACTTCTCCTATACAGTATATGCAAACTGAATTGCTTACTTCCTGGCTATTCTTTTTTGAGTTTCCTTGTGTATTTTCCTACTATGAGCTTGTGTTGGTCTTTTGATTATTTTGGTATTACTCTTTTTGGCTCTTGACTTTTCCTTTTGTTTTTGGTTTTTACTTTTTTTTGTGGGCTTCCCCTCATTTATTTTTAGGAGTCCTGTCTTCATTTCAGAAGTTAATTTCCGCATGAGCGTGTATTGTCTATGTGCACTGCTCTGATATCCATCCATCCATTATCCAACCCGCTATATCCTAATTACAGGGTCACGGGGGTCTGCTGGAGCCAATCCCAGCCAACACAGGGCACAAGACAGGAAAAAAACCCTGGGCAGGGCGCCAGTCCACCACAGGGCGCGCGCACACACACACACACACACACACCAAGAGTAGGGACAATTTAGAATCGCCAATGCACCTAACCTGGATGTCTTTGGACTGTGGGAGGAAACCGGAGTACCCGGAGGAAACCCACACAGACACGAGGAGAACACGCAAACTCCACGCAGGGAGGACCCAGGAAGCAAACCCAGGTCTCCTAACTGCGAGACAGCAGTGCTACCCACTGCGCCACTGTGCTGTCCCACTGCTCTGATATTCAGGAAGTATTTATTTTACAATATTTTAGAAAAAATGCATGTGTTCTGCCTGTTGTGAGCATACAACTGGATGACTTGACATGTCGATTATGTGACACTAGCTGTATAAGCCTGTGCTGTAAAAAGCCTCCTAGAAACTATTGAAATCGTCAGAGGAAAAATTGAAATACAGAGTCGGTGGTTTAGTTTTGCGTACATGCTCGCCTCCCTTATCTATCAGCGGCTAAGTGAGTTTCTCTCTCCTGTGAGATTTTATTTTGCTGATGTGCTCGCCTCGGCTGTGTATTAGCGGCTAGTTTGTTTTTCATCGGTGGTTTCACTTTGGCGACAGAGTCACTTTCTATCAGCTTCATGCTGTAGCCACGTACTTCTTTCTTTTGTTTAACTTGGGGTCGCCTTGCTGGTTCTTTGACCTTCATGCTGTAGTCTCACACTTCCAGGCCACCTTGCACTTCCGAGCTGTACAGACAGACACACACTTTGACGTGTAGACGTTTATATCTTTATCTATACTAATAAAAGGCAAAGCCCTCACTCACTCACTCACTCACTCACTCACTCACTCACTCACTCACTCACTCACTCATCACTAATTCTCCAACTTCCCGTGTAGGTAGAAGGCTGAAATTTGGCAGGCTTATTCCTTACAGCTCACTTACAAAAGTTAAGCAGGTTTCATTTCGAAATTCTACACGTAGCGGTCATAACGGTCGATAACGGTCGACAACGTCCGCCATGTTGAACTTTCTTATTTATGGCACCATCTTCACGAAATTTGGTAGGCGGCTTCCCTGCGCTAACCAAAACTGATGTATGTACTTATTTCGATGGTATGACGCCATTGTCGGCCGCCATTTTGAACTTTCCAACGTCACTAATTTTCCAACTTCCCGTGTAGGTAGAAGGCTGACCCCATCTTCACGAAATTTGGTAGGTGGCTTCCCTGCACTAACCAAAATCGATGTACGTACTTATTTCGGTGGTATGACGCCACTGTCGGCCGCCATATTGAATTTTCCAAACATCACTAATTCTCCAACTTCCCGTGTAGGTAGAAGGCTGAAATTTGGCTGGCTCATTCCTTACACCTTACTTACAAAAGTTAAGCAGGTTTCATTTCGAAATTCTATGCGTAACGGTCATAACGGTCAACAATGTCCGCCATGATGAACTTTCTTATTCATGGCCCCAACTTCACGAAATTTGGTAGGCGGCTTCCCTGCGCTAACCGAAACCAATGTACATACTTATTT
>JANRMT010062835.1:27920970-28025725 GCA_026402145.1 Polypterus bichir lapradei | reverse complement strand
CGTGGCTGTTTGTTTGTCTGTCCATAGTTTTAAATCACCTAAAGGTTGCAAACCGTTTGAACTATTGACCTGAAATTTGGTACAAATGTACTATGCGACATCTACTATCCGCTTTCGGGGTGATGATTGACCTCCAAGGTTATTCCTCATTTTATTTTTATTTTATTTTATTGTAGAATCAACCCTCGGCAGCAGCCAGCAGGGTGGCCATGCGGCGTATGTGTACGGGCGCCGTTCTCATCCCTACCAGCATCGCCGTCAATTCCCCTATCTCTTCATATCTTAAATCATTCTTGAGGAAGATTGAAGTGCCAGGTTAAGTGAAAAATTAAAGAAAACGTACTAATTAATTGCAACACAAAAACTGACTTAATCAGTTTTAACGCGAAAGAAGAGAAGAAGTGGGCGACTAGAGTGAAAAAAGAAGAGCTGCTCAAGAAGCAGTAAGCGCATCAACCTCCAAATAAACGAATGCTAAACGTACAGAAAAAAAGGATGAAAACTATGAATGCTCAAGTCAAGTACGACGTGCAGTGTGCCGTTACTGGTATAAGATAAGTAACATGAGATTGGACAATTTTGTATTGTTTTCTGTTGTCCAGCTTTCTGTCTGGTGGCTTGTTATCTCCATTCTCCATGAAAGCATGAGATTACATTTTTCTCAGCCTTGACTACAAACTACATGGGGTAATGTATATTCTGATATGGCAGTTATGAGAACTGGTAAGTATGTAAGTAATATAAAAATTATCATACAAAATATATTGATACATATCAGTCTTTGAAAATATGCTGATATTGCTTTATTCATATATGCTTTAAGGCAGTAAAGAAATACACATCCTATGTGGCAGACAACCAGGGACCTTGCCCCACCAGGGTGCCTGGAGAAGGGAAGGACTGAGAGAGGGGCAATATCTTGAGGCGCAAGAGGGTCGCCCCCCTGGATTACATCAGGGCCACGGATTTGGAGCTTGGAAGCTCAACCCTATTGGGGTCCATGGCCACCGCCAGGGGGCTCCTGGACTATCCCAGAGCCCTGGACAGCAGCGCTTCCGCCACACCAAGATGTGCTGCCTGGAGAGGAATCGGCCACACCTGGAGTGCTTATGGATGTCCATGCAGCACTTCGCCACACCGGGAAGTGCTGTAAGAAGATCATGAGGGAGCACCTGTAGCACATCCGGGTGTGCCATAAAAGGGGCCGCCTCACTCCACTCGGGGAGCCAGAGTTGGGAGGCAGAGGACGGAGCTTGCAGCTGGAGGAGTGGGGGCGGCCGAAGAGAAAGAAAAAAGAGTCAAAGAAAGGACTGTGAGTATTGTTGGTGGTTGGTGCACTGTGTGTACAAAAGAAACAGAAAATTAAAGTGTGTGCTTTAAGGACATTGTGAGTCGTTGTCTGTCTGGTTCAATGTTGATCTTTTCACACCTGTCAAAAGCAAACACTTCAATCCTCAGAGAGCACACAAACACATACAAGATAAGCGCTTACTGGTAGCCTGTTTCATCTCCAGGTTTGTAAAACCAGTGCGGCTGCTCCCACCCTGCATGGAATCCCATAGATGCACTAGGTTTCAGCATTTCATATATCCCACTCACTCTTGTTGTGGGCCTTCCAGCAAAACGCTCTTCTTTGGGATATCCAACTATCAAAAAAGAAAAAAATCAATGAAGAACTGTCAGGGTTACATGTCACTGTGGGTCCAAAATGAATTGTGTGTTTTTATTGTAGCAGACTGCAAGTTCTGCTTCCTAAAGTCTTGTAGTGAGTCTAAAAACAGGATTGTATCTTTGTTTTTTACTTCCTTGCTGTTCTGCACTAATCTGTTAATGGTTAAGATAAAAATAACTTAGATGAGATTTTGGGATAACTTAACCTAACAAACATGCCTTAGGGACTGAATAGTCTCCTCTTGTTTGTTCAATGATTTACGATGTTCCGTTTGTTACAATAGCTTCAATATTATCCTCTCCTCCATTGCTCCTTATTTGATGTTTTTGTAAAAGACAGATATGTACTTTTTTGGAAACAGTATAATGATGATTGCAATATTTCGAAAACTGCTATTCACTTTGATCAACTGACACGTGGAAATAAGCATGAAAAATCCAAACACCTGAACAACTTGTACTTCTTTTATAAATTGCTTAATATAAAATTCATAAAACCAGATACATTTTTTAGCTTACTATATAAAAATAGCCAGCTAAAAAAGTAATGATGATGAAACCCTGCATATTACACATAGAATAAAAACTGGACTTCAGTTTGTGATTTCCATAGCCAACTGTTGAAGGATCCAAGCAATAATTCACACAAAAAATAATCATAAGAAAATGATGATCACAGTAACTTCCAAACAATTCTGAACAATCCATTTATGTATCCCTCTCACCAACCTCAGTTTAAAGGCAGAGGGAAATCGCACCAGCAGTCACAAGACACGGTACACAAATAAAAAAAACCAAGCAAACGTAACGGAAATGACATGTAAAAATGAATCATGAAAAATAATAATTCAACATTACTAAACAATAAAACAGAAAATATACATAAACCGGGGTTTGTTCCTGCCTTGCACCCTGTGCTGGCTGGGATTGGCTCCAGCAGACCCCCGTGACCCTGTGTTGGGATATAGCGGGTTGGACAATGAGTGACTTACTGTCTATACATAAACCCTGGCTGAAACATAATGGATTACAGCTTAGAGAATAACCCACAAGAAGGAGATGTGTAAAACCAGCAACCCCACGTAGTCGTAGACATGCAAGCAACCAGGTGGCTTGTGGGCTTATGCTTAGGCCCCTGCAACTTATTTGACTAGATAGACTTTTTCATTAGTGTCTGTCCCTTATAGTATAGGTTGTAGATTAGGACTGCAGAGATGCCTTGATATAAAAAGGAGAGGACTGAACGCACAACCTCAGAAATTCATTGAGCATTTCAGATCCCAGCTTCTGACCTCAGCTTGTGGGAGCTTAACGTTTGTTGCATACTACAAACAACAGCTCACCTACCAGAAATGAGGACAACAGGCCAGAGGTGGTGAAAGGAGGATCAAGGCAGTGAAAAGGGAAACAATGGTTTTGGAAGTGGGTAAGTACTTTAGACACTACACCTGATCGAGAGGGAGATAACCTTTTCAGGTCCTTCTGAGCTCTCACTGGACATCTGGGATTTAGTTCTGCTCTGAAGTGCCCTCAGGTGTAAAACAGATAATTCAAGAATGTTATAACTCAAATCTGCAGTACTCAGTTTCTTGCACTAGGTGGAGTACACCATCCATGAATCCATTCCTTTCATTTGTGCTCCTTTGTTAACCTGTTGTTATTAAAATATCAAAGCCTCGTTATTTGTATTTCTTGGACAAACACATAGAGTGGTGGGAATGTAGAGTTTGTTTCAAGTTTGAAGGAAAATAATTTATTTTGTTCTATTGTTGTTTGTGGGTTGTTAATTTCCATATTCAACACGAACATTATTCAAATTTATTGTCTGTTTTTACATGCATTTTTATTACTCAGTATACTGCTGCTGGATTATGTGAATTTCGCCTTGGGATTAATAAACTATCCATCTATCTGTCTATCTATCTATATTAAGTAATCTAAAAATGCATGTAAAATAAATGAAAATCGATTTGACTAAGTAATCTGTATGTACCATATTGTACATTGTGCTGATCTTCTGAAACTTAAATACAGAAAACTGTTTCAACCCCAAAGTGTTTTCTTTCTGCCTTTCAAATACAATCAAATTCTCACATAATGATAAAATATATCTGAGATAAATTACTTTCAAACACTTAACGTCAAAGTAATAAAGGTGTTAAATATAGAAGAGTTCTATATAAAATAAAGGCTGTTTATCTTTTTGTCTGCCTTCTAGGCTGGCTTGTCCTTTTGCAAACTTTAAAATTACCATGAAGCCTTCTATATCTCTCTTTCATAATTAGTTTTTATTTCCCGCTAGTTGAGTCTTCTTCATCTTAAATCCCCTCAGATTCCTCCAATACTGCCTCTGGCTCAAAGCCACTTTAAACCTACTGATACGGTCACATTCAACCAAGCCTTAAAACCACTTTCAAGTTAGGGGCAACCCTAACTGTAATATAGAGAAAAAAGGCTGGAACTCCCTAAACTTTCCCCTTGCATTAAGTCAGAAGGGTATAAACTTCCCATGAGTCTTTCATGCGCTTTCCTGGCACCAGTTTCCTCAATTAGCGGATATGTGCTGGCCTAGAGCATCCTGAGAACTGTTACTTGCCCTTCAATGGCATCATTCACTGTTTAAGTCCTTGCATATGCTGGACCACCTGCCCTTCAGCTTCCCGGGATAACACTGCATTCACCAGTGGTGCCTCTGTCTGTTGGCCTTTCCAGGCATGATTCATACGTAGTGTTTCTCGCTCTCCAGTAATTGGAATATTCTCTGGCTTTCTCTCTGTTTTGTTTAAGGTCGTGTATGTGACTTTGGCTCCTGGTAACCTCATACCAGCTAGGCCACTTCACATTTATATCAATTAAAGGCAACTTACAAAGAAGAAAATTTGTATATTTTGCTTGAAGAAGCGTCCTAAGTTGCCTCGAAAGCTTGCATATCTTTTTAGTTAGCTAATAAAAGGTGTCATGTTGCTTGACTTCTCACTACACCCAAATAAAAATGTAACATCTGTGGTGATTCCAATGGCTTTGAAAGAAATTTCCAGATTAGATATCTGTATATATATGCCACACAACTTTTTTTATTGTACAAATGCTGACCTGTAATACTCAAAAATCAAAAGTGTTCCTTTCTGATCTAAAAACAATCTGCAAGATTACAGGGTTGCACCTGTACAAGTACTGTTCAAACAATTCACTTACCTATATTGTTAAACCCGTATGACTCTCTTGCTTTAGCAGCAGTATATTTGGTTGTAGTCCACTTGCCATAGCGATTGGGGTCGACTTCTATCAAGTCATAGGAAGGCTCTCCATTCATAATCCAATCACTTAAGAATTTTCCCATGCCTCCAGCATGAATAATGCCATATCTTGAAACAATAGAGATTAGGAACAGCAGTAAAAAGTTGCGAACAGGTTTCATTTGTCCATTCTATCAATTTACCTCTATCTTGACTTCCCTCCACTAGTAGACAAAAAAACAAATGCCAAAACCAAAATGTGCATTTTCATTTACTTATTTGGCAGACACCTTTATCAAAGGCGACTTACAACATTTATGATACAACTGGTTTCATTTCTTTTGTTTTCCAGTTTGAGCACAGGCAGGTCAAGTGACTTGCTCATGGTCATTAGCAGGATTTGAACCCACAGTCTTAGGGATCCAAAGCCTTAACCACTACACCACACTTCCTAAACTGAAATTCATAATCAAAAATCAAATAAAACTCAAATCCTAAATTAACTGGTTAACCTTTCATTCACAAATGTTAGTTCTTTCATTGTTTAGATTTTTTGATTCAAAGTTTGGACAAGCAACTAAGTACAGTGCCATATTTTACCAAAGAAGCGTGATGACATTACACGGCCTGAGACCAGCAACATTGATTTGTTAGAAAAACCAATATGCGGGTGTCCACACAATAAATTCACAAAATGGTGGCGCCCATAGAAAAATTTTGCAATAACGGCACAAAAATAAAGTTAAAATAGCTAACAATAAAAAATAACAATAACACACTCAAAAACAATGCAGAACAATTCACAATGACCTCAGATGAGTTCTTAGCATGCAATCCATAACAAAAGCAATTAAAGATTACCTCCAATTTTTTTATTTGTGAAAATGAAAATACATTAAGCATATATTGAACCACTCTGAACATAGTGCTCCTATACAAATGTTATTCCTTGTTGAACTGGTTATTATTTTTTTCATTTTTAAGTCAGAGGTCAACATTTTACCACAACATGATAAATTCAGGAAGCATTGTCTTCTATGAATTGTCTTACTGGGAACAACCACTAAAAATGGCGTACAGTTCACATTTACCACATCTGCCCCAAAGAACATAAGCACAGGGTAATTACAATCCTTATTTTCCCACTTTCCATTTACATCAAAATGTAGGCCAGCATTGTATGTTTTAAATGATTAATACATTGTTAAACAATCACATCTTTTTCTATTAGTAGGCTAGCAGGATTGTAGGGAAGCTAAACCCTATCTCAGCAAGCACCACGTGTAAGGTGGAAACAATCTTTGGGCAAGGCGCCAGTCCGTCACAGGGTGACGCACACTCACACTCCTCAGAGGCCAATTTAGCATCCCACCTAGCAATCCACCTAACATGCATGTCTTTGGACTGTGAGAGGAAACTGACAGAGAGAGAGAAGTTGAACCCTTGCTGTGAGGCAACAGCGTCGCCACTGCACCGCCAATCAGCCCTCAGTTGGTTACTTCAGGTTAGCTTTGTTTCAGTGCAGAGAGATCAATGCCAGAAGTCTGTTTAAGCAAGGAGTTCAATAATAAAGAACTTTTTTTATGATAAGGAGGTGGATTGCACTAAAACATATAGATATAATGGCCTCTCAGAATCAAGAGTAAGAAGCACTGGTTTAAAATGGGCAAAGGGGAAGCCCTTCTTAGGCAATACAGGAAAGTTGGTCATTCACAGAGATCTTTATCTCAAATGTACATTAGCTAAAGGTAAACTGCCCTTTATATTGTACATGGACTGGCAATAAATCATTTCTGCAAGCAATGCCAATTAAAAATACTGTATATTACACAGATGAAAATATATCAAAGAACTGATAATACATGACTGGACTGCAGCAAAATCAGTCCCTCTATACAAGGGTTTCTTAAACCTTTTTTTGGTGCAACCCAATCTTTCCCTTTTTAGTGTCTTTAAGACCCATTCCTTGTTGAATCCCTGGACAATCATCCTAGGTGAGGATAGTCAGCCCTTGGAGAATCGTGGATGATCGTTATAAATTGAGGACAATTGTCGAAGTAATGTCGATTGCTTAATCAACCTGCGGCAACCCACTTCACAGATCATCCGTGACCAATTACCATTTAATTAAACAGTAATCTGCGACACAACGGTGACAACCTGTGACCCAAACCCATAGTTTAAGAAACCCTGCTATACCCCATTTGCTCTTTTTCCAAGGTTCCTACAGGACAAATCCAAGTGAATACACAGAAATTATCAAACAGCTTTATTAATGTCTTTTATTACTTAGACTGCTTTTGAAGATCATCTTTTAAAGAATGTATCCACTAGTTCATAGTATTCTGGTTTATATACAACAAATAATCTTATCAGGTAGGAAAACAACATTTTAAATTTTAACTCACCCAAAGCCTACAGCCACCCAATAGTTCCTGACACCTTGGTGCGGCCCAACCATTGGCAGGAGATCTGGAGTATAAGTTATTGGGCCTGACACTATATTTATAATGTCAGCATCCTTTAGTACCGGCACCATGTCCATGGCAGCTTCCACATGTTCCATAATTCTATCCAAATCTGATTCAAAAAGCTCTTTTCCAAAGCCTACAATAAACGGTAAAAGGACATTATTTAAAATTAATATCCTTAATTATTGAGGGGGTGCCCAAAAACTTCCAGAATCAGTTACTAGCATGGTAGTAGGTGTAGTTACTGAACATGTCACCAGGTATTGTATGCCTATACTCTGGTTAATCAGTCTCTAATTTTATGGTAGTTTCATTTTAATGGAGAGACAGAAAATCAATCAAAAATCCTGAAAAAAACACATTACACATAAAGGTTATAAATTGATTTGCATGTCAATGAGAGAAATAAGTATTCGATCCCCTACAACCTAGCCGGAATTCTGGGTCCAACAGATTGGCTGTGTGCCAAAGTGGCACACAGATTACATCAATCAGTCAATTAATCAATCAATTAGATTCTCCTGATCCCAACTCATTATGTGTATAAAGCACACCTGTCCACATAATCAATTTCTTCCATTCCAACCTCTCCACCACCATAGGCAAGACCAAAGAGCTGTCAAAGGACATCAGGAACAAGGCTGTAGCCCGGTACAAGGCTGGAATTGGCTACAAGACCATCAGCAAGAAGTTTTGTAAGAAGGTGACAACTGTTGGTAGAAATATTCAGAAAATGAAAGAAATATAAAATGACCATCAATCGCTCTTGGTCTGGAGCTCCATTGGGCAAGATCTTGCCTCATGGGGTGAGGATGATCATGAGAAAGGTAAGGAATCAGCCCAAAACTACACGGGAGGAGCTTGTTAATGATCTGAAGGCAGTTGGGACCACAGTCACCAAGAACACCATTGCTAACACACTATGATGTAATGGATTGAAGTCTTACAATGCCCACAAGGTCTCCCAGCTCAAGAAGTTACATGTACAGGCCCATCTTAAGTTTGCCAGTGAACATCCGGTCCTGTCCTTTGTCAAGACAAGCAAATTAAACATACAGTAAGATGAGATGAGACACAGTCTGGTAGAAGATTCTAACAATATACCTGGTGGAACACCATCTGTTACCCAAGACTCCTGTAGCTTCATTTTTTCTTGCTTTTCATATGGCCCAAAAAGCAAGCCATCACGCTCCTGCCGGAGGTAGTATGACCCCTCAAGATCTCGAATTACAGGAAGTTCAGTCTTCAGAGCTTTCACAGCAGGAACAGTAGCAGTTACAACATATTGATGATGCACAGGAATGAGAGGGTGTTCAAATCCAATGAGCTTTCCAACTTCGCGTGCCCAAAATCCTAAAAGGGGAAAATACAACTTCAGAAACTAAAATGGTATTTTTAATTCACTGAATGTGGCAAACCTTTATGTGCCGTTTTATTTTATATGAAGAACCACTTGAGCTGTGGCACTCTTTTCACATAATTCTCAGAATCAGATGAGGTTTCTGTGCCGAGTTTCGTGGAGCGTCTTTGGAACAAATTATCATTAACAGCAATAATAGTGATATTGTCAAGTATGATCAAAAACATGGGAATGAGTGCCCTCAAAATTCGAGATCAGTGATCTCCTGTGCCTGGGATATCGCAAGTCCAGAAGCATACCTAACAGAGAAGTCTCAAATTGCTCCTTCCAGAGCAGTCAATATTTTCTGACAATTCAGTGCCTATAAAACTTATTCACCCCCTTATAAATTTTCACATTTTGTGTCATTGAATCACAGTGGATTTCATTTTGCTTTTTTGACATTTATCAACAGAAAAAGAACTCTTTAATGTCAAATTGAAATCAGATCTCTGCAAAGAGGTCTAAAATAAGTACATATATAATACAAAAACTATACATTTTATAAGCATTATATGCTGGGTTAAGCTGCTGGTTAATCAGACGGTTCCAAACAATGCTGGGGAGAAACATATTTGGGCAAAAATACATGTATGGTCAGAAAGAGAAGCATCCCAAGTATTTGAAAGAGATTAAGAAAGAGTGTGAAACACGAAGTAATCTATTCTTGAATGGGAGTGGTGTATGACAGAGTAAAAAGACAATTCTGAAAGAAGTCAACCAGACTTAGACTTACAAAAACAACAGGTGGAGTACGCTGGTGTATAGTGGAGTAGCTTTTCAAACAAAGAGTTCATATTTGAATGTACATCTATTCCAAAAATTATTTAATAATCATCAGAATTTATAAAATGATTAGTTAGTGATGAAAATAAGGGAGGATGATATGGAGTTGGGGCATAAGAAGCACAAAGTTCAAGTTCCCTGCTACCAGATTTAAGTAATCACCACCCTCGGATATCGTCTGAGCATGTGCTAAGAATTTCGATTGGACGGTTGCATTGGAATAGAATGGTTACTTCTGATAAGATTGGGCAGAAGATAAAGCTGCCACTAAATAACACCCAATCGCAAGACATCTTTAGCCATTAGTTAAATTTCCTGTGTCTGGCTTGGAAATTCACTCAGAAGGATAGTTCCTTCACAGCTGCTATCCTTTCTGAGGTGGCAGATATCAAACTTGGGCTGCTGAATCACATATAGCTTCTTTCTGCCACTGCTGCAAAGGAACCTACAACCAAAACAGGTTAGTAACTATGAAGGTGTCTCTTACATAATGGTAGGCTCTCTCTCTGCCACTGCTGAGCTTGCCCTTACCTTTATGATGATACTTAGTAGCTTGCTTTTTCTTGTAGGTTAATCTGTTGCAGTTTTATGATGATGCAATCACAAATATTTCTTTCCTAATAGTGAAAAATTAAATTATGTGTCATAACGCTTCAAAAATTAATATCATGAAATTGTTATTGCACAATTTTAAAGATGTTGTAGATTTTTTTTGGATTCTATTGCTTTAATGTTCAGCATGTACTATACCAATTTTACTGGATAGACCCATATATGACTCATTTTTTCAGCAATCAGCAAGTGAATATTATAATAATCTGCAGCATTTTGTGTACAGCATTTTGTCTTCCTATGTCATTTATAAAAGAATTATACAATTTGCAGGTAAGCACTTTGATTGAAGACGTCCTTCACAATGGCCTTTATGTCAGCATAGTGTGTTAATCATTGTTCAGTCAAGCTCTCCAGTCCACCATTTTATCTGACAGAAAAAAAGAAAACTGCAGTCCAGACTGCTCTGTGATTGCCCAAGTTACTGTCATTATACTGTCACTACCTAAGACTGGTTTATACCTTACATAAAAAAATTATGTTGGATATGGAGACAAGCCCGCTTGTGTGGGTTGGATTCGCTGGGTTTTCACCGCATATTGAGTTTTTACTGACTACATAGCAATGTAAATTTAACCCTGCATATTCAAAATTACAAATTTCAAGGAGAGGTGAGTGGCCGAAGTGGGATGATATAGGCACCTGTATGATTCCCCTCTCCTAGACCACAAAGATGCTCAGGCGACAAAAAATTCATGGAAGGAAACTGTAAATAGCACTAGACTAAAGAAAGTAATATGTAAGAAAACATGGGCACTCCACCTTGTCCTTGTTTTTCCTCTTAAAGCCATCAACAACAGACATAGCTCCTCTTCCATTGGCAGTCTCATTGAGGGTAGCCATCTTTCACTGAACAATCATGTAAGCAATTGACTTCCTCTGCAGTGAAATTGTCAGGTATAAAACATTGACCAAAGACAGGTACCTACTGACTACGAGAACATCGATGTGCTGATTGAATGGGCCTCCATGAGTATAAATGCATTTTGGTCTCTGACAGTGTGCATGCTTTGTGTCAGGTCTGCACACAAGCTTAACCCGGCAAGTATAAATAGGGATTTATTCTCCAGGCATTCTAAACTCACTCTTCTATACCCTTTCCACACAAAATCAACCCACTGAAGGTGTGCTTATACAGTAAACTTTCCAGAACCTTGTGAAAGTACCAGGGATACAGTCATATTTGGGAACCCCTCTTTATTCTTTGGATTTTTGTTTATCATTGGCTGAGCTTTCAAAGTAGCAACTTCCTTTTAATATATGACATGCCTTATGGAAACAGTAGTATTTCAGCCATGACATTAAGTTTATTGGATTAACAGAAAATATGCAATATGCATCATAACAAAATTAGACAGGTGCATAAATTTGGGCACCCTGACAGAGATATTATATCAATACTTATTTGAGCCTCCTTTGCAAAATATAACAGCCTCTAGACACCTCCTCTAGCCTTTGATGAGTGTCTGGATTCTGGATGGAGGTATTTTTGACCATTCTTCCATACAAAATCTCTCCAGTTCAGTTAAATTTGATGGCTGCCGAGCATGGACAGCCTGCATCAAATCATCTTATAGATTTTCAGTGATATTTAAGTCAGGGGACTGTGACGGCCATTCCTGAATATTGCACTTCTCCCTCTGCATGAATGCCTTTGTAGATGTCGAACTGTGTTTTGGGTCATTGTCTTGTTGGAATATCCAACCCCTGCATAACTTCAACTTTGTGACTGATGCTTGAACATTATCCTGAAGAATTTGTTGATACTGGGTTGAATTCATCCGACCCTCGACTTTAACAAGGGCCCCAGTCCCTGAACTAGCCACACTGCCCCACAGCATGATGGGACCTCCACCAAATCTGACAGTAGGTAGCAGGTGTTTTTCTTGGAATGCGGTGTTCTTCTTCCGCCATGCAAAGCACTTTTTGTTATGACCAAATAACTCAATTTTTGTCTCATCAGTCCAAAGCACTTTCTTCCAAAATGCATCTGGTTTGTCTAAATGAGCATTTGCATACAACAAGCGACTCTGTTTGTGGCGTGAGTGCAGAAAGGGCTTCTTTCTCATCACCCTGCCATACAGATGTTCTCTGTGCAAATTGCGCTGAATTGTACAACGATGTACAGATACACCATCTGCAGAAAGATGTTCTTGCAGGTCTTTAGAGGTGATATGAGGGTTGTCTGTAACCATTCTCACAATCCTGCGCATATACCGCTCCTGTATTTTTCTTGGCCTTCCAGACCTGGGCTTAACAGCGACTGTGCCTGTGGCCTTCCATTTCCTGATTACATTCCTTACAGTTGAACCTGACAGTTTAAACCTCTGAGATAGTTTTTCGTAGCCTTCCCCTAAACCATGATACTGAACAATCCTTGTTTTCAGATCTTTTGAGAGTTGCTTTGAGGATCCCATGCTGTCACTCTTCAGAGGAGAGTCAAAGGGAAGCACAACTTGCAATTGACCACCTTAAATACCTTTTCTCATGATTTGACACACCTGTCTAT
The DNA here is from genome assembly GCA_026402145.1 of Polypterus bichir lapradei. Lineage (NCBI taxonomy): Eukaryota > Metazoa > Chordata > Cladistia > Polypteriformes > Polypteridae > Polypterus > Polypterus bichir. The sequence goes on along the minus strand of JANRMT010062835.1, from coordinate 28,013,041 downwards.
GAGGTTCAAGGCTTAACAAGCTAATCCAGCCAATTTGGTGTTGCATGTAATCAGTATTGATCAGTTACATACAAATTTGGCTACCCAAATTTTTGCACAGCCAGTTTTTCACATTTGATTTAATTTCATACAACTAAATACTGCTTCATTAAAAATCTTTGTTTGGAAAACACCCCAGTACTCAGATGTTCCTAGGAAATGAAAGGCATACCACTGTTATCTTTTTTGTTGAAAGCAGAATCAATTATTATGCAGGCTGAGTGGGGTTCCCAAAATTTTTCATATGACTGTATTAGAATATCTCAGTTACAGGGTAACCTTTGGTTTACAGGGGTGTTCTTCAAATGAGCCTGTGACATATTTTTTCATTTTGAACCAATCTGTTTATTAGAGAAACATTTATTGCAGCTAAATGTAACAGTTAATTTGCTGACTTGGACTTGCTCTTCTTCTAAATACAGGTAAAATTCTGTTACAACGAATATCTTTACAACAAAATTTTTATTACAACAAAGTATTTTTATGGTCCTGACAGTTTCCCCATATGACGCGAGTCTATAGAAATCTCGTTACTACGAAGTACATTCAGCAGATACTTTCATTACAACGAAGTTCCCAAAAGACCTTGAAATGCCTGAATGAATCATCCACAGAGCAGTTAGTTCTGTGGTCACAGCTCAGTTGTGCACAACGATCTCCAAACAGAAACATTGTAATTTTTTTTTTCTTTCTTCGAACTTTCCTCATACTGTTTTTTTGCTGTTTTTGTATTCTGCGGTTTTCAGTGATACCTTTTGCTTATTGCTCGTCAACATTTGAAAAACATGCATTGGAATTTAACTCATTGTCACCCTTCTATAGAAATGGCCTATGAAAACATTTCATAGAATGAAAAAAAAAAACTAAATTTTTGCAGCTCTCGATTGTGGCAAACAGAAAAAAGACGTTGCCAGTGAATTCAGAATTTCGCCATCGACACTGTCAACTTTCTTGAAAGACCAAGCAAAATAAGAAGAAAAAACCTGAGTTGCAAACGTATGCGAACTGCTGCATTTGAAGACAGTTTTTATGTGTTTTAGTGATGCTTGTTCAAGAAACATTCTTATTAATGTGGCACTCATTCAAGAAAATGTGAGGTTTGTAAACTCTCTTGGGACCTCCCCCAACTGGACAACACACCGAAGAGTGTCCCGAAGTGTGATCACCGTGTCTGTGGAAGACTATTTATCCATTGCCAGGGCAACAGCAGGCTCAAAGCTCTTCTAACGCCCTTCACCGACACAAACAGAAAAGATCTCAATGGGTGATGCAAGGAACATTGTAAATTCAGGGAACATGATTACTTGGTTACTAACCTGGCCATAACCCTGCCTGACTGCTGTGTCTGTGTATAGCAGAGTGGCAGATCACGCGACAATAAATAACCTTGCTGTTCTTTCAAGCTGAATAAAGCTGGTTTTGCTAAATTACTGAGACTCAACCTTGCGTTTTGGGGTGCAAGACAGGGACTTATAGCGGGACCCCGATCTTTTAGAACTTGCTTCTGTGGCTTCCTGCCCCAGCAATGGACAAACAATCTTCCGCAGAAGCAGCAATCGTGCTTCGGGACACACTTCAGTGTGTCGTTACTGTTGGGTGGGGGGGATCCCAACATCCCAAAAGATTTCAGAAACCTCACAATATCAAGAAGAAGAAAAGTATATAATTCGGCTTCTGATTGATAACTGTGCTACCTATAACATGCTTCCAAATTTAGACAATGTTTGCGTTGAATTCCTCCCACCCAATTGCACAGCAGTGCTTCAGCCATTGGATTTGGGCATCATTCGCACCCTGAAAGTGTATAACAACAAGGTAATGCTGGAGATTAATGGAGATTAAATTTAACGTGAAAGAAGCTATTGAAATGATTGCAAACGCCTGGATGCAAGTGAAAGAAAGCACTATAGTGACAATACATAATCTCATTACAACAAAATATTTTTTAGGTCCCTGGCAGTTCGTTGTAACGGAATTTTACCTGTAGAATGAATGTCACAGCTATGCAAATAGATACGTAGGTAGATTAAAATGTAAAAGCAATTATAGCAGGTTTCATGCCCTCTGCCCAAAGAGATCTCACTACAGCATGTTGTTCAAAAATTGTGCAGTCCTGTAGAGGGGCTTCGACATTTATTTAAACTTGGCTTCAACTAGACTGACATCTGAGCGCTGTACAGTGCGTGTTCAAACTAGGTATTGGGAATATGATATATTGCATCAGCTTCTATCCATTGTGCTTTCCGTTTTCCTTGTTCCAAACTGCCTTCATTTTTTGATTTCCCTTTATATACTTTTTGATTTGACAAGAGTTATTTTTACACCTCACACATACAGTATATTTTCTTGGCAAACTATTTAGGCTTTTTATAGACTAGAGACTAATGACATAGTTTGCATAACCAGATTTTCAAATTCATCTCCAACAAACAGAAGCGGTGGCTCCTCAGCATTGCATTTTTTTAATAGTACACTGCAATGTCATAAGGAACATATTGTCCCAACTGTAGACAAAGTCAATAATGGTGCAATAATACTCAAACCATGTTACTGCCAATTCTTTGAATAAAGACTGCCTGTTGATTTAACGAGCAAGTTTGGATTCTTTCAAGTTCAAATAATTTGCTCACAATCATGGCATATTTGAATTTGCCCCAAGAATCTGTGTTCTAAACTGAAGCATTTTGTATAAATTGAAAAACTATTATGCATGTTCTTGTGGTTTAAAATGGGTTTCAAGGGGCACAGGTCCCAGCATGAAAACAAAAGCCTTAAAACTTAATGAATATGACCAAGAGTGTTATCAAGTATTAATCTAAATCTTGAGATTGATATATATAAAAGAACTGTCAGTGTACTCCTTGTTGTGTGGTGACATGGTGTTCTATCTCCTTGACTTCCGAAGATTTGCTGATATGCACAATCTTATATATAAACGTTGTGACAGATTTAGGGTTTTTCTCGCACCCTTGTACCCTCGGACCACACGTCAGACACCAGATGAAAGTCCAAATAATTATTTATTATAATAATAACGTGCACAAAGCACGCTCCACTCCCAAATACTCCAATAATAGATCACAAAATACAATAAACAATCCTCCAGCTCCCAGACGCGTTGCCACCCTTCCACCCAGCTCAGCTCGCCATCTGGGAGCTCCCACAGTCCTTTTATATCCCCCGACCCGGAAGTGTTCCCAATCCAACAGTCCACAAATCCTTATTCCTTCCGGGTCAGGGTAAACAATGCTTTTTCTCACCCCGGAAGCCCGTCGCTCTTCCTATGACGAACTTCCGGGTCATAGGGCACGAAGAACTCTTCGGTCCTCCCTGCAGCTCCCTCTCGTGGCCCCCATGGCATCCAGCAGGGCGGTGCATAAAAACTCCATTGTCCATGATGCCCTGCTGGTCTTCTGGGGACCTCCATGCTGCAAGGAGGGCTCCACCTGGCGGCTTGGGGGTATTGGCCGGGATAAACAGCCGGCCATCCTCCACAACGTCTACATGTGAAAGTGTGTGTGTGTCTGTCTGTCTGGCCTGGAAGTGCGAGGCTACAGCATGAAGCTCAAAAAGCCGGCAAGGTGGCCCCAAGTTAACGAGTCGTAAGAAGAAAAAAGTATGAGGCTGCAGAATGAAGCTGAAAGAAAGCGACTCTGTCGCTAAAGTGAAACCACCAAGGAAAGACAATAGAGAGAGAAACTTGCTAAGCCGCTGATAGTAAATGGGGGTGAGCACGTCCACAAAACGAAACCGCCAACTCTGCATTTCACTTTTTTTCTGTGATTTCAATAATGTTTCTAGGAGCATTTTAGGAGGGAGGGAAAAAAAACACATTTTTGTGAGATTCGGCCATTTAAAAAGTAGACTAGCTGTGATCTTCAGTTCATTGGTTGACTTTTTCCATAGCAACAACGGCAACTGAGGGGGCATGGTTTCCTCTGGCATAACGTTTTAACTTTGAAAAATCACCTCCAAGTTACTGACATAATTGAATGTTGATGGTCATATGTGAATTGCTGCTTTCATTCTGTACATAACTAGATAATAATCACCAAAAATATCATACTTGCAAACACTCTGTCTTTTACTATGTGTGATGAAGAAGAGTATACACAAATCTGACAAACTGGCCCTCCACTTATTTCAGTTATGGAACATGGAAAGCACCTGCAGCAGGTGAGCAATTGTGGATATGTACAGTGCATCCAGAAATTATTCGCAGCGCATCACTTTTTCCACATTTTGTTATGTTACAGCCTTATTCCAAAATGGATTAAATTAATTTTTTTCCTCAGAATTCTACACACAACACCCCATAATGACAACGTGAAAAAAGTTTACTTGAGATTTTTGCAAATTTATTAAAAATAAAAAAATTGAGAAAGCACATGTACATAAGTATTCACAGCCTTTGCCATGAAGCTCAAAATTGAGCTCAGGTGCATCCTGTTTCCCCTGATCATCCTTGAGATGTTTCTGCAGCTTAATTGGAGTCCACCTGTGGTAAATTCAGTTGATTGGACATGATTTGGAAAGGCACACACCTGTCTATATAAGGTCCCACAGTTGACAGTTCATGTCAGAGCACAAACCAAGCATGAAGTCAAAGGAATTGTCTGTAGACCTCCGAGACAGGATTGTCTCGAGGCACAAATCTGGGAAAGGTTACAGAAAAATTTCTGCTGCTTTGAAGGTCCCAATGAGCACAGTGGCCTCCATCATCCGTAAGTGGAAGAAGTTCGAAACCACCAGGACTCTTCCTAGAGCTGGCCGGCCATCTAAACTGAGCAATCGGGGGAGAAGGGCCTTAGACAGGGAGGTGACCAAGAACCCGATGGTCACTCTGTCAGAGCTCCAGAGGTCCTCTGTGGAGAGAGGAGAACCTTCCAGAAGGACAACCATCTCTGCAGCAATCCACCAATCAGGCCTGTATGGTAGAGTGGCCAGACGGAAGTCACTCCTTAGTAAAAGGCACATGGCAGCCCGCCTGGAGTTTGCCAAAAGGCACCTGAAGGACTCTCAGACCATGAAAAATAAAATTCTCTGGCCTGATGAGACAAAGATTGAACTCTTTGGTGTGAATGCCAGGCGTCACGTTTGGAGGAAACCAGGCACCACTCATCACCAGGCCAATACCATCCCTACAGTGAAGCATGGTGGTGGTAGCATCATGCTGTGCGGATGTTTTTCAGCGGCAGGAACTGGGAGACTAGTCAGGATAAAGGGAAAGATGACTGCAGCAATGTACAGAGACATCCTGGATGAAAACCTGCTCCAGAGCGCTCATGACCGCAGACTGGGGCGACGGTTCATCTTTCAGCAGGACAACAACCCTAAGCACACAGCCAAGATATCAAAGGAGTGGCTTCAGGACAACTCTGTGAATGTCCTTGAGTGGCCCAGCAAGAGCCCAGACTTGAATCCGATTGAACATCTCTGGAGAGATCTTAAAATGGCTGTGCACCGACGCTTCCCATTCAATCTGATGGAGCTTGAGAGGTGCTGCAAAGAGGAATGGCGAAACTGGCCAAGGATAGGTGTGCCAAGCTTGTGGCATCATATTCAAAAAGACTTGAGGCTGTAATTGTTGCCAAAGGTGCATCGACAAAGTATTGAGCAAAGGCTGTGAATACTTATGTACATGTGATTTCTCAGTTTTTTTTATTTTTAATAAATTTGCAAAAACCTCAAACTTTTTTCACGTTGTCATTATGGGGTGTTTTATGTAGAATCCTGAGGAAAAAAATGAATTTAATCCGTTTTGGAATAAGGCTGTAACATAACAAAATGTGGAAAAAGTGATGCGCTGTGAATACTTTCCGGATGAACTGTAAATATTGCTGCAGCATTCTGTATTGATATTGGACATCACAACCATCATTCAAAGTTTTTTCATGACAGTGACTGAACTTAAAGGGGCTTTAGATTGTTTTGTTTGCATTTGGGAAGGCTACTGGGCCAGGTGGGTCGCCACCATAGTTCCTTTCAGAATTTTGAAAACAACTGTTGATCCCACTATGTAAAATGCTTAAAGCAGCTACTTCCTCCAATGGATTGGCCAATTCAGATAAACACAGCCATGATCACCTTGTTTTTAAAGCAAGGCAAACAGCCCACTGATTGTTGAAGCTATTTCTGTGAAAAACTCGATTGCTAAGTTGTTGGCCAAGTTTCTAGCAAAATAACTTCAGCAGGTAATCTCCAAAGTAATTCACCCAGATCTAACAAGCTTCATTCATTCTTGTCAAGGCGCAAACAATGCAAGTCATTGTTGGAGCTCCTTCTAAGCTTCCACTGATTCTAGCTCTGCTTTCTCTAGATGACAAAAAGGCATTTGATCATATGATATGGAAGTTTCTCTGGCAGGTTTTGCATCAGATATGTTATGGCACATGTTATATTAATATGATCAAAATGCTTTATTCATTGCCCATTGCAATCGTTCTCACTTTCTCAATGATTTATTAATATCTTGACCTTTTCAAGTTTTTAAAGATGCCAGACAGGATTGTCCACTTTCTCCTCTCCTCTTTGACTTGAGTCTTGAGTCTCTGGTGGTTGTCATCTGTAACTCAGAGTTCATTTCTCCCAACGCTGTACTCAATACCCACCACAAAGTCTCTCTCTCCCTATGCTGATGACATTTAGCTGTTTCCTGGAAACACTCCCTCTGAACTTCCTCATGTCCTTGGCTTGTTGAGTTCTTTCACAGCCCTGTCTGGGTATAAAATTAATTTGACAATGTCTGCTCTTCTCTCTTTCAAGCCTTCCAATAAAAAAATATTTTCCTAACTGGCTATCCCTTGTGCAAACAGCATTAATTATCTAGGGATCAAAATCCCTTCCTTTTTACACATTGTTGCAACAAATTAGAAATACATTTTTAAGAGTGCTAAAGACTCTCTATCTTTCTGATCCCACATGCCCCTATCTGTCTGATTTAGACTGGCTGTTATTAAAATGAATATTGTCCTTTGGTTTAATTTTGTTATCCCTCAGAACCCAAAACTATTGGCAAGAAATTAGACCTCCTGTCTCAATTCCTGTGAGATGGCAACAGCCTATATATCAAACATCTTGATCTGTGACAGGCTTGTTGGCAGGGTGGCCCTACCCGATTTAAAATTATATCACTGGGCATTTACCTTGAGATTTGTTTGGAGCAGGCAGGTATGTCAGACTGGGGAGATCGTTCCTCCCTCACACTATGCGACTCTTCAATTCCACCAGGTGGGGTAAACGTTAACATTATACAAAATTATTGTCTGTCTGTTATATGTCTGTTATGAGTCTTTAATTTAATATTGTTCTTTATCAGTATGCTGCTGCTGGAGTATGTGAATTTCCCCTTGGGATTAATAAGGTATCTATCTATCTATCTAGAAAATTCTCAGCAATAGCGACTCAGGTGGTGTAAAATTCAAAAACATGTTTGTGGCAATTCAGACTTTTTCATTGTGATTTAATGCTATTTAACAAATGCACTTTTCCTTTCCCCAGTATTTTTTTTTTATCATGCGTGCACACGACACACCACAGAAAGTGCATAATGCGGAGTGTTGACTAGCTTTGTGAACTTAGAATGACATGCAGATGGTCTTGGCTCTTTCAAAAATGAAAAGACAAACTAATTCTACATAAAGCAAAAACCCAAAAACCAGAAGAAAAGAATATAAAAGAAGCAAAAAAAAAAGACAGGAGCAATTTATAATGCAGGGAAATCATGGCACCATGACTGTGAACAAATAACAGACTTGAAAAATACCAGATTTATACTATGAATTCATTACTTGGACCAGCTGTCTTCAATATGAAACAAATTTCAAAAGGAATAAACACTTTTTTTTCTTTAGAAATGTCTCCCTTAAAATGTAGGAATATGAACTATATAAGGTACATGAAGCTCCTGCATAAAAAAACAACAATGGTGAAATGACCTTATTTGATAAAATCCCAAACTGGAGACTATTATGTGTTATTTGCCGTATTAATGTTTGTTAAGGCTAAATGAATCTTAAACTTGGCTATTGAATAACTGATAAGTGGAGATATTTTAGCAGTAGACATTTGAAAACAAGGCAATCAAAACGTGAAAAAACCTATTCTGGAGTAAAAATCCACTAAACTTCCTACCTAAAGTTACTTAAGTTTAAACAAAAGCTGCAATCTCCAGTTTTTCTGGTAATCCTCCAAAACTGCCATTGCCCCTTGCTTTCATCAGCAATAGCTTTCTGTGTAAATAACTGTCACAAATCTAGAAGGCCACTTTGAGGTCACTGATATGAGTATTACACCACACTGCAGGAGATAACTAGAAAACACTGACAAGAGAGCAAAAAACAAGTAGCTCCCGAAATCCTGTTCTATTCTATTTTATTTTACATTGTTTACAGCATGACAGGTTTAAAGATCTTAAACATGAGCCACTGAAACAAAAATAAACCTTCATTTTTTTTCCAATACTAAAATGATCAACGTGGTTAAAGAGAGGATAAGAAAAAACAGTTTCTCTCACATGGCTACCAAACAGCTACTTTGCCTCTCTTCTCCTTGTTTCTATGAAATGTCTTTTTTTTAATTTGATGCAGTTGACTACTTTTAAAAAAAGCTTCTGATTTAATAATGTTTTATTTCTGCACACTTTAAAGTTACTATTTTAATAAACCATTTTATTTGCAGACCAACTACAGATACAGACTTTCTATTTTAGAAATGTTAGAAAGGAAACGGGTCACACCTTAAGTTCTTCTCCAGGAGAATGGTTATGAATTCCTGCTTGGTAAATCTATGTGTAGAGTTTGCACATTTTCTCCATATCTGAGACAGTTTCTCTTAAGGTATTTTGGTTTTTCTTCAATATGCCAAATACATAAATGTTGATTGGGTCAGTATAAGTGAGTATGGGTGTCTGGTGAGGGACTGGTAACCTGTCCAAAACTGTTTTCTGTCTTGCAGGAAATGATCGTGGTATACAATCCAGGTTCAGTAAATAGATGAACAGGTTATATAAAATGAATTCTCTTTAGATTAAGAAATAGTTCAAAACAGAAACAATCACACCAGAAAGTGAAGTGTATTTATTATAAGTTCGAGAAAACTAAAATACTCCCAAACTTAATCAGCTTGTTAGTTATATTTCTGTTTAACTCTTTTACATAAATTAAAAAGAACAGCAGCTGCAGAACTAATCCCTGAGGGATACGAATTTCAATGTTGATTTCAAAATTCTTCTCAACATAATAATTTGTTTTTTGTATTCGAGACAATTTTGCACCCATTTACACAGTGTGTCTCGCTTCTCTTGGTTTATTCACAAACCTCTCCTTTGGTATCTTACCAAAAGCATTTTGGAAATCAGGATAACTAGGGGGCTTCACCCCCTGCTCGCTTCGCTCGCCAACCCCCCTTGGCCTGCGCTACGTGCCAGCCACTTCGTGTCTCTGCTGCTCGTGTATGTGGATTTCACTTTCACCAAACAACAAATCTTTTAATTCTCGTGGATACGCCTCATCATTGGGAAGAAACACTACTTTTTCCTGATGGTAACACAAATTAAAGGATCTACAAGTCTCTGACTTAAGTTTAAATCCAAACAATATATTCAATCTCTTTTTGCTGTTCTGTTATTTCACCGAGTAATAATTTCTGTTTGTTTGCGCTAATGTGATCTTAACTATCATTTCTTGAGACTTTCGAGTTTTAGTACTTTCATTATCTCTAACATGCTCTGCATGTGTATCGCATCAATGTTTTTGAATTCTTTATGATGTTTTACTTTGCCATCTACTCTTTGTCTTTTGTTTCCGGACCCACACGTGGTTAAAATTCTTGGCACAAAGATTTCTCTCGCGGGACATGAAAGCATCTCTCTGAAAAAGTCACATCTCGTCCCAAGCCAAAAAGTCATGTATTGTCCCATTATTATAATAGAGAGAATTATATCATAAATGCCCCTCTACTGGAATGCTTCTACTGCTTTGTCACAGAATATCAGCAGATTAGTAAACACAAAACACATCATCCCCCCCACCTTAACCAATGTTGACTGTTCATTAATACACCTGTACTTGATATATGTTGTATTTTTTTAATAACTGCTTTCTTAATTTACCCATGGTCTGTGCCTGAAGTGGATATACATAAGTCTCGGCACTCTATGTGTTACACTGATTATTAACAGGAAGAGCAAAGATTATTAACTTTGAGCATTGTGATACAATTCCTGTGGCATCCCTAATAGAAGCTCAAGTGCCATGATCTTAAGACCAGCAGTGGGGTTTTGCATGATTTATACACCACAACCAAACAGTGAAGGGGTGGGAGAGGGCTATTCCCTTAGGAGTTTACGGCATCTCATCCGGTGGAAGTACACATCTCTGCAGTCTGGTGCCTCTACTCTGGTGCTCCAAAGTTGGTGTAGGTGACTCCAATGAGCGGCAATAAATATACCTGCAGACATCCCGAGCTCTGTCCAGTTACACTATGGTTAAGTTTAGAGATGTGGGAACTTTATTTGACTTAAATAGTGAAGACTGTTCATTAATGCAACTCCAGGGTGAAAGCTCTCAAATGCAGAGATACCAGACATGAATGGATAACTACAATGAAAGCTGGTACGCTAGAAAACACTACCACTATTCATCTAAGAGTGCCAGTACTCAACAGTAAAAAATAATTGATAAGTGCTGGTACTGACAAATTTCAGGCACTGCCCATGACACATAATAAACTTACTTAGCACAAATTTGTTATATAACAGGACATATTCTACCTTCCAGTCTTACATAATATCTCCGGAGTGTAGAAAGTTAGTAAAAATACTGAAAGAAATGCACGGCTGATTAATGTACTGTGTATACATTTCTTGCCATATGTTATTACTTTACATAATTATAACAATGAAGGTGCTGTGAAGAATAAATTATTATTACTGAATTTTTTGTTCCATCTAATAAATATTTATTTTTGATTTGATTTCCTATCAATCTCTTTTTTCTTCAGTGGGTAAGTGGCCATGGATGAAATACATTACCAAAACTACACACTAAAAGAAGGAATAAACAGTGAACCATCCAAATTGTGATTCAAATAAAGGAAAGATCATAGTGAGAGAACTAGAGCTTGAACCACCAACAAATGGAAAATGAAAAGACAAATAATTGCAAGATTGTTAACATTAAGTTGTTTTGATTCTGGCTTAGTACTAATAACGTGATGAAAAAATAAAAATGGTTACTGTTTACTAAATCAAATAAATATCCCTGACTAAGTTCCTGCTATTTACCCCATGAAACCTACTGGATTAAACATTCAGTGTTAACCTATAATCCCTAACTTCCTTAGGCACTGTAAGTTGAATGTTATTTGGTCCCAGATATTTTTTGATTTCAGCCTTTTTAATGCTAGTAGCACTTCTCTCTCTCTCTCTCTCTCATATCTCCAAATCACTCATTAATAGTCCCTGTAGCTGCTAGGAAGTTATCAACTTCTTATGCGAAAACGTCAAAAAATATAAATTTAGAGCATATGCCATTTCCCTTACTGTATTTTTATTTTCATCCTTAAAGTTACTAATAGATTCACTTGCCCCTTAAATGTTCCTTTACTACAAAAATACTAAAAGAACAGGCTCTGACATTACTGAGGGTTTGAGATTGAATAAATAAATGAATCTTTGGGTCAGCTTCTGCATTTTTCATACTATGCTGCTCTAACTAATCCTAATATCATTTTTAACTGTTGTCCTTATGTTCGATAATATCTGGAGTACCTTTGTCAATTGTTATACAGCTGCTTTTTCTGTTGTAATTTCTTTCTCAGCTCCTTATTCATCTCCTATGGATTTCTCTTAATTTTATACACCTTTAAGTATGATTTTGTCTTGCCAAGCTCTAGGTCCAGTCTAATTTTTCCGTTAGCCATTGTTTTAGCTAGAACATTCACAAGTAGAACTTCTGACAAGAAGCATTGTCAGTGTTCATCAAAGGCTTAGAACTTACTACCAGCTCTTTAAATTTGTGTTACAGTACTAACAGCCAACCCTTGTGTATGTAAGATTTGTTCTGGCATGAACAATACACCTGGATGCACTTCAGCTCCAAGAGCCTATCCAAATACCCAGGAAGATATCCCACCTGTGCACAAAGGAAGACAGCACACTGTACAAGACAGTCTGTTGCAGAAGCAAACCTTAATATTGGAGTCCCCTACTGTCATTACTTCACCGTTCTTGAAGGATGGATTAGAGGAGACCTGTTGGACTACCCATCCCTGTTTATCACATTTCAGCTCCAGACATTCTGAAATTAACTGGACACCTACAACTCTGGGGATGATGCCCCTAGACAGTATGACTCTTGCATATCCAACCAATACCCACCTGTTTCTTCCTCTTTGGACTCAAGTCCTCCCCCATGAAAATCCATTGATAATCACTCTGTCTCTAAAGGACACTTGACCAGTCCCTCTAATATGCTATTTACAACCCTGGCTTAGTAGCTCTTCCTGAAGTTCAACCACCTTGGATTTGAGGTGCAGGATTAGATGGCATTTCTTGCAGATGATGGGCTGTGTTACGCATTTTTATATACATTGTGGAAGCTGGCCCAGACACAGACCGGCGGACAGTGATGGTTCACCCAACACACGTTTATTATACATTATTTACAACAATAAAGTGCACACAACCCCCAAATCTCCCCCAAAGTCCAGGCCTCAACCAAATGCCTCACTCTCTTCAGGCCGCCTCCTTTCCTCTCCTCCCGAGCTCCGTCCTTCTCCGCTCCCGACTCAAGCCACTGAATGGAGGGAGGCGGCCCCTTTTATAATCACCCGGATGTACTCCAGGTGCCTCCCGATAATCTTCCGCCGGCACTCCTGAGTGTGGCGGAAGTACCAGCTGCACACCTGGAAGCACTCCGGGTGTCCCTGGTCTCCTTCCCTCCAGCAATTCCAGGTGTGGCAGAAGTGCTGAGGGTCAGGGCTCCTCAGGCATTGGGGTGCCTCCTGGCGGTGACCACGGGCCCCTGTAGGGTTGAGCTTCCAGGCTCCGTTCCCGTGGTCCCTAAAGCCACCAGGGCGGTCACCCCCTTGTGGTCTGGAGGAGGAGCAGGCTCTTCTCCGGTCGTCCTGGGTGTCCCCGCTGGGTAACACCCCCAGCCACTCGCCACAACATAAAGTATGATGTAGTGCAAAAGACATGGGGCTATAACCTGAAATAGTTGCTAATGAAATGCCTATACCTGACACACTGTGACTCAGAGTAATTCACTTAACTAGGCTGTGTTCTAAATGCACAGATCTGTTGTGTATGTGGGGCCCTATGATGGCTTCTTTGAACTTTGGTTCCCACCTTATAGCTGATATGAATTTTGTTCCTTTTTAATGCCATGTTGGTTGTGGTCATGCATTTCCTGGCTACTCGGTCTTGTTGCCATAGTCAGTTTTTGCAGATTCCATTTGTTATTTTTTTCCAACAGATCTGCCCTATTTTACTTTTCACATCTCATTCTTCATTTTCAGTCATCATTTTTTGGGCACCACAACTGTGTTCATCGTTGGACATGATGTTATGTTACTTCTGTTGTAGTGAGATGTTTGTCTCCGGGTATTATTATGAGAAGAGAATAGATAGCCAAGAGATGCAAATGCGTGGCTAAATGTAGTGAGGAATAAAAAGCAGTCAAAGCCTCAATAAGCACAGAGACAGTGAATAAGATACAAGGGCAAACCAGAGAATCGAAAGGCAAGGACACAAAGGGAGTTCAAAAACCTAAATTAGACCTAGCACTTGGCATATGTGCTTAGAAACTAACTACACTAAAGTCTTCATTTGTTTATCTAACTGAGGAAATACTGAAACTGTATGTATACCATCACTAACATAAGGAGCATAATGATATCAGTTATGTTACTCATCTTCTGTGTCACATAAACAAAAAAGGGGTGAATAAAAATGTAGTAGTAGTAGTTTAAAATAATTAAAAATCTCCATAAATGGATTCTCAATACTAAAAAGAATAAAAAATACACATTAATCATGTACCATTACAACAATTATAAATATGGCAAAGACCAGTGTGCCAGCATCCCTTATTTTGGAAAAATCTATTTCTTTTTTTAGAAATACTTAGCTTCATTTTACATAGGCCAATTGTCAGTTACTTTTGGTTTTGGCTTTTCTTTGTCGTTGACTTTATTTTGCCCTCAATTACTGTGACTGTGGTTCTTCTGTTGAATCACTGGTTATAACTCCAGCCCATCATGTAATCATCTCCTGGTTAGCTTTCTCCTGCCCACTGAAAATCATCCTTGGGGCTGTTTCTACTGCTCAAAACAGTAACCCGTGCTTGTGGGATAGCCTCCTGCACCTCTCCTAACCCTGAATTAAACTGTCTTGTTTGGTGAATTTCTCTCTAACTGATATTAACTTAGTCAATGTAACATGGAACTTGCTTATACTTTGCTGTGAGCTCTTCACTTGTGATTATCAATTTTATAACCTTGTTCTGTAATACTTGTTCCCAAACATCCCAAATAGACTGATATTCTTGATTATGTTGAACTCATTTGTAAGTCATTTTAGAAAAGCAAATAAATGTAAATGTAAAAATGAATTAAGCAGGTTTCAGAATAATATGTTACTATATGTATAGTAATTCAGTAGGACCCCTTGGTTAAAAAACAAATTTAGAGTCAGGCAGCAAGTCAGGGAGAAGGGTTGAAGTAACAGCAGGAGTATAACGTCCAGTGCAAACTCATTTATGAGTAGATAATTGTTACAACTGTAGGGAAAGTCAGTGGTTCAGACAGCTGTAAATGCTCTTCAGACAGGTGACAGTATGAATTCTGAGAGGTCTTTTTTTAACAGTTGCAGAAACCTGCAGAAACCGGTCTTGGTTGATGAGATTTCATGCCATTTGCTCCAGCTGTCATTCTGCATTCTATTTCTGCTAAGAAATAGCCACTGCCTATCAGTTTTCATGTATTAACAACAGTCTGTAAACCAGTAATGTGATATCAAACAAAACCTTCAACCTCTGGGTCAAATGTTTCATTTCTTTCCAACTTTGTCAGTTGGACACACCAAGTATCACATCATGAACTTGGCCATGTTATAAGTGTGCTAAGATGAAAAATACATGATTATGTGTAGCATACATTTTAAATTCCTTCAGACATGCACATGCAGCTCTGATGTAGACACAGATTCTAGGTTACATTTCTCTAAATGTTTGCAGCAGTTAAATGACAAGTAGCCCAAATATGAATAGTTCAAGAAAAAACTGCATATGAGAAATTTAGCTAGGTGCATAGGCAGCCATCATAAACCAAAAAGAACAAAGAAATTCTTTTTAGAGAGATGTCATCTATATCATACACAACATTTGTCCAATTTCTTTTGACAAGTATGACTTAATCTGGTTATAATTGTTAAAATTCCCATTTGTCTAGAATGGCTAAACATTTACAAATGCACTCTCCTTTGACAAGCAATACCTGTGGAAAAAAAGGGATAATATAACATATCTTTCTATATAATACGCTACCGTGGCTGTCCGTTTGTCTGTCCAGGATTTTAAATCACCTGTAGCTCGCAAACCATTTGAACTATTGACCTGAAATTTGGTACAAATATACTACGTGACGTCTACTATCCGCTTTCATGGCGATGATTGACCTCCAAGGTTATTCCTCTTTTTATTTTTATTTTATTTTATTGCAGAATCAATTCTCGGAAGTGGCCAGCAGGATGGCCGTGTGAGCATACGTATGGGCGCCGTTCTCATTCCCTACCACCTTTGCCGTCACTTCCTCTACCTCTGGTGAAAAAAGTGAAAAAGTAAGAAAAACATACTACGTAATTGCAACACAAACACTGACTTAATCAGTTTTAATGCAAAAAGATTCCGACAAAAGAAGAGTAGAAGCAGGCCGCTAGAGTGGAGAAAAGAAGAGCTGCTCAGGAAGCAGCAAGCGCATCAATATCTGAGCAAACAAATGGTAAACGTACAGAAGGAAGAGTATGAAAACTATGAATGCTCAAGTCAAGTGTATGCACTGCACCGTTACTGGTGTTTCATATTCCCATTAATCTAATTGTCCTACTTTGGTTTTTGCATAAACCAATCATAGAATTTATTTAATTTGTGATCCTCCAGCTGGTACAGGCACATAAAGTTATGGGGACCTACAACTGGCTCATATTTTACAGACAAGATTCTGTTATCAAAAATATAAATTACCAGTAATGGCACACTGCACAATAACGTGCAGTGAATACACTTGACTTGAGCATTCCTAGTGTTTCTCTGTTAAGCATTTGTTTGCTCAGAGGTTGATGCGCTTGTTGCTTCATGAGCAGCTCCTCTTTTCTCCACCCTAGCGGCCCGCTTCTTCTCTTCTTTCGTCGGCACCTTTTCGCTTTCAAACTGATTAAGTCAGTGTTTGTGTTGCAATTACTTAGTACATTTTCTTTAATATTTAACTTAAGCTGGCACTTAAGTCTTCAATCTGCCTCAAGAATGATTTAAGATATGAACAGGTAGGGGAAGTGACGGCGAAGGTGGTAGGGATGAGAACGCCCTGCTGGCCGCTGCCAAGAGTTGATTCTACAATAAAATAAAATTTAATTAAATCAAAAAGAGGAATAACCTTGGAGGTCAATCATCACCATGAAAGCGGATAGCTGATGACACATAGTATATGTGAACCAAATTTCAGGTCTATAGGTCAAACGGTTTGTGAGCTACAGGTGACTTAAATTCCTGGATAGACAAAAGGACAGCCATGGTAGCGTATTATATATAAAAATAAGGAAAATATAAAACTGCGGCATCATGGTTTCCTTGGGGAAAATGCATCACACAGCATGTCATATTCTATAACAGGCTAAAGGAAAACTGAACCTCCTTATTCTACATGACAGGATGTTTCCTATGGAGCTTATTTTCTTGTCCATCCATTCATTGAGTGTGTGTGTTCACCCTGCTATGTCCTGGCATTGCTGCTGCCTTGCATCTGACGCTTGCTTGTATACACCTCAGCTTTCCTGTGACCCTGCTCAGGATAAGGAAAACTTAATTTTTAAGCCTTCAAAATTCTCAAATGCACAGAGACATTAACTGGTGAATCACGTGATAGACAACAATCTTGAAACATAATTGGGAAGCGTAATCGAAATACAAATCCTGAAAGGCTCCTTTATTCAAAGGGTTGTGAGGTTCTGAAGAAAATTAGTAAGCTGTGTAGAGAAATCAGAGTATCTGATAGCTTTGGAAAAGAGGTGTGGATGAGATCTGGGACAGTTTAGCTGCCCAAATGGAAACAATGGTTTCATCTCACTTCTGTTCTTAGGCACATTGTTGGCTGTCCTAGGCCAGGAATCATCTCAAAGGGTCCTCTCTTTCCTTTGGACCATTAATTGATTATTAAAATGATCATACTGACATAACAGAGGTTCATAGTGATCTTTTGCCATTCACTCCTCACAGACGTGTTACTTAACATTAAATCCACACAAACAGAGAAAGCTGAATGCAATCAAAGAGAGGATGCTTTTAAAATAAGTATACAAAAGACCAACTATGTCTTTTGAGATATATGTGATATATGATAGCTATTACTCTTTTAAAATTAACATTATGGTTTTAATTATCAAGACAAAACTAAATGTGACAAAAACATTGGCATCCCATCTCCAGAAGCAGAAGTATAACACATATGTGCAGTGTCTATTAAAAGTGTTCACTCCCTTCAATGTTTTCACAGTTTATTGTTAAACAACACTGGATCACAGTGGATTTATTTGGACTTTTTTGACACTGATCAATGGAAAATACTCTTTAATGTCAAGTTGAAAACAGATGTCTGAAAATTGAAGTAAATTAATTTGAAATATAAAATACAAAACAATTTAAAAAGTTTTACCCCTTTTATGTCAGTATCTTATATATAAACGTCTACGTGTGGAAGTGTGTGTGTGTGTGTCTGTCTGGCCCGGAAGTGAGAGGTGGAGTTGGGGTAAGTGCTCCACCGCAGAGGATACGCAAGCGAGGCCAGCACATGGGCAAAGTGAAACATCCGAAGAAAGAGTTACTTGCTTAGCAGCTAATACAGGAGAGAGGCGAGCACATCGGCAAAGGGATACCTTTACTTTTCCTCCCGCCGCTAATACACAAGCGAGGCAAGCATGCCGGCAAAACGAAATCTCCAAAGAAACTTTCAATTACCTGTCATCTCAACATCTCCATTTTTTTCATATGATTTCAATAGTTTCTAGGACCGGCTTCCATAGCTAGTTATAGTAGATTTACCTTCAGCAGCCATGACTGCCTTAATTCTGTGTGTACTAGTCTCAATCAGCTTTGCTCATGTTAACACTATTTTTCTCAAATTCGTCTTTACAAAACATTCCAAGTTCTGTCAAATAGCATGGTGAATGTGAGTGAGCAGCCTTTCTCAGGTCCAGCCACAAATTCTCAGTTGGATTGAGATCTGGGCTCTGACTTAGCCCTCCAGGGCATTAACAATGATTCCTATGTAGCGTTGGCTTTATGTTGGGGTTGTTGTCTTGCTGGAAAATAAATCTTCTTTGAATGCGCAAGTTTCTTGTAGACTTCATCAAGTTTTCCTCAAGGATTTCTTGGTATTTTGCTACATTCACTTTGTTTTCTACTCTCTCAGGACTTACAGGACCTACTGCTAAGAAGTATCCCCACAGCATAATGGTAACATCTAACATACCTCACTGTGGGGATGGCACGTTTTTGATAATGTGAGAGTGTTTGACTTATGCAAAATATGGCTTTTAGTCCAATTACCTGAAATGCTCAATTCTGGCCTCATTAAACAACAGAACCTTCTTCAAGCTTCAAGTTTATAACAGTGGTTTTCTCTTTATCACTCTCCCATAAAACTGCAATTGTTTCAAATCTCAGCCATTGTAGCTTATAACTCCTTCAGCACAGACCGCTTTGTGGCCTCCCTCAGATTTTGTGGATGGCCAATTGTAGCAGATTTACAGCTTTGACATATTCTTTCCATTTCGAAATGATTGGGTTAACTGGACCAAAGGGAAATTCAGTGACTTGGAAATTTTCATGTATCCTTGTATTTTTCAATATCGTTTTCACAGAGTTACTTGGAGTGTTCATTTGCTTTCACTGTGCAGGTTAGATCACCGTAAACTCACCACAAGTTGGACCTTCCAGATAATGTGAACTTATACTAAAATCAACTGAAACCCCAGACAGGTAATTTCCATTGAACTAATTCTGTTACTTCTAAAAACAAATGGCAGCACCACTGATGGTTTAGAGGTGTCATATTAAAGGAAGTGAATACTTGTGATCAATTATTTTGTGTTTTATATTTGTGATTAGACCACTTTGCATAGATTAATTTTCACTTTGACATTAAGAGTCTTTTTCTATTTACCAATGTCAAAAAATCCCTATTAAATTCAATGTGATTCAATGCTGTGTAAGAATTAAATGTGAACACTCTGTAGGTGTGTGAATACTTTCAATAGACGCTGTACATATGTGTTAAAATGCTGCTTCTGGAGATGTGATGAGATGTCAGAGTGATTGTGAACCTTTAGTGTCAATGGTTACTGGCCATGGAAGTAGGGTAAGGGGTTTATCAGGTTTGCTGCTTCATATTCGCAATTACATTAAAGTAAGTACTGTATATTAATACATTCCTGTCTATCATTCTATCATGTAGTCAAACAGTGGTGATATGTTGGGTGTTGATAAAAACATGCAAGTAAAAAATTCACTCTAAACTCTACATGTGATACTACTACTATTATTAACTCTTTCAACCCTGACATCCTATTACTAGTACATATATATACAGTATATATATACACAGTATATATATATATATATATGTTGCCATTTTTGTAAAGCACAGGTACGTTTGCAGCCGTTGGAACCAGGGGTGCTACTATAAGTGCAGACTGGAGAGACTGGCATACAGTCCGCAAAACACAGAAGTAAATATGGACGCTTCTGAACAGTGCGCACCACAGAGTAAGTAGCTCCACTTTCAATTTTATTTCCTCAAGAAGATTGAAGTATTTGGCAGCTATTGTATAAGAATAGTGATTTTTTTTTTGTTTTATCACTTTTGAGCTTCCTAGACACCCCAAAGGTAGAATATCTCACAAAATAATTTTTCCCATAAAAAACAGAAAATCCAGGGCAGAAAGTGTTAATAATAATACATATAAACTAACCTAAATGGAACCACCTATTTGTATGCAAAAGTATAAAGGGTCAAACATTTTACAAAAGGTGTTTAGTACAATATTTATTGTATAGTAAATCAGTTTTGTAACTGGGTGTAAGGTTTCTAAACAATGACATATGAAAGCTAAAGAGAACTGACTAATCACAGATAAAGCATGGCAGCCTCACATTCCTCATCCCCCCAGTGCAGCCAGCTGTTGTTTTTCTTTCTAGTGACCCAGAACTTGTCGCAGTGGAAATGAAATGCTTACTCAGGGATACAGTATAAGTGCTTGGTTATCTTACACCAGTGAAAGAGCAGGCTGCTCATTTAAGGAGTTGGCTTGTACTCAATCTAATTTATCCAGGGTGTCTGAATGGCACAGAGACCCAAAATTGCCAATGAACTGTCGTGAGCTAGAGAAATTCTACTTGTGCAAATATGAATTTTGTCCAGAAAATGTCCGTCTGCCCCACTAAATTCAGTGTGCAGTTTTACTACAACAAAGTACAACATAAAATGCAGTTTACAAATTCTTTATCAAAACAGGGTCTACTTGAACATTAATACGTTTTAAAGTTTTGAAATTTTTCCACAATTTGACAGCACTTTCACACATTCTACTTAATTTGCTGTTTTGAACTTAATGTATCCACAACTGCACTTAGGGTTACCTACAAAACTTGGGTATTTCTTGCTAGTACTGAGTAAAATGGAAATTCTCAAAATTCTTCTTGCATTTCAATCAAAAATATTAGTGTACAATTGTAAATACAGTCACTGAACAAATTATTAGGCACATTATATTAATACTGGATAGGGCTTTCTTTTGCTCAGAAAACCTTAATTTTTCATGGCATGGATTCCTCAAGATGTTGGAAACATCTCTTTGAAATTCTGGTCAATGTTGACACGATTACATCACACAGTTCCTACAGATCTGTCAGCTGCACATTCATGCTTCATTTATCCTCAGAATTCTACACACAACACCCCATAATGACAATGTGAAAAAAGTTTACTTGAGGTTTTTGCAAATTTATTAAAAATAAAAAAACTGAGAAATGATCTGTTTAAATGATCATCTTATGGGAAGGAGTACAAAATACTTACTGGATTACAATCACTAACTGTATATTATGTAGAATAGTGTTTAGAATTTCTAAAATCAGCTGGATTCATATAACCAGGAAGACTAAATTTAAATCTGGATGCGCAACCAGAATTCAAAGAAAAGAGCAATAAATTATAAGCTAAAAAAGAACACGTAACCACATTTCTCTATTATAAAAAAAAATCTTGCGACGAGACATGATCTTTGGAAGAGAGATGTTTTGAAGAGAGACAGAGAGACAGAGACACTTTCACGTCCTGTGAGACGGCATACTTACAACCTTTAGAAGCAAGTCCCTTGATACACATGCAGAGCAGGTTAGAGATAATGGAAGTAGGAAAATTCAAAATTCATTCAAAAAAATGAGAGTAAAGATCACATCAGCGCAAACAAAAGGAAAATATTACTCAGTGAAATAACGGAACAGCGAAAAGAGATTGCATAGTGTTTGAGGACAAAAGGACAGGTACTGTACAGACTTTTAAACGTTTGAAGCGCAGCACAAAATGCAGATCACGGGGCACGGAAGCAGCAGCAAGCCAGCAGCTGATCGAGCAAAGAGGAGGTAAAAAAACAACTGTTATTTGTTTCCCATTGTATCACTGTTTAAGAGAGGGTTTCGGAGGAGCAACTGCATCTCCTTGGGGTGCGTTCAACCTACCTGTTCACAATGGCGCGTATGGGAGAGGGGTAGGCAAGCGAAGTGCAGAACACGCAGGATGGTAGCAGCAGCAAGCCAGCAGCTGATCGAGCAAAGAGGAGGTAAAAAAACAAATGTACTTGTTTCCCATTGTATCACCGTTTAAGAGGGGGGTTTCGGAGGAGCAACCACGTCTCCTTGGGGTGCATTCAGCCCCCCTCTTCACAACAGCACGTAGCGCTATCGGGTGGAGTGGTTGGCAAGCGAAGCGAGCAGAGGGTGAAGCCCTTTATCTTAAAAAAAAGATGTAATTTATAGGCTAAGTGCAGAAAAAGTTGTCATAACTAGTAACTTAGAAACTTACAATAAGAAAGCCACTATGGGTTATTTGTTTGTGAATCAAATTTTGAGGCAAGTGTAAGATGCTGACCTCTACGCTCATGTGTTGCACACTCCTAGTTGTCAAGTCTAGCAACAACACAGCAACCACCAAAAAAAAATATCCCATCCATAAGAAAAACAAAATGGTGCTATGAGAGAATACAAATCATATTTAACACGGTTCAAAACACATGAGAAAAAAATACTGCATTATTAATAAATTCTTTGACTTTCAAAACCCCACTAACTACATGTAAATAATTTCGAAATGCCAAAGAACAGTTTGAAAAATAAACAGAAATCATAAGCCTGATCATGGCAGCCAGGCAGATGATTACTTGTACTGCCATGTGTGATGTCAGCTTGCAATTGCTGTTTAAGATGGCAGCACTAGATGTTCAAGTTTTGGATGTAAATAAAAACAAATGACTGTATACACTTTTTTCCATTAGGCAACCTCTTTCTAATTACACTTTGTAACTTCTTCTGGCATTTGTCATCTGACTTTGAATTTTATCTCTTGTTTTGGTTATTTTGCTATTTTCTCTGCCAGGTTTTTTGACTCTCTTTCTAGCTTTATCCTTTTCTTGTTTCTTGATATATATTTTGTATTAATATATTTATTGAATGGCAATTCAATCTGGGTCAAATTCCTTAGCCCTCTTTTTGTCAGTTCTGCTTTGTTTTTTCCATTTTTAACTCATTCAGTTAGGCAAAAGGATAAGGGCTTCTAAGAAGATTTAGGCTAGATATTCCTGTCCTTTATTCTTATCCTTATCTTATTTTTTATATTGCCTCGTTTTGCTTTTTCTGGCTCCTAGTACTTTGTGCCTTGTGTATGAATATAATACATTGGGGTCAAGAGCCCTTCTGTGCAAAAATCAGGCAGCAGGCAGAAAGAAATCCTTGATGAGTCACTAGAGCACTCAAACACACCTCCACATTCAGTGATAACAACTTCATTTAGAGCTGACAACTAAAATAAAACACCCTCTTTAGGTTGTGGGAAGAAAACCATTGTACCTAGAGAAAGACTCTCACAGATTTAGGGACAATATAACAAGACATAGATATGAACAAAGACTCCTGGAGCTGCAGAACAGCCCCACTAAACACCATGCCACTGGGCAAAGAACATGCTCTGTAAATTCTCAAATAATTTCACAAATCATAGGTAAATTATTCAAAATTACAAAGTTGAATGCTAAGGACAAGTAACCCAAAAATGTATTCAAATGGAAGATCACAGTCTAACGAGAAGAGGGACAAAAACAATCACTGTAGGTTTAGTCTTTGACACCTGTTGCATTTATCACAAGGTTTTACAGATTGTTTAAATTCTTTGTGAATGGGGAGCCAGCAAAAATAACATCTAAATATGTACTGGAATAATTTAATCTCAGTAACCGTGGCAAATAAATAATCAGAACCAATAAAGTTTAGATTTCTAAAAAAACAAACAAATATCAGATTAATAGTAGAATTACGCTCTGAAAATTTGTCTGTTCAAAAAAATTACAAGGAACTAAAGCAACTAATACAGCCTCAGTTCGAAAAAAGTTGGGAAAGTATGTAAAATGCAAATAAAAACAAAAAGGAGTGATTTGTAAATTTACAATGACTTGTATTAAACAAAAACTGCATAAATGCAAGGCATTTCATGTTTTACCTAATCAGTTGCATTGTTGTTTGAAGAGATATACTTATTCTGAAATTGATACCTCTGTAATATGTTCTGAAAAAGATAGGATGGAGTAGCCTGGAACGAATAACAAAGTGACAAGTTGAAATAACAAGGTAATGCAAACTGGTGACATTAATCAGGTGAGGCAATCATGTTCTAGCATAAAAGAAGTCTCCAAAAATGGCCTAGTCCTTCAAGAGTAAGGATAGGTGAAGGCTTGCCAATGTACCAAAAGATAAGTCAGTGAGTAATCCTGGACTTTGAGAGCAACATTTCCCAAAGACAAATTGGTAGGAATGTGGGCATTTCACCCTATACAACGAATGATAGAATAAAAAGGAAATTTAAGGAGTCTGGTCAAACATTGGTATATAAGAGGCAAGGCTGAAAACCACTTATGAATACATCTGATCTATGATCCCTCAGATGTGGTTGCCTTAAAAATTGTCATGGATGTCAAGACAAGGGCTTGGGAATACTTTGGTACAATTTACCACTGCACCCAAGTCAATGCTGTCCACAAGTGCAGAAGACTTCTCTGGGCTTGGTCTCATCTCAGATGGAAGGCAGCATAGTGAAGTCATATTTTGTGGTCTGAAGAGACAACATTTCAAATGGTGATTGGAATAAATAGTCATCATATTCTCTGGGCCAACAAGAAAAAAAAAGACTATCCAGGCTCTTATCATCTATGCTATGTGGGTGTGCCAGTGCCAATGGCACATCTGTGCGGGAATCACTAATTCAGAAAGGTAAGTATAAAATTTTGGAGCAACATATGCTGTCTTCCATTTGCCATCTTTTTAGAGATGATCCAGCACTTCTGAGCAGGACAACACCAAACCACAACCAAGTGTATGGCTGCAAAAGCAGAAAGCCTGGCCTGCCTGCAGTCCCAACCTGTCTCCAATTGAGAATGCATGGTGGATTATGAAAATATACCAATGACAGCTCGGTACAACTGTGTAGCTGAAGACCTGCAAAATGGATGAATGGGGGAAAATTCTGCTTGCTAAACTTAACCAATTTGTGTCCTCAGTGCCCAAACACTTAATAAATGTAAATAGCTTCCTTAGTATTATGTTTACTCCCAAAAAACAAGCCAAAAATATAGATTTTATTTTTTAACAATAATAAATATTATGTGTAACAGAAACATGTAAATGCAAAACATTAACATAAACACAATAGGAAAAGTACATCTAGTGCCCACTGTTTTAATAAAGCAGGTTTAGTACATGTCCTTCATGTGATATGTTTTCATGCAGTCACCAACACACAGTCCAGTGCTGCAATTGTAAAAAGTAATATTTTTTCTGTTGCTTGTGCACAAGAGGGCACAATGGATAGAATCGACACTCCCCCTGTGTTATTGTAGGCTACCACAGTGCAAGGCTCAGTGACTTCCACATTTCCCTGACATAAACTTTAATAGTTGTTGCATAGTGCTTAGGGGGCTAACGTGTTTCTTGTGATTCCTCTTAATCGCAATCATTTTACCTTTTCGCTACGCACCTGCTTACATAACTGTGAATGTTCAGGCATATCACGGCGGTTCACTCGTACAGTGTCATATGCATTAGTTTCACTCTCCGTGTCAACATCTGATGATTAATTCACATTGTTATCACTATCACTTGATTCAACTAATGGTTTACTTTCATTTTATTGTAAAACTGGCTTTATGGCTTCTCATTTACATGGCATTGTGTTTTACCTGAAGGCTCTGCCCCACTCATGAATATCTGAGTTACCGTAGAGTGGCAAAACGCAGAGAAATAGTCTTTTTTTATGAAGCATATTGTTATTTTTATACACCAGGTGGCAGTAGTGTTATTTGGGCTTAATACTATATATTGGATCATAGCAGCTTAACCCAAAACACACTTGGGGTTAACCATTTTTACATAGAATTCTCAGCCCATGTGAGGCTTGGGCTTATGCCAAGGAGGTTAAAAAAAGATGATGTTGCACAATGTTAAACTGAATCCATGCTGGGCTGTGATTAATCTCTTGTTCACATGTTTAAACTATGCCCCTTAATAAACTTGCATTTTTACCTACTGCCACATAACAACTTTTATGTAAATCTGTGGTCAACATGGAGTCTACTGTAGTTGCTTCATTGCCTACACGCCACATTATTTTGGTTCTGTACCATCTAACTCTCAGTAGCTTAGGGACATACATTACTTTATGAAACTAGAATCATTACTATTTACCGAATAGGTGTCATCTTGGCTATTTCCGCCTTGGGCAGTCTTTTTTAATTGTTTTGAGCTGTTACTGGTTAAGAGAAGTACCTAAAATAAAAGTGGGTTTATACTGTGTAAGTAATACAAGTGTAAAGTATTATATAAAACCAGTAATGGCGGACTGCACAATAACGTGCAGTGAATACACTCCACTTAACAGTTTTTATTCTCTTTCTCTTTAAGTAAAATGCAACTTAATAAAATGAGCTCCTTCCCAGTCAATCTTGGTGGTGATCTCATCAGACCTGCCTCCACAGCAAAGAATCTTGGTGTCATTTTTGGTTCCTCCCTTTCTTACTATGCCCACATAAATCACATTAAGAAACTTTCTTACTTCCACCTCCGTAACATATCCCGTGTTCACTCCTTCCTCTCCTTTTCTAATGCTGAGAAACTTGTCCATGCTTTTATCACATCCCGCATAGATTATTGTAACTCGCTGATGGCATGTGCCCCTTCTAATCTTATATCACAGCTCCAGCTTATTCAAAACTCGGCTGCAAGAGTCCTTACTCGAAGCAGCAGTAGCGAACACATCACACCCATCCTGCTTCGCCTTCACTGGCTCCCTGTGTCTTACAAAATCGAATATAAAATCCTACTAATAACCTACAAAGCCTTAAATAACCTCGCGCCAAACTACATCAGTGACCTTCTCCATCACTATGTGCCTGCCCGCCCACTAAGGTCCTCCGATTCTGGCAATCTTGTTGTGCCCCACACTAATCTTCACTCCATGGGTGACAGGGCCTTCAGCTGTATAGCGCCCAGACTCTGGAATGACCTACCGAAATTAATTAGATCAGCTGACTCCATGAATTATTTTAAAAAACAACTCAAAACTCATCTGTTCAGGAAGGCTTTTAGCTCTACTTGACTTTACTACCCTTCTCTCAGTTTACCCCTCTGTCAAGATGCTCATGTAACCTATATGTGTGTGCTAGACCATCAATTCTGTTGTCTGTTAGGCTTTCTCTGATTTACTGTCTTAATCTTCTTTATTTATTTATTTGGTTTGTACAATGCTATACGCTGTATACCCTGCTGTTCTTTCTTATATTCTGTAAGTGCCTTGAGCATGGGAAAGGTGCTATATAAATAAAATGTATTATTATTATTATTAAGTTTAGCATTTGTTTGCTCAGAGGTTGATGCGCTTGCTGCTTCCTGAGCAGCTCTTCTTTTCTCCACCCTAGCGGCCCACTTCTTCTATTCTTCCGTTGCCATCTTTTCACGTTAAAACTAATTAAGTCAGTTTTTGTTTTGCAATTGCTTAGTATGTGTTTTTTAATTTTTCACTTAAGCTGGCACTTAAGTTTTCAATCTGCCTCAAGAATTATTTAGCCATAAAATAAAATAAAAATATAAAAAAGAGTAATAAAAATCATTAAGCTGAAAGCGGACAGTAGAGGTCACGTAGTGTATGTGTACCAAATTTCAGGTCAATAGGTCAATAGGTCAAACGGTTTGCAAGCTACAGGTGATTTAAAATCCTGGACAGACAAACGGACAGCCACGGTAGCGTATTATATAAGAAGATTACACTGCTCTATAAAATACTCAATAAAGGGATTATAATGAAGGGAAATGTGAAGCTCCAGTTGTAAAATAATTGAGCATTGCACTAAAAATAACCTGGAAATTGTATAATGCTTTCTTACATTTTCATAATAGAGGAATTCTGGGATGATTTGCAATAGTTCACTGACTAGCAATATTTAATGACAAGAATTTATGATCCACCGCTCTATAATAATTTAAATATAAAAATTCTTTCAGTTATTCATTGAGGGAATGAATTGCTGAACTGCAGCAGTAGGATCATTCAGCTAACTTAGTCAACTGAACTCTTACTGCAGTGAAATTCAGATGGTTGTTGCACGGCAGAGGAGCGGCCAATTCACAAAGTGCAGCAATAGCATGGCACTTATTTTCCTTGGAACTCTAGAGGGTATTCCTCAAACCAGTTGAGCAATGTAATTATACCACACCTAATAGGTTGCATCTCAGTATTAACAATATTAAAATTTGTAAAATTTTGCCAAATCAATATGCAGACAACAATTTTGGATGATCCGCTGTGGCAACCCCTAATGGGAGCAGCCGAAAGAAGAAGACGGTTTAATCTTGTTTAGATCAATATTAATGTGTTAGGATATGGGTAGTTCAAACACACACACAGCGCAGCGCTCTGTCATTAGTCTATTTGAAGACAATGTCAAATGAACATGGATGTTCTGCTGCAGGGTTGCACATCTTAGTGAGTTTGCTTTGGGCCGAGGAAGTGAAACCTGGAACTGACAAATGCAATTTGCAGCAAAGGAAAAGGAATGCTGCTCCATGACAACACACATCTCCACACAATGGCCATAATGGTGGAGACAGCACCACAGCTGCAGTTTGAACATCTCACATCCAATAAAAAAACATGATCTAGTACCATGGAATTTTCACTTCATCAGAGCGATTCTGCCTTAGACACTTTTTTTCTCCCCAGCAACCAATTATACTTTGTTAGGCCAACGCGACATCACAGAGCTTCAGAAGCCAATGTTGGAAGGAATAACCCCAACCCAAGTATATAACTCTAATCCCAGTAATGGGCTAAAATAGCATTAAACTTGCAAATACATTTAAGCACAAATTGTGCCTGAAGAAGGAAACTGTAAATGTGTTGGTTTTTGAGTGGACTTGTATGTGACCAGAGTATAATATTAAGCCTATTCTTTTAAAAGTATTAACTAGAGGGCTGTATACCTGATGCAAAAACAATCCACAGGCTTTAGTGTGATGTTAATTTGATTGCTGCTGCAGTGAACAGGCAAACAAAGTGTACTGCTACTGGATCTGTGGGAGACAAGACTTAGTGAATTCATGCTTCCTGTCTGGTACTATCTGCAAGAAATGTTCTTGTTCTGCTATTTAATTCTATCAGTTTCATCTTAGGGAGACACAGTGGTGCAGTGGTTAACGCTGCTGCCTCACAGCTCAGGTCTCATTTTTGGTCATTAAAATCGGTCCAGCATAGTTGTCAGATGCTTGCCTAGACATCAGTGACACTTCAATGACCATTGCACCAGTCCAATCCACACAAAACAAATTCAGTTGCTGGTTCTCATTTTACTGAGTTTGACGAAGTTCCCGAAAAATTTGCAGTTTTGCTGAACTCGAGTCAAAGCTATTTCAGCATTTTTCACTCACCACTACGGATTACCTTGTAGTCTTACCAGTTTCTTTTTAGGTTCTTTCTTTTCCTGTTACTTAAATCTGCCCAAAAAGAATGTATAATTACTATTAAATTGTTTCTTTAAGTGCTCACCAATTATTGTCCGATTTTTCAGTTAATTTAGATGCTCTTGTAAAGTGCTTGTTTTAGGTGTATTCATAATTAGTCCAACATTTCACATTTGACTTTTCAATGAAGTGTGACACTTACCTCTAATGCACAACCTTATATTAAAGAATATTGCTCATAAAAATTTATGTACTGTAGATATCAGCAACATTATTACCAGTAAAAGTAATTGAACAATGATCTAGGATTTGTATTATTTTACTACTTCATTCATTCATCTGTTCCTCCATTTTCTGAACATACTTAGCAAAAAGCTCCAACTTTTGAACAGGAATAGTTCAGCACATAGTATTCTAAACTTGTAAGCAATATATTAAAATGAACTGTACTTTTACCAACAAAAAGCAAAACTAGTCAGCTATTTAAAAAAAAAAATTACTGAATGTGAGCCAGCTGCTTCAAATTGAGCACCACAGACTACAAACATTTTGCAAAAGGATAACATTTAAAACAACACAGATCAAGACAAACATACTGTAGCTGTATTTGGCACTGAAAATGCATTATGAGAAAAGGGGTGTGTAGTAAAAAGTGGAGTTAGATTGGCTGAAGTCCTTATTGTGGCGAAACTGGATTGGCTGTTGCAAAATATGGAGGTTAAAAATTAAAAGCTGATAATGAAAGATAGACAATGTCTTGACTAAAGCAATCTATGGTGGGGAGGGGTGATATAGATTTATTTTAAAAACTTAGACCCCATTTTTGTTGATACCTCTGCTAATGTTGGTACAATGTTGATATGAAATATTTTTGGTTGGCAGCATAATACTCAGTTTTTTTCAATGTTAGCAGCACTTAAAAAGCTCCATGTAGACTTGATAATAACTAGTTTTGTTACCAAACTTCTAAATGGACACATTTAATCACTTTATTAAACATACCTGTTCACACTACTTGCAAGCAAATTCACACTGATGTTCAATGAAAATCATAAAACATAAAAAATGTTTATATATTAAATTTATATTTAACACTCTCACACTTGTGTATTGCAGTTCAGAGTCATGTGGGATCAGAGCTTATACCACAGCATCAGACACAAAGCAGGAGCTAACCCTTGGACAGGTTTGAAAGTCGATCACAGGACCCACTCAGGTGCCCTCATACAGGAGTAGGTCAGAAATGCCAGTCAACCTAACATACACGCCTTTGGGATGTGAAAACAAAACTGAAGTTAAACCCATACAGACACAGGGAGTATGTGAATTCTCTAAACAGACACATCCTTGGATTCTAAAACTCCAAAAGAGATACGCACTTTAATTACATTTGACCAAAGAACCACATAAAAATATTTATTTAGTTTATATTACTGTAAGAGGGAACTTTGAAGGATGATTGCTCAAAAGCTTTCTTCATGCTCAAGCATTCTCTTGAGTTTGTTTTGTGGCCTCTGCTTGCCTGCTGGTAATTTTAGGCTTTTTTTGCACTTTAATTTTGAGTTAATTAGATAGTTTTTATTTTTTTTTTTCTGTCCAGTTTCTGAAATTGATTTTTATGTTTACAGTAGATATATTGTGTTATTAAAACTGTATTAATCTGGATACAGTTTTTATTTTTCATCTCCTATTGCTTTCTGTAGTAGTTTTCTTAATTTAAGAATTATTTTGCATTCCACTCTTCACACATGATCTTATTTTTGAATTAAAGGCTCACTTTTACCCCTCATTTATTGATAAAGAGTCCTGTCTTCAACTGAAAAGGACAATCCCATGTGGATATACTTCCTGTATGTGGAGTACTTTCAAATTCCAGAGGTATTTAGTCCACAATATTATAGCAAGAAAACTCATGCATTTTGAACACTGTGAACAATTGAGTGACTTAATGTGTGGATTATGCACCATGAGTAAAATGGACATTTTTTATACTGTTCTTTGTTCAGCACTGGTCACAATTGGCTCACATTCTATTAGAAACATTGCTCTCTTTGTTCTCCATGAAAACATGAGATTAAAAATTCTTCTTGGCTATTACTAAAAACCACATGGGGAATGTAACATATAAAAATATCATTTTTGGTTGGAGTATTCCTTTATATAAATGACATTAAATGTACACCAATGAGCCACAACATTAAAACCACTGACAGGTGAAATGAATAACACGGATTACCTGTTTAAAATCACACCTGTCAATGGGTGGGTTACATTAGGCAAAAAGTGAACAGTCAATTCTTGAAGCTGATATGTTGGAAAAAGAAAAAAAATGGGCAAGCATAAGGATCTGAGCAACTTTGACAAGTTGTGATGGCTAGATGATTTGGTCAGAGCATCTATAAAATGGCAGGTGTTATGGGGTACTCCCAGTAAGCAGTGGTTAGTACCTACTTAAAGTGGTCTAGGGAAGGAGAATTGGTGAACCAGTGATAGGGTTATGGGTGCCCAAGGCTCATTGATGTGAGTGGGGAGTGAAGGCCAGCCTGTCTGGTCTAATCCCACAGAAGAGCTACTGTAGCACAAACTCCTGAAAAATGTAATGCTGATCACGAAAGAAAGGTGTCAGAATATACTGTACAGTGCATTGCAGCTTGCTGCATTTGGGGCTATGTAGCCACAGACCATTCAGAGTGACAATGCTGACCCCTGTCCAATGCCAAAAGTGCCTGCAGTGGGCATGCGAGTGTCAGAACTGGATCATGGAACAATGGAAGAAGGCAGCATGTTCTGATGAATCACATTTTTTTTAGATCATGTGGATGGTGCATTTGAATCATTTACATGGGGCAGAGACAGCAGCAAGATGCACGATGGGAAGAAAGCAAGCTGGCTGAGGCAGTGTAATGCTCTTCGGAATGTTCTTCTGGGAAAACTTGGGTGCTAGCATTCATGTGGATCCTACTTTGACACATACCACCTATCTAAAGATTGCTATAGACCATGTACACACCTCAATGGTAACGGTACTCCCTGGTGGCAGTGGCCTCTTTCAAAAGGATAACACACTCTACCACACTGCAAAAATTGCTCAGGAAAGGTTTGAGGAACATGACAAAGAGTTCAAGATGTTGACTTGGCCTCCAAATTCCTGAGATCTCAGTCTGATCAAGCATCTCTGGGATGTGCTGGAAAAACAAGTCCAAACCATGAAGGCCCCACCTCGCAACCTGAATCTGCTGCTAACACCTTGGTGCCAGGTTCCACAGAAGACCTTTAGAGGTCTTGTGGAGTCCATGCATTAATGGGAAAGAGGCATTTTAGTGTCATGACCGGGACCTACATAATATTAGGCAGGTGGTTTTAATGTTATGCCTGATGGGTGTATATTAGTATTTAATCTGAGCAACAAACACTGCCTTTAATGATTTCTGAAAGAAAATATATTGTAAATTCTATTTAATCATAACATTCTCAAACACCTCTAATCTAATCCCGAGTTGGGTTGACCATAATCTTCCCTGGCATCACTTGGCACATGGTAAGAAATACACCTGGGCTGGCACCAATCTCTCACAAGGCCCAAATTTATCCTCCCACTGACAAAAGGCCAATTAAGAATCTTTAGTTAACCTAATCAGCACATCTTTGGGGATGTGAAATGAAAACCGGAGCACCTGGAGGAAAACACATGAATACATGCAAACCTCGTATTTAGTGTGTTTGTTTGCATTTGTAAGCACTGAGATGGGCCAGGATCCTGCCCAGGATGTTCCCTCCTTATATCTACTGTTTGCTGGATTGGCTCCATCTCCCAGCACCTTGAAATGGATTAAGCAGTTTTAAGAAAGTAATTTTGGATGTACAGTAATCCCTCCTCGATCGCGGGGGTTGCGTTCCAGACCCCCCCGCGATAGGTGAAAATCCGCGAAGTAGAAACCATATGTATGTATGGTTATTTTTATATATTTTAAGCCCTTATAAACTCTCCCAAACTGTTTATAAATATTCCCCGCAGAGTTATACAGCATAATCCCTTTGTATTCTCTTAGATATTAGGTAAGATTCATTGAAATTATGTATAAAAACACACTGTTTTTATACAGTAAAACCTAAATATTATTTTAAAGATATTGAGTGTCTCCGATATCACATATGTTACAGCCATTACGATAGACAGGCCACCAGCAATAAATACGTACAATGCAAGAAAAATAGTATACAGTAAATGTGTGTACAGTGACACTAAACGTACGTACATGTACTAAGCACTGTAAGAAGAAAATTAATTATGGTTACTCACCAACAATGACACGATGACTTGACCGATAACAATGAGTTTAATTTTACTGCACAACAAAGGAGAGCGTGTAGCACTGCCGTTGTTCTTCTTCTGGCAGTCTTCAATCCAAATCCCTAAAGCAGATTCCATCCAGACTACTGCCTTATTACATCCACTTACAACTCGTTTTGCACCCTGGTTAAAAGGACACTGCGGCCGTAGATCTTATATTCCTTTCCTACTTTTTAAATAAAAAGAATCGTAGCCTTCAGCAAATTCAAAACGTTTACCTTTTCGGCAATCGTTAACATCTTCTTCTTGCACTTGGGCACGGCCCCTGAAGCAGTAGCAGATTGTTTTGGAGCCATAATGAAGGGCTTGACTATGCACAAAGATAAACACTAAAGAGCACAACTCTTTACACAGCGAAACACATTGATGCTGAATGAGCGAGACGAGACTTCCTGGTTAACACTGCATTCAGCACTCAGGAACTCAACTGCGTGCTCTGATTGGTTAGCTTCTCAGTCGGGAGAACTTAACTGCGTGCTCTGATTGGTTAGCTTCTCAGCCATCCGCCAATAGCGTCCCTTGTATGAAATCAACTGGGCAAACCAACTGAGGAAGCATGTACAGGAAGTAAAAAGACACATTGTCCGAAGAACCCGCGAAGCAGCGAAAAATCTGCGTTATATATTTAGTTATGCTTTCATATAAAATCCGCGATAGAGAGAAGCCGCGAAAGTCGAAGCGCGATATAGCGAGGGATTACTGTACAGTAAATACAGATCTTCTGGTTCCTCAATTTCCTTAATTCGGTAGTTCAATAATATAAATAATTACACTTTGGTAAAGCAGTTAGTATCATGTTAAAGGAGCTCACACTTACAGATTTTATATAGGGTATATTTACTGACTCCTTCTACATTTCACTAAATTAAAATGATTAGATAACAGGTGGTTTCATTAATTAATATTTACCAATATCAAGAGTGTAATTTTTAAAAACTTCACTTATATCCACTCAGTTTACCGACAACACGAAAAAAACAGATGGTTAAAAAT
This sequence comes from Polypterus bichir lapradei, assembly GCA_026402145.1. Classification (NCBI taxonomy): domain Eukaryota; kingdom Metazoa; phylum Chordata; class Cladistia; order Polypteriformes; family Polypteridae; genus Polypterus; species Polypterus bichir. The sequence goes on along the minus strand of JANRMT010062835.1, from coordinate 27,978,112 downwards.
AAAACCAAGAAAATAAATCGACTTCCAAAAATTCTTTAAGAGAATGTTTACAAAAATTCAGAATTGTTTTTCCAGTACTAGAATAAAGTGTCACATAGCATAAAATTCTCAAAAAGCTGAGGTGCTGGGGGCTATTCAAGTAGCACTGGATGCAAAGCAAGAAGCAACCCAGAATTAGTCCGTCACAGGGCCCACTTATTTATATGGAGGACCAATTTGGAAATAAAATAATCTAACTTGCACATCATTGTGACTGTTAAAGGAAAACAGCAGTACCTGGAGAAAACCCAAGCAAACATGCAGAGAATGTGCAAATCTCCGCAACACAAAGATGCTATACTACAATGGCAACCAAGAGTTTCATGTAGTGCATAATACTCATACTTAAGTAAATAAACATGCAAAATCTCATTGTATTGTTAAAATTTAAAACTTCCCACCTGCAGCATTAACAATGCGGTTAGCTCTTATTGTCCCTTGCGATGTTTCTATGTCCCATTTTCCATCTTGAGTTGGCCTTAGACCAGTTACAGGTGCAGGATAATAGATTTCTGCCCCGTACATTCGCGCTCCAGCTGCTAAAGCCATAGTTAGAGAGTAGGGATCAATATGCCCGTCTCCTGGGTTATACAGGCCAGCTAGCACCTTTCAAAATAAAGACATTTTCTAATTAGAATTGCAAGCTATTTTTCCATATTAAATATACAGTAATAAAACTGTATACTAACAATATATACAGTACTGTACAATACATTTATGGGCTTCATTCTTTTAAAATTAAATCATTTAAGCAATATGTATTTATACTTATTGCATGGCAATATAACTGAGTATACAAAGTATATAGATACAGTACAGGCCAAAAGTTTGGACACACCTCCTCATTCAATGTGTTTTCTTTATTTTCATGACTGAAGGCATCAAAACTATGAATGAACACATGTGGAGTTATGTACTTAACAAAAAAAGGTGAAATAACTGAAAACATGTTTTCTATTCTAGTTTCTTCAAAATAGCCACCCTTTGCTCTGATTACTGCTTTGCACACTCTTGGCATTCTCTCGATGAGCTTCAACAGGTAGTCACCTGAAATGGTTTTCACTTCACAGGTGTGCCTTATCAGGGTTATTTAGTGGAATTTCTTGCTTTATCAATGGGGTTGGGACCAGCAGTTGTGTTGTGCAGAAGTCAGGTTAGTTGGACGATCATTTATTTTTCAACAGGACAATGACCCCAAACACACCTCCAGGCTGTGTAAGGGCTATTTGACCAAGAAGGAGAGTGATGGAGTGCTGTAAATGGTCATGAAAATAAAGAAAACACATTGAATGAGGAGGTGTGTCCAAACATTTGGCCTGTACTGTAGATAGATAGATAGATAGTTTATTTGTCTCAAGGCAGATGTTTAGCTTTTTGCAGAAGCTCATGAATTATTATAATAATAAAAAAAAAACAAAAAACACAAGAGTCTTCCTGAAAAACATATAAGAATTACAAAAAAAAAAACCTTGGACTTGGCTAAAGAAAGTGGGTATGAAAGAGGTCCAGTAGCACTTCTTGTGCTGAATGATTCATTGGTTAAAAGTACTCAGTGTAAGTGAGTCAGGGAGAAGATATGCAGCATTGTTCATAATGGCCATCAGTTCTGTATTCATTCTCTCCTCCACTACTATCTCCAGTGAGTCTGGAGTGAATATCAAAACTAAGCCTGGCTTCTTAACCAGCTTGTTGATTTGGTGAGCCCAGCATACTACAGTATAGAAACTAGCACTGGCTATAACAGACTTGTATAATGTGTAAAAGACGTCACTAACCACATTAAAGGAAAGAAGTATCTTAAGAAGAAATAGCTGCTCTTCTCTTTTCTATGCAGCTCCTGTGTGATACCATACCAGTTTGTCACATTTAAAAAATAGTGCACATATAAATTCTATAAAACTTTTAAAAAATGCCCCCAAAAATTGGAAGAAAAGAATATAATGAAATAGACTAACAATTCAGAAATCTCTCAAGAAATGGACATTTCACAGATGCAAAAATAATATCAAAAATGGAAATATGACATGGCAATTAATTAGTCACAAAAAATAGTGTTATCAATTTTAGTTTATGCCACACTGTATCCGGCTTTTGCCATTATCCTTTTAGATAGCCTTTATTAAGCTGCTACAATGAAACATTAAAATAAAAAATCAAAATCTACATAAACATTTGAGAAATGTGTTTTAAAGTGTACAAGGAGTATTAATTGTAAATTTAGGATGGGTGACCCTGAATTACATTAAAGACAACTCTAAAACAAGGTTTAGGGGTTCATCCACAACATTATCATCCTCCATGAATGCACAGAAGCAATAGAAAAGGAAAATAAAAGGCTATATTAAAAAAAGCTTTTATCCGTTTGATCCCTTGCAATGATACTGGTATCATAATTATACATCCTTCTCCCTTCTCAGCCACTTTTTGTTTATGCTTTAATTACAATTATATGCATATACAGTATATGTGTATGTATTGTATTAGGGCTTACTATGCTTACCCAGGGCTACTGCTTAACATTATTCCCTGGGTTTACTTTCTCATGACTGTTTAAGATTATATTTTATGCTTATAGAATTTGTACTGCATTGACAATAGATATCTCTACTTTAACCCTTATACACCGCTGCTGGGGGGCTTGTTTTGTTTTGGACGTGCTCTGTCTCTAGGTATGTCAGAGGACTGGGACTGTATGGTCCAGCCTCACGTGGGAAGGCAAAATGGGGGGGAGCGAGGGGACTTGGGGGGGGGGACAGAAAGAGAGCAAGCTATCTCTAATGTGTTAAGACTACAAAATGACAACAAAAGTTCAGAAGCAATATCTCCATGACGGAACAGTTAACTTTGTGAGCTGGAATGTTAAAGGTCTGAATCATGAATTAAAAGGAAAGAAAATATTCTCTCACCTAACACGTCTAAATGCTAAAACAGAATTTTTACAGGAGACCCAAGTATTAAGCAAGGATCAGTTTCAGCTGCACAGAGACTGGACTGGCCAAATATTCCATTACAGCTATGCAAAAGAAACTACAGGTGTGAGAAATGGGTGGGGATTGATGTGTTTCGAACCTAGTTTTGTTAAATTTGACTTGCTTGTATCGAATGTTATTTGATTTCAATTAAATCAATAAAATGAAAATAAAAAAAAAACATAAAAAAGCTTTTATGGTATAAATCAAGGAATGCCATGCTCACACTCTGTCAAGTATTATTTAATGTACTAAGCTAACCAAAGCAACAATATTTATCTCAGGACTGAAGATCTCAAACAATTCTGGGAGAACAGTACCATTTTAATTTTGAACCAGGCCTTCTTCATAGTATTTAAAAAAAAAAAGAAAAAAAAACAGAAGAATTCTTTTGTAATGATCATTTCGGACTGACTGAGTGGTCCAAACAGACAGAATTTTTATAGAAGCACAACAGATATACTGGGAATAATGCTTGACTGAAAGTAGGAGGCAGAAGACTAGACTGATCATGATTAGGAGTAGTGTGTTTCATATACAGCCATAATATTCAAGTCAAGTGGGCTTTTTATTGTCATATCTTCTATAATCATAACTTGGTACATTATACAGTAGCATGAAATTACACTTCCCAGGGGCACAACAAATATGACAATATAACAATACAAAGATAATTTTACATAATGGAATGTTGAAAAAGGAACCAGATCTGAACAAAGACATTATACTGACAAACAGCAATCAGTGATGATAAGAGTTGTGCAATGGACAAGCAGCACACAAAAATCCAGAACAGTAATTAGACCTGAGCCTATGATAAGAGTGCATATGCAGGGAGAGGAGGGACACTGTGTTCAGCAGCCTGAATGCCTATGAGAAGAAGCTGTTGTACAGTCTGGCAGTGTTGCTCTGCAGATTCTGATACCTTCTACAGGACAGGAGCAGGGAAAAGAGATTGTGGGAGCGGTGACAGGGATCCTCTACAATGGAGGCCTGATGGATGCTGCTCTTTATGAACATTCCCTTGATGGAAGAGGGAGAAGCCCCACTGATGGTCTCCACAGTGCACACAATCCATTGTATGGATTTCAGATCAGACACACATCAGTTCCCATACCAAACAGTGATGCAACTGGTCAGGACGCTGTCAGTTATGCTCCTGCAGAATGTGGTAAGCATGTGGTGTTAAAGGCTTGTCCCCTTCAGCTAGTGCAGAAGGAGGAGGTTCTGCTTTGCTTTCTTGGTCAAGGAGGAGGTATTGTTTGTTACTTTGTTATTTAGAAATTAAATAATTGGCACAATAAATGTACATTAGATTTTCAGTAGAACAACAATATCTATAAAAACAAGATTTCTGAAAAGAAATTTCATCATAAATTCCCTTTAATCAAAACAATAGCCAGCATTCAAAGCCAAAAAACAAAGCAAGAGTCTACACCAGAAGATTTCTTTTGACAGTGCCAGGCTAAGAGTAAAGGTACAGCATTTGTCATTTGCTTCTTTCTGAATCTTTGTTTCAAGTGATTGGTATTAGAGTATTAAATATGAACATTCAATCCTGCCTGCTATGTGGCAATTGTTTTTGGATTTTCCTCAGAAAGCTGTTCATCATTGGACCCCACAATATCACTTAATCATTCAAATGAGGTTCTTTGTTTTGTGACATACAAAAAGTTTCTTATCATCCTTTAAGCAATGCTTATCTACTGTATGAGACATATTTCGTCACTACACTGCTGTGACTGCTGTATGTAAGTGAGATCCCTTTTTTGTTCATAAAAGACTACAGTAGACCTCCGCGAAGTCGCGGTTCAGGGTTCGCGGACTCAGTCGTTCGCGGATTTTTCCTTAGAACCTAACTATTAATTGTTAGTGGAAAGCGCAAATATCCTCCTCAATTTTTTATGGCTTTTTTTGTGGCAATACTGTGCTGTAGAGAGAACAGGAAGTAACCGCTGAGGGAAACGTGGTTTGGAATGGTGAAAGTACCCAATCCGAGAGCGTTATTCATTTCTCCTTGCTGCTGATTTATTGCTGCCCTGTGACGCGACTCTAGCTGAGTGTCCTCATGTTTTCCTTTTTGTTATTGTATTCATTTTGTTATTCTTAAACACACAAGATGTCGCCGAATCGCCCTGCACCTTCTAGGGCTACTGGTACTGAGCCTAAGCGCCAGAAACAGTTTAAAACAATCCAGGAAAAGGTTGAACTACTGGATTTGCTCCTGGAACTAAAAAGTTATGCTGCAGTAATGCACCACTATGGCATTAATGAAAACACTGAACACTACATAAAGAAGAACGAAGCAGCGATCTGGAGTACCGTATCTGTAAGTTTCTGTGATAGTGCCAAAAAGGTAATGACCGTAAGGAATAAAAATATCATCAGGATGGAATCTGCCTTGGCATTGTGGATTACCGACTGCAGGAAGAAGAACATCCCCTTGGACGGTAACATCATCTGTGAGAAAGCACGGAAATTGGTCGCTACAGGAGACAATGTACTAACTTCCCATCACAATTTTCCTGAAACCTATAAAGAAAAGCCAGCACGAAACCCCACCAGAAGAAGACCGTCCAAAGATACGACTCCACCTGAAGCGCCTGAAGAAGAGGCGCCACCCGAGGAGTTTTAAATCCTCTGCATCGTACTGCACAGCTACTTCATCATCAATATCATTCATCATTGGTGAGTACCCGTACATTTTACTGTATTTTAATTAAATGAAATTATTATGTATTTACTCTACTAATAACAAAGAAAATGACAATGCATACCAAAGAAAACGTGTTTGCATGAATTACAGTACGTATAGCGGTAACATCAGTATTTTACATTCTAGCACCGTGGGAGACATAGCAGTACAGTACTGTACAGTAGACGGGTTTACCTTTACATTCTGTTTTTAGGTAATGTATTAAGGTAATTTTTTAAGTAATGTATTAATGTATTAAGCTGAGTTTGCAATGAAATTAAAGTGCTTTGGGGGCATATTGTATTTAGGGTTTAAACTATAAAAACAGGCATTTAAAAGGCATTTTTTAACCACATCCAAAAGTCGAGGTTTTTTCACAATTCGCAGGTGCTCTAGGAACATAACCCCCGTGAATTTTGGGGGTGTACTGTAGTCCCAAAGCAACTAAATAGGAAACCCAAAATTCACTGAAAAGCCAGATCTTCTGCAGATATGAGTCCAGTGCTTATTGATTTGAAAGTGGAAAGACACAATTGAAATACATTTACAAACAGTGACATTTTTTATTAAAAGTGCTGTATTACTACAAAAGTGCACAATTACCTTGTCCATATTAAGAAGTGGAAAAAGTTCCTGGACTTTTTCAGGAGTAATAAGAAACTGAGGCGTTGGATGCCAGTGAGTACGCGTCATCTGGTATTTTAGTTCATCCACTCTTGATGGTGTAGAAGCAATACGAATACTGCCTGGCTGATGGAAACCAACAGCCTAAAGGAAAAGAAAAAAGATGACTTGTTATTTTCATTATAAATGAAAGGTCCCAAGAATATCATTACTTGATGTTACTTTTGGAGAATCCTGAGATTTAAGATGAACAAGCTTCTTAGGCTGAATGGAATGTTTTTTTTAAATCACTATTATTCTAATATGTTCATATATTCTAATCAAAATGAATGATAGTAATGTGCCCATCATTTATTATCATTAGAGCAATAAAAAAATAGAAAAGACAATATAAGATATAGATCACAATATTTAAATCCATCAATTATTGAACTAGATTTGTGACTTTAACCTATTATGATATTTAGTCATTTCAAAGGAAACCTACTTTAAAATATTATTATCACGACTCAGCTGGGTACCCCTCAAATGCCCATTCTCCAGTTTCTGTTATCATGACCATTATTTGGGATTCAAGCTGCAGGTTGTTGCCATATGTGCACATTAAAGTCTCCCACAGACTAGTTAGAATAGCGTAATACAAACAACAGATTAAGAATACAATAATGTATCAACTAGCGGCGCCATTCATATTTTTGTTTAGCCTAATGCCCCTCACCTCTATCATGGTGTGCCTCTTTACCCAGTAATTCTTTCACTCCACTTCTAAACCACCTTCCTAATATACATTTACATTATAGCTGCTGCCAAATTCTCAGTACTGCTGATCTTCTCTTAATACTCCTGGTAATCTGGAGATAAACAAATGATGCAAAGGAGCACTACTTCAATTGTCTCATCTTGTATGGATGGGGCTGTCGTTACTCCGTTAATGCCCTTCTACCTCTATTTCTTGTTCTGCCTCCAATGGCCGCTCCTCAAGCATCTCACAGTGCTCCATTTAAATACCAGAACAGCCTCATTAGAAGCCTGAATGGGTATCTGCTCCTGGAATACCTTCCATTAACAGCTCATCTTTGCTACAACCACTAAGTCTACATATTTCTATTCATTCAATACATCACCTAAGCAGACTTTCCTACTTACTCTAAAGCAACTCTATTGCTGCTGATATGTAAATAAACATAAATATATTGTACTAGCCGAAGCCCGCCGTAGCATACGGCGGTGTAAGAATAGGAACGGAAAACGGTGAGAAAGGAATTCAGTATAAGAAAGGCTTAGGAAACCACCGTTGCAGTATAACGAAAATGGCAAGGAGCGAAACCAATGCCAGTGTTAGAGAGAGTACCTTCCTGTAGCAGGCTACGGAAAACATAGACATATATAGATAGACGCCACATTCACTGTGTTGCCCAGTCGACACGATAAGTCAGCGCGTCCGCCCTATTGCGAGTGGTAAAAGTGCCATTTAAAACTAATACAGGTAGACATGGAAACCGGGTTTTCTGATGAAAAAACAATAACGTTTAAAACAGTATCGTTTACATACAACAGATTTTGGCGAATCGTTTACATGCAATTATTTATATCCATTATAATTATTATTATTATTAAATAATTCCTCCTGTATAAGTAACATTTCTCGGACTGCTTTCTTCCATCTCCGAAACATTTCTAGACTTCGTCCTGTTCTTACACAACACAGTACTAAAGTATTGGTTAATGCCCGAGTCACCTCACGTATAGATTACTGTAATGGCATTCTATTTGTCATCCCACAAAAACGTATCCATCGCTTACAATTAAATTCTGCTGCCAGGATAATAACCTGCTGTTCTAAATCCACTGAACAGATTACACCTATTCTCTCTTAACTTTACTGGCTCCCTGTTAACTACAGAATACAATACTAAATGCCACTCTTAACATTTAAAGCTCTCCACAACCTCACTGATCTCCTACAGACTGACACTCGTCTCGCTCACTCTGATCCTCATCTGCAGCTCTACTTTCTGTACCACACATCAAACTCTGTTCTATGGGAGCTCAAGCATCTCTCAAAGTGCTCCTCAACTCTGGAATTCTCTTCCCTCTCATATACGTCAGCTCGATTCAATAACACATTTTAAAACTACCCTCAAAACTTATCTTTTCAAACTGGCATACCAATTGTGAATTTTGCACTGTTACTGCTAGTTATCTTTGTTTGTTTGTTAATTATTGCTGTTTGATCGAGAGCGACGGTGGACTCAAAGGTAGGATTAGAGATGGCGGGCGGGGCTCTGTTGTGCGTATCCAATGGTCTTAGAGTTGGTGGGCTGGGCTCTGTGAGTTGGCGGGCGTGGCTCTCTGTCTTGCCCTTAGTTAGAGTTGGCGGGCGGGCTTTGGTGGGCGTGGCTCTCTGTCTTGCGTGTGCGCTCTGTCTTGCTTGCCCTTAGTTAGAGTTGGCGGGCGGGGCTCTGTCGAGCGTATCTCATGGTCTTAGAGTTGGCGGACGGGGCTCTGTGAGTTGGTGGGCGTGGCTCTCTGTCTTGCTTGCTCTTACCGTCTTGCACTCACTGTCTTGCGTGCCCTTAGTGAATTATATATATAGATATAAAACCATGTGAATGCCATGCACTAAGCAGAGTTCCTTCCCAACACTTCTATCACACAGTCATGTGCCAGGTCTTCCATGAAAGTGCTGCAATAAACTCAGAAAAGGGAATCTGAGGAGTTGCCCTGTACATGGAGAGGAACGGCAGACATACATATTGTCTGGCTGAAGATGGAGTGGTGAAAAATGGGCCCTGCCAACAAAGACCCAGAAATTAAAAGAGAAGCAGTTTAAATGAATTTAGAGCTTTACATTTTGTCTTTAACTAAAATGGACACTTCTTGTGTGAATGTGGCCAGTGAATAAGGTGGTTTTTAGCATGACAGCTCATAAGCATTAGAAAGGTAGCACAGAAAAGAAAAAATGCTCTTCCTGTTTAGTGAACAAAAGGTTTGTTTGGTTAATAGCCAAATCTGTCAATTTAAATGTCAAATAAATGTGTTACAAATGTTAGCCTTGTATCTTCTTTGCAAACATCTTATGAATATTTTATATTTTAGAATTGTGGCTTGCAATTCTAACCAGCATTTTGCTTTCTTTTATGCCATTTGTGCTCTTATCACCGATAAATGTTTTGTTTGCATATTTTATTATTTAAAAATGGTAGGTGTTAGTAGTTTTTTCTTTATTTCTGTATTTTTCATGATAACTGAAAAATAAGCCTACAGAACTTTATTTTCTTAATAAAAAATGAATTGGTAACACCCGTGGTTTGCAGTTTATTTTAATTGTAAACACTTTATTATAGAACGTAAGACTTCTACATGTCTGGTTAAAAATCTTAAAAGGATAAAGAAATCTTTACCAGAATCAGAATCAGACAATTCAGTAAAATTAAATTAGTGATTCTTATTAGCCCTTAAGAAAAACTTGATTGGAGCATCCCTAGCATTTCCAACATTCATCTTTATACCTTCACCTTAAATTCCAACTACCACTTACATATCCAGACTAGCATCTTATTATCATCATGACTTTACAGTATTTCCTAATCCAAACGCTGTCTTTAGGTCTACGAATGCCTAATAAATCCTAATTTCCTTTGGCTCATCTTTGTTTCCTTACAGTTACCTCAGAACAAAGACTCATTTGAAATTAAACTCTGTTTCTCTAACATTCTAATATTGTCTCAGATACTTTTTCACCCCAAAACTAAAAGAACCCTCTCAAACTAGAAGTTGGCATTCAAATTAAAAGAAGTGGTAATGTAGGGCATGGTCTGTAGGTGGGTACAAAATTGGCTCAAACACAGGACGTAGAATTAGGTGATGTTAAAAGTGGTATCCCTTGGGATCAGTGCTGGGGCTAGTGCTCTTTTTAATACATAAATGATCACGACTCTGTTGAAGATTCAGTTTTTTAAATGCAAATAACTATAGAAATATGGAATAAATAGCCAATTAGTATGGTGGAGCATAGAGCTCTCATCATTTATAAAAGATATTGAAGAAAGTAAATATGTATAAAAATTATATTACAGTGTAAGGTTTGTCAGGAGAAGACACCAAATGTAATCCTGAAACACATAAATAACTGTAATAATGTGCTGAAAATATATCTTAGTATCGCAATTTGAAAGTCATGAGTGGATAGTAAGCATCAGAAAAGCCCCCTTTGGTTGTCATAACCATATAGCTAACCTGGCCAGTCTCCTGCTCCAGCGATTCATAGAGTTTAATACTGTAGTAGTGGACTTTCTTCAGATTTATTCCGGGATGATAATATGCTGTTAATCCAGCCTGAGTGTAAAGAAACAAAAAGTGAAAGTCTCCCACATTAAACAATTAAAAATGCAATCTGTTATCATATTTAATATATTGGTCTTAATAAAATCGCTCTGAACAAACGCCTATTGTGCTTAAAAGGAATACTTGAAACACTTGTCTGAAGTAGACAAATCACAAAAGCATTTCATATTTCCATTGAATTCTTGGCAGTTTCTCTTTGCTATTAAACCTTCACTAATAAGACCATAATAAGGTCACCATTGAACAAATTAGATATTACTTTTAAAATGCAACAAAATGCTTACAGATGCTTTATATTGGATTTCTGGATGGTACTCCAAGATACTGGATCACCATCCCTCTACCTTCATTATTAATAATTTGTGTTGCGTAAATAAATAGAAATAGTATTCTGCACCATAATTTTGCTTTGTATAAATAATATTTTCTGGATGAATGATTTTATTACACGATTACCTGACTAATGGAAAAATGTACTGCATATTGTACTTCTCATTCATGCAGAAGTTTTTTTTCTTTTAGGAAAAACACTTACTTTACATATACTATTATATGCCATAAGCGGCACATAGACAGCTACTGTATATATAAAATGATACCAACAACATACAGCATGCCATGTTGAGCCAGCAGTAAGTTCTGACTTCTCCAACAGGACTACATCCTTCATGCCAGATTTGGCCAGATGATATGCCACACTAACGCCCACGCATCCTCCACCGATGATCACAGTTTCTGCCTTGTCCTTCCATCTCTTTGCAGGATGGTGGTTCTTTCTGCTGTGAAAGATGATGCAAGATTAATCAAAACTGTTCCAGTTGTGGATTTACAATAACCTCTAACCACCTAACAGCTCTTTCTGAATGACACCCAAAGTCATGGTGGTAGCTTACAATCCATTGCTAGCATATTGCCTGGTCTTATTCAGATGGAAGAATTCTAAACCAAATGCATCATTACACAGTGGGAAAATTCTGATCAATTTTTCTTCAAATAAGAAAAAACATTTTCACCTTACGAGGAACCATTCAAAAACATCTTAAGAATATGACCGACTTATAACAAAGTTGACCTTAATTAGTTAGGTATGTTGAACCTCTGCTGACCTTTAGGATGCCCGTTTCTATGAGTGCTGACTTCATATTAAATCCGAGTTCTTGTTCAGGGGAGGGGATGTTGGATTGAATAGGACACTGCACAGTCGGAAACTTAAGAGTAAATTTTACACAAATGTTAGTAGGTTTCTCATCACACAGAACTACAGACACATGGAATAAGTTACTGAATAAGTAGTGTGGTAGACCATAGGCTTCTAGGGACATTTAAAACTGAACTTGATGTTTTCTTAGAGGAATTAGGTGGAGAGGATTAGTGAGGTTTTTGGGCAGAATGGCCTGTTCTTATTAAATGAGTTTCTAATGTTCTAATGAATCTGGTGTGGGGGACATTTAAGAAGTGTTTCATAACCGAGAATAAAACTTGAACTCTTCACTGTGAGCGAAATGTTCAAAACTAAAGGAATCCAATTTTCAAGCCAGTGCCGGTGAGATAACATGCACATATTTTAATGAGGTGTTGTCCATATTGATCACAAAACTCAAAAGTACTCAGAAACCCTCATAACTGACCAGCATTATTTTGACCTTCTTTGCAATTTAGGGTAGGGTAGTTGTATTATATGACAAAAGCCCCACTCATTAAGAACAGACTGCAAAAGCTATTAGACAAGCAAGTGGTTGCAAAAGCAAGACAAAACTTTATATATGTGTAACACAGAAAAGCTTTCTCTCTATTATATAAAAAAAACCTCGGGACGAGACGAAACCTGTTCAGAGAGACGAGACAGAAAGACACTTTCACATCCCGCGAGATGAGACTTTGTGCCAAGAGATTTAACTGCGGCCGGAATGAAAAGACAAAGAGTCGATGACAAAGTAGAACGTCATAAAGAATTCAAAAATGTTGGTGTGATACACATGCAGAGCAGGATAGATATAACTGAAGTACGAAAATTCGAAAGTCTCAAAAAAATGATAGTAAAGATCGCATTATTACAAACAAAAGGAAATTATTACTCGGTGAAATAATGGAACAGCGAAAAGAGATCAAACAGTGTTTCTTCCTAATGAAGAGGCGTATCCACGAAAATTAAAAAGATTTATTGATTCGTGAAAATTAACTTCAAATACACTGTCACGCTTGGGTCACAGAGTTGCACAGATACACAGGAGATTTTAGAGACAGAAACGTTATTCAAACACTTCAAACAAACATAAGTCTCTTTCAGGAGTGAACTGAGCTCCGTGTGTAGTCGGAGGGGACAGTTCCGTCTCTCATTTAAAAGAACAGAAAATCTTCCTCTTCATAGGGGCGCGCCAAGGGAGCGGGACCCCCAACAGGAGGAAAGGATGTCTGGGGGAGAAGAGAGACAAGGGAGGGAGACAAAAGGACTGCTGCTGTAAAGGCTTTTAAATGTTTGAAGCGCCGCACAAGATGTAGATCACACGACACGACAGCTGCAGCAGCAAGCAAGCAGCTGATAGAGCAAAGAGGAGATAAAAAAAAAAAACTTTATGTTTCCCATTGTATCACCGTTTAAGAGGGGGTTTTAGAGGAGTGATCACATCTCCTTGGGGTCCGTTCAGCCCCCCCCCCCCTTCACAACGGCACATAGCGCTGGCCAGGGGGGTTTGGAGAGTGAAGCAAGCAGGTGGCAAAGCCCCCTAGTATTAATATTAAAATTGCATTAGTGAATTCATGATTATGGGGATTATGTGGAAAAATAAAATGTGTTTGGTCTTATGGTCTTACTGGCATTTGTCTTAATGTTCCAAATCTTTTGATAACACCTTGCATGATTGCAAAATACACTATATCTACTAACAGCAAACCTAAACAATAATGGCACTGAACACTTTCAGAAATATCTACCACAGTCATCTAAGACAAAGGGTAACAGTTATGTTGCATACATTACCACTCTACTGCAACAAGTTTGTCTGGAGTGCATCTGCTTTTTAGCTTTTACTGCAAGGTTGTGAGCAATGGCTAGTACAGGCAGAGCAGTAACACCAGAGTCTGTGAGCCAGGTTGGGTGTTTTTTTGTAAGGCTTGGTTTTTATTAACATTCTTTACTACATGACAATGGAATGAAAAATTAAATGGCGTTATCATTCCCACAAATCCATAAAGCTTAACTATAACTACTGATCTTCTATTCAGCTAATATGCTTGATTTACCTCATTGATGGCAGCAAACTGCCATTTCCTGCCTTCTACTCTGCGTTATGGGGATTAGTTCTGGCCCCTGTTACCCGGAACTGAATTAAGCAGGTTTGAGAATATTATGTATATTATTCCCTATTATGTTTGAATATTCAAACTTGAACTTTAAAACATACTTGCTAGGAATTTCTTTTGCTGTCATATCCATACATTTTCACGTGAAGCCTGAAAATCATGAGGTCTGATTTAGATCATTTATTTTAGGTAGAACGCCCAGTGGGGACTAGGTGGTCACATGGCCTTGGAACCCCTGCAGATTTTGTTTTTTTTATTTTTATTTCTCCAGCACTCTGAAGTTTTTTTTATCTTTTTGTTTTTTCTGTCCTCCTGGCCATCGGACCTTACTTCAGTCTTTGTTATATAGTATTGCCTAACCTTGTTTTTATTTTCATAAACTTTTCTTTTTTCATCTTGTAAAGCATTTTGAGCTACATCCTTTGTATGAAAATGTGCTCTATAAATAAATGCCTTTGTTGAAGTTGTTGTTAAACATAATAAAGTACATACAATTAAACAATCTCTTATATAGATTTCTCTTCTGGTTCGTCCTGCTTCCACTTCAAAAGCGGTCCTGCCCACACACAGCCAACACAGGATTTCTCGATTCCTATTCGTCCTCTTCCAAACCCTTCCCCACGTTGTCTGCAGCCCCTCTTCAAAACTGGTCCCGCCCACATGCAGCCGACACGGCATTTCTCAATTAGTGTTTGCTTCCACAGGTGCACAGATGACTCAACCTCCTGGCCACGGACCATACTGTTTTAAAGTACATGGGCAAATTTATCACCAAATCTCTCCACTATACGCTAACACTTCTACTTCTCCAGGATATGGAGAGTTGTATGTTTTTAACACATCGTAAGCTACTGAAGTATGCTTACAAAATAAAGCAACATTTTGCATGCAGCGAAAATTTCCTTCTCCAGCTAGATTCCATGCTCAGAACCATCAACCCCTTTGCTAAATCATACAAAAACTTCCATGAAATCGCTCAGTTCAATCCAACAAAATCTGTATGGATGGTTTTCAAGGAAAACCCTGGGCAGGAATTATGATGATACAATGCCCCAACATGTCACACCGATGTTGCAGTGATTTTTGTCGGAGAAGAAAGGGACATTTACATCTATCCCAGAGACAACTCCTGTAAACAGATTTCCACGCTCAATATGAATTGCGATCCTATGGTTTACCCACTTTTATTCCCTTACGGAGACATTGGCTGGCACAAAGATTTACAACATGTTCCCGATAAAAGAACCGCCAACCGAATCAGGCTTACTCAATGCCAGTTTTACGTGTACAGATTATCAATGAGGAATACATTTAGTATTTTGCACTCCAGCGGCAAACTATTCCAACAGTACGTCGTAGATGCGTATGTTAAAACAGAGGGCGCGCGTCTCAACTATCTCAGATTACATCAACAAGATCTGTGCGTGGAACAATACAAAGGACTATCAGACGCACTGCAAGCAAAGGCTGAAAATAACAACGTACGTGTAGGCAAAATGATCATATTACCGTCCACATTGCCAGGAAGTCCAAGAGACATGCAACAAAACTATCAGGATGCCATGGCCATAGTACGTTAATTCGGAAAGCCTGATTTATTTATCACTTTCACATGCTTGGCTGGAAATTCTACATGCACTGTTGGATACCCAGAGACTGGAGCACAGACCTGATATTGTAGTACGAGTCTTTTGGATTAAGCTGCAGGAATTACTTAGAGACATTCTATAACAACATCATTTTGGGGTTGTTATCTCTTATATTTACGTAATCGAATTTCAGAAGTGCGGCCTTCCTCATGCCCACATGCTGTTTACTCTTCACAATAATTCTAAAATAAGAACCAGAAAGAAAGAAGAAGAAAGAAGTATTTCTTTCTTCTTGATTTCTGAAGTCCTTTCTCACCGTTTTCCGTTCTTATTCTTACACCACCGTATGTTACGGCGGGTGTCAGCTAGTACAATATGTAATACACGATTGGATATTAAGTGACTTGGAATTTTTTTTTTTTTAAAACATGCACGTTTTGTTAACTGGTGACTTATGTGTTGACCTCACGAGAGTGTAAGTGTAGGTGTGTACATGTGCAGGTCATGTTATGGACCAGTAACTCAACCAGGGAATATTCCTATTTTGTACCTGAAGCAACAGAAATAAGGTCACAGGGGGTCTGAATCCTGAATAGGATTAAGTGGATTTAAGAATAATGATTTTGTGTTAATGTTTGGAAAAATCTCCTGACTGACTACAACTTGAACAACCTGCTAGCAAACTAAACTTTTAAAATGAGTGGCTCACTTTATGGGTTCAAGTAAGTCAAACAGATTTGTTTAGAATATATGAACAATTTTGGTAAAAACAAGTCATTCAACTTAACAAGCTTGCCAATCCTATTCACCTAACATAACACGTAACATTGTGTTGACACATGAAGGTTCTCTCTATCATACTATTTAGCGTATATACTCACGTATATGTTCTCCCGCAGATAAGTTGGAGCTTGATTTTAACATATAATTTCTGGTATTTTATAATTTCAGTTGTATAAGTCAAATGTGGAAAACTCACGCTATTGGTCCAAGAGATTATGATATGCTAATGCCCACCTGAGAGAGTAACCTCGGAGCACGCTGCCTTTTTTTTCTGTGTATTGTGCCTACGTGACCACACGGTAATACCCAAACTATTCCAAAGCAACGTTTGCACTGATTTGTGTTTTTTGTATTTCACACCCTCATACACCTTTATCATAAGAGCATCCCTCATCTACGATGGAGTGCTCAATCAGAAGAAAATATGAAGCTGGTTTTAAATTTAACATCGCTGAAGTAGCGAAAGAAATTGGTAATTGCGCTGCTGCAACAAAATTTGATGCATCTGAGAAACTGATGTGAGATTGGAAGAGGAAAGAAGATGTAAAAAAAAATAAAAATGAAATGTCGCATTTTTGAACAGGCGTGTAAGTCGGGGTCTGATTTTATGATCGATTTTTTGGGTTTCAACACCTGACGTGAGTATATATGGTAGTCATGAATTTCATGCATCTATGCTTCTTTGTGTTGTTTGTTACTTTTGATTGTACACCAGTAACCAGAACCAATGTGACGGCTTGGCTCCAGGGGTATTTCCATTACATACAAAAAAACTCAAGATTTCTAGTCGGAGAGGATGTCAAACTTGATGACTGAAGCTGGCGATCTCATTGCCCGAGGATGTCTAGTTTCATGACAGAAGTTAGAGGGCATGACAAATTACATAACCCCATGGTAACTTTCAAGCACAATTTCACAGTTCCAAAGTACTGCGAGTTCATCCCTTTTTTTCACAGCCAATAATGTGCTGCCTGACACAGTTGGTGATATATGAGTGCTTTACAGGTTCAATGAGTTCAACCACGATCTTTGGCACTTTTTTTTTTAATGTTTACCATTCTATTGACAGACAAGCTTTCTGTTTATGAGGTCCAAAACATGTGCATTCCTTATTCCTCATACTGTAGCTGTATTACATGTTTTGTGTATTTCCAGGCGAGTGTTCATTTATTGTGTGCTCTCACATACTCACGAGCCCAAACATACAACTTTGTTTTAGCGAATCACAGACAAGTCTGATTAAGTTGTCAGAGATGTCAGACTACATGACTATCACTCACGGGAGCACAATGTGACTGCTTGTGACTCACTAAGATGATGCAAATGATGTTTGAGACTGCAAAGTGTAGTAAAAATCATGTAATGTGACGTGCCCTTTACTTGTGCACTGATTACATGAAATATAAACAAAGGATGTTTGCATACAGTACTTACCCACACAGTCAGAACAGAAGAGATTATTCATTCATCTGTCCATTTTTCCAAACCCTTTTACATCTTGTCTGAAGAAGGGGCCTGAGTTGCCTCGAAAGCTTGCATATTGTAATCTTTTTAGTTAGCCAATAAAAGGTGTCATTTTGCTTGGCTTTTTTCTACAAACCCTTTCAGGAAGAGCAGGGTCGTGGGGAAGCTGGAGCCTATCCCAGCAAGCATCAGGTGGAAGGCAGAAACAATCTATGCGCAGGATGCCACTAGAGGAGATTAATGATGTACCTATTTTTCGTTTACTTTAATCTTTATACTCTTTTCTGTTTGTTTTTCCTCTGGACTATATTACTCTGCACACAATGACCATTTATTTTCATGTTTCTTCAATGATGTTCTGTAAGATTTTTTTTTTTGATAAAGATCAAATTTCCAGATTGTACTGAACACTGATGAGTGCTTATACTTTATTTCGGCATATTTTTCTATGTAATTATTAAGTGGTGAGCATTTCTCAAAAAAAAAAGTGAATCTAAAATTAAGGAGAGTATTTAAAAGTTGAACACGTAGACACTGTCTCCATATTTGGGCCTGGCCTGTTCATGACGCCAAAGGGTGGGTTGAAGCCAATCAGTTACGTTGACATCAATAATACTTAACTGAAAAGGTTCTAGGATCTGGAAAGGGCTTCCAATTACAGAGTGGGAACGTTCAGAAAAAAACATAATTGAAACAAGCAGTCATAGGATTTGGCCTGGTTCACCTTGTCAGTGGGGAATCAGCGTGTAAAATGTTACAATGCAGACCCACTAGTTTGAGGTCAAGACCTCTCTGCTCCATTTACTGTACTCAGCCTGTCTGACACCGTTATCTGTTGAGATACTGTATGCTCTTAAAAATAACATAAGTATACACTGAAAAAATTGTTTGGATTATTTAATGTGATATTTATATATTTTTGAGGGCTGAATTCAAAAATGAAAATAATTTTTCACCATCATAAAATATTTTCATGAAAATATTTTTTAGCTATCAATTAGCTTTTCTTACTGTTTTTGCAACTGTAATTAAATTGCATTATGTAGTTTTAATAGTAATTTTATTGAATGTAATATTCTCTAATATTAAAATCAAAGATTAATGCAAAACAGTTATTTCATTCGATAAGTTCAGAATGTAGCTGGAACTGAAAAAAGTGATGAGCCATATTTGCAGACAGCAGCATATGAAGCCATTAGAGACGTAACCAGACCTCTGAGTGGGACAACAGAACCAAGAATTGACACCGAGTTCTAAAGGAATGCCCAAATACAAAAAAACTCAAACTTGGTGCCAAAAACGTCATCAGACCTCCTAGCTTGGTGGATCCTGATAAAGTGCTGTTACCACCGCTTCTTATTAAGTTTGGTTTAATGAAGCCGTTTGCTGAAGTCCTATTAAAAAATGGAGACTGTTATGCATTTCTGCTGAAAGTTCCCAAGTTTGTCTGAGGCTAAATTAAAAGAGGGTATTTTTTCCGGACCTGATACAGAAAACTGATTTCTGACGCAGAATTTGATGGTGCAATGAACAACCTGGAACAGATGGCTTGGGTATCATTCAAATAAGTATTTTCTAACTTTTAGGTAACAATAAAGATCCAGATTATAAAGAAATTTTGAAAACTATAATTAGTTTAATTTAAGGAATTGGGTTGCAATATGAGTCTCAAAGTTCACTTTTTGGATTCACAATTTGGAATTTCTCCCTGAAAATTTAGAGCAGTGATTAAAGAGCAGGTGAAATATTCCATCAGGATATCCAGGACATGGAAAAAAGATACCAGGGACGTTGGGATGTCAGTATGAAGATTTACTGGGCCACCAAACAAAGTTTTTGAACAAAAAACTACAAAATGACAAAAACTAGAGAAGTCAAAGAATATCATGTTGTGCCTTTTTCTAACCTGCAGGATTAAGCCTATCCCAGCTTGTTTAGGGCACAAGGCAGGAACAAACCATGGACAGGGCACAAGTCCATCACAGGGTGAACAAACACACACCCAAGAGGGCCAATTTAGTGTCACCAGTTCACCTAACGTGCATGACTTTGGACTGTGGGAGGAAACCCATGCAGACACAGGGAGAACATGCAAACTCCACTCAGGAAGGACCTGGGACGCAAACCCTGATCTCCTTACTTTGAGGCTCCAGCGTTACCCCTGCACCACTGTGCTGCCCATCAATGAATATATACTGTTTTCTTTGTATATACAGTATTTTTACAATATTAGATTGACTAAATGTTTTCATGTTAACTTGAATTAGTGCGATAATGAATACTGTACAAAGAATAAACTGTGTAATTAGTTAAATGTCAATTAAATGTCTTTTTTAATTTTATACTTAGATATGACATGACGGAAACATTCTAATTATATTTTTGTGCTCATGAATGCAAATAAAAAGAGCTCCACAATTTAACATGATATTTATGAGTTTAATTTTGCAAACTTTTATAATGGTTCTAAAATGGCATTTTATCGGGCTGTGTGGTTCCTTGTAGAACCACTGCTTGACAAAGAACCATTTCAATCCTGGAAGGGTACTTTGGGCTTTGAAAAGGTTTCCTAACGTGGACAAAACAAAAATATTTAATGCAGAATAGGAAACCTAGCAGGATACGGACAGCTCAGAAAGAAACAGAACTGAGCTGTGTTATGTATGCAGCAAAAATCTTTGCAAAATGAAAAATCCATTAATGGTATTGGTATTTCCCAAAATTTATTATTTCCATCTATACATCCATCAATTATCCAACCCACTATATCCTAACACAGTTCTGCTGGAGCCAATCCCAGCCAACACAGGGCTCAAGGCAGGAATAAATCCTGGGCAGGGTGCCAGCCCACCGCAGGGCACACACACACACACACACCAAGCACACACCAGGGACTATTTAGGATCGCCAATGCACCAATTTCCATTAATGGTTATCTATGGAACCTGTTTGGGATCTTAAAAGTTCATTCTGGAAATATTATGTGGATGGTTGTTTTGGAAATCAGAAATGGATCCCGTATGGCATCACACTAAAAAGCCACTCTTTCGCGTTTATTTTTAAGATCGTACGTATAATTTCAGTTTACCGTTACTTTGTCATCTCGTTTTAACATGGCGCCATATACTGAAGCGAAGGTGTGTTTTATACGAGCTGCATCAGCCGTTAATCTGTATTCCTGTGTGGACTAAATCGCATTGGCTGTAGCTAAACTGAATGACAAGCAAATTGCATCACGTTCATGGGGTCGCGGGGGGCCGCTGCCTATCCCGGCAGCACTGGGTTACAGGAAGGAAAAGGGGAACTGACCGGGCGGCGGTCCAACGCGGGACAAGGAAAATACACATATGAACGGGAGCACTCGGACGTACATGCACATTCCACGGACTTGCTGTTGCAGACACTCACCTTTGCCCCGTGGAGTTTTCCGGGGCAGACGCGCTGAAGCTCCGAAAAAGACACCTGGGGAGGCCGTAGTACCAAAAGCGAGCGTTTATTCCCCGCAACTGGGAGCGCACATAGCCGCTGGCAATCCGTGACATGACCACAACGTCTAAAACCGCAAGTCCCGGCCACGTGAGGAGGCGCGAACGTTCAAGAAATGCGATCCGACACGCCCGCCCACCGAGCGGAGCCGGGGTTAGTGCGCGGCCTGGCAGGTGGCGTGGATCAGGGCCGCTTGGAGCCTCCGCCTTTTAGGGTGGTCGTCGAAGGTTAACCCTCGTATTCTAGGTGAAGGCTGTGATAGGAGATTCAGCTTTGATGTTACCGTTTAACTTTCTAGTAGTTCGCCACGACACAGTTTTTGTTCATCATTTACTTTAAAGGTGCGCCTATCTGTGCCAGGAATACTGTACTTAAAAAATATAAAGGCAATCAAGCCAAATATTAATTTAACTCCTGCAATTCACATTAGCGTGTTAAGGAACTAAGCGGCGTCGGGAACGAGGCAGGAAATCAGAATTAGGCGTGCGCTAGTCCATTGTTGCCTGTAAAATGTGATGATATTCTTTGTCGTCAGATTAACGAACTATATAGCCATCAGTCTGCCCGGTTTATAAATTCCTGGGCTTGGGGAGTCGGTGGCAATCACGGTAGCTTCGGATACAAGTACTGGATGGAGGGCAGGGCCGTGTTAGTATGTAAAAGTGTATATTGCTTTGTCATCCAGGCAGGAACCATCTGTTGAGGGTCGCTAATCGATTGTTGTCCGTAAAATTATATTTTCTTCTTTGTCGCCAGTTGATGTCCATCGATAAATCTTTTTCATAACCCGAGTTCAAGGTCTTGGGAAGTTGTTGGCAGTCCCGGCAGCATCGAGCTCAAGGCAGGAGTCCACGCCACATGGAGGGCAAGGCCATGCTAGTATAAAAAAATGTACCCTTTTCTTTGCTATTTGTGTAGTGAATACAGAGTTGCCAGCATCCCAATACCACAGATAGGGGCAGCCACCGATTCGAGCGACCCCCCAAAAAAGATGTTAAGGAAATGAGGAAGACAAAAAGTAGATCATTTTAATTAAATTATAATTATAGAAATATAACATATATAACCAAGTATAATCTAAACATATGAGTATATATTAATAAGTACATTTATATAAAATAGTCACATAATCATCGATTCACTTTCAAAACGAGTTACGCACGAGCCGCAAAGACGAGCACGAGAAACGAACGTACTGCGACACGAGTCCACGATCACGCACTCGGATACAGCTGACAGTTACTAATTTTATTCATAAATGGTGGTACGACAGGCTGTCTACAAATAACAGCGAGCCTCTTTACCTAGATATTTAATATAAAAATTGAATTACTTTTTTTTCTACATATAATTTTTGTTCAATCGGGATTTTCAGAGGCAATACGGGGCTCGGGAATTGTTTGTTGAAGTCACTCGGGGCAGTTCCGCTCAAATCGGGATGTCTGGCAATTCTGAGTGAACCAAACAACAAGAAGTTATTTTATGTATAGCGTTCTTCACTGAGTGCGGGCGCAGGGCTCTGTGAACAATCCTCAGCTAAAGTTCAAGTATAGATTATACAAAATACGGAACTAGTATACATAAAGAATACAGAATTTTTAAAACATACGGAGAACAAGGTAGAGGTTGATTAAACATACATGGAAACCAACAATATATTCCCATTAATTAATTGATGAACTGTGGGCAATTGACAACGAAGTAGATTATATTTGTAAAATAAATTTAAACACAAACTAGTCATATCAGTTTTCTAACACGATGATTCAATTTTAAGAGTCGCCGTGTCAATGCCGGATTAGGCGCAATCCACGTTGGAAAGAACGAACGTCTGTCAATCATAAAACACTGAGATGGAGAATAAAAAAACCGGTGGAGAGTGGAGGTAGTGCCACATGAGAACAAACAAAAAAACTACAAATAATACACACACACAAAAACACAACTTTCTTTTAACAATAACACTTTTCAATTCCCTGAAAACAATCGTTAAATGGACATCGTACAGTTAGATTTTTTAAAAATCTGTTGTACAGACAGGTTGGGCGACTTGCGTCAATGCGTCAGATGTTAGGACTGAACCGGCGGTGAGTTCTAAGTTTACAGTCAGCTATTATTGCCGCTAAAGTCACTGCCTACTCCTAAGCATGTTAAACGCTGTATAGTTAGTTTTTGCCAATATTACTTTATTGGAGTGTGCAACATTAATAGATGAGTATAACATCGCAGCGGAACTTTTTTCCCCAATGTACACGTCGACAACATCACTGAATCTTTCCGTGTGATCGCTAAAGGGTTAATAGCTAACCGGCACTTGCTAGTGGTCCGCGCCGCCGGACACACCCACCTCATTGCTCCGCTCTATATAAAGAAGTGAACTTAAATTTCCAGATCAACCAACAGCCTTTCTTTCTTTGCTTCAGTTTTCGGCTGTCTCTGTTGGAGGAAAATATGGCACCTGCCGGGGCGAAAAAAGTAGGTGTGATTAACGTTATTTTTGTGTGTTGTTAGGTTGACATCTCCTTTTCTTAGACTAACCAGACGTCCCGTTGTAATCATTATGTCCCGGAATTGTACACATTTGGCCAGCCTATCATTTCTGTTGTGCGCTGTTCTCTTTTCTTGATGCCAGACTTTATTGCATCTTTTGTGTTATTTCTGATTTCATGCTTCAACCGGTATTGCACTTTTTTATCAGAATCATTCATTTATCGTTTTTTTATAATACTGCAGTCGTCTATGCTTTAAATACTATGTGCCGCTGGAAGTTGTTAAGGGTGCTGTATTAAGTAAAGTTTTGATTGCGAACGAGTCTGGTAGTGCTTTAAACAGGACTGATTCTATTTGAAGTGCGCAAGCGTCAATTTCGCAATTCCATCAGCTTAAAATGACCTGTGGCAGATTATTTTGTAATGTTACATGCAGGCTAACAAGACGGGCACGTCAAACTCTTCGACAAATGCGTGAATACCATTTTCATTAAAACCGCTTCCGAGAAGTATACCCCAGATTTTTTTTTCTTGTAGGATTTCAAAGTACATATCGATATAATCGATCACAAAAAAGACAATGAATGATTAATAAACGGGGACCAACACACCGCGATGATTCGAATAATTTCGTGTCACATGAGCAGCTAGGAATTAACTCTTGGGAAACTGCATCAGTATGTTTGTATGGAGATAACATAAATTCAGGGGGGGCTGTGATTGGCACCACCATTCCTGCCCTTCACCAGATGCTGCCTAGATTGGCTCAGTTCGACCACGGAACAGAAAGGAACCAGCAGAGACAGGGTGATTATGTAATCTCCACAGTCAACAACTGGGTGCAGGATTCAAACCCGCAACACTAGATTAAGGACACGGCAGTGCTAACTACAGAGCCAGCATACCATCCAAAATGGCATATGTTAAACTCACTGCAAGTCTTTCTCGTCATTGTACTTAAATCTGTTGCAATGTCATTATAAATGTGTATTGTAGTTGGTAAAAACAGGTTCCTGTAGGTTTTCTTGACAAACTTCTGTTGGATAAGCTGTTGGCTCAAAGTACTTGATGGTTGTGTATAAAATCGTTTTGATTTCTTTTGCTTCACAACTTAAAGAGCATTACAAAAAACAATTCAAACAGAGTGATAATATTTTATACAGAACAGTTATACAATTTTATACAGAACCTGCAAGCAAAATACTGTAGTTTATTTTCTGGTAATAAGTGCAGTGCTTTACTTATGTAAAATAACTTGACGATATTGCATTTTCATGTTGTGCCATCTACTTCTTAAACAAATAAAATTACAGCAAATTCTGGAATTCTGTTTGTACTAAATAATCATGTAATTCATTCATATACAGTTACATTGCTGCTTCTGAATTGATGCAAACCGTTCTCTCAAAGCATATTTGCTGTATTTCAGAGTATTTTGGATCGCTTAAATTCTGGAGAAGTTGTTATTGGAGATGGGGGTTTTGTGTTTGCCCTGGAAAAAAGGGGTTATGTAAAAGCTGGACCATGGACCCCAGAGGCTGCGGTGGAGCATCCTGAAGCTGGTAAGGATTTTCACTCTCAGGGTTGCAGGGCTGTTGTATTTAAAGTAGTCAATGTGTAGTTCATATTATAGCAACTTGTTAATTGGACAATCACACTGACACTATAGGTGGTTAAAGGCCATCTCACAGGATCTCTTATTTGGATCTTCCCTTTCTAAAACACTAACTAACTGCCGCCACGACATGTCACCACTATTGGAGCTACCTGTCCCATACTCAGTACTTATGAAGCTCAAATTTAAATGTCACTCCTCCCATGCACTCTGTTGCTCCAGTTCTGACTTAACCCATTTCATGTGGCACCCTTTTATGCTCCTCTCACTCTTCATGACTCTGCCCCCCTGATGATCCTCAGATATTACATACACATGCCTCAAATCAGGTTACAGCATTACGTTTTTACCCATTCCTTTGTGGGTGACACAATGGGTTGAGCTGCTGCCTCCGAGAGAAGGGTCTAGATGCAGACCAATGAAGTTCAGTGATTCAGGAGTTCCACTGAATAACAATTTAGATTGCATGTATGTTACTTGATTTACACAGCAAAAACTCTTAGGAGGGTCTGGCTGCAACACTGTACGATATACCCACTACAAGACATGTCAACTCAACAGTTGTCGTTACTCCTGAGTCAGATAACCCCTCCACAGTCCTAACCTTAACCTTAGTGTAAGGATGTTTTATGAGAACGATATATGAGGTGCTCTTTGAAATAGACGTGCTGAAAAAGATGCAAATGACTGGGCATGTCACACAATATGACTGATGTGTAATGCAAAAACTTAAGATAAATTGATGATTTATTATGGTGATTTCTGACATCTGTATTTTTTTTTTCACTGTTAGACCTTGCTACACAGCTTTGCTAATAACATTATAAGAGCAATAGTCTCTACAGGTAGTCTCAAGATTTTACAGGAAAATTTGGGGCACAGGTACTTTTGTGAACAAAGCTGTAGTAAATTATCATAAGAAACTTCGCTTAGCCATTCCCAGATGAAGACCTGGTGTAATTCTGGAGACCTGAGCAGGTCAGACTGGCCACTTGTAAGTCACACTGTCGTTAGAAGAATATTAGAACATTCTAGACGAGAACAGGCCATTCAGCCCAACAAAGCTCGCCAGTCCTATCCACTTGTTTCCTCCAAGAAAACAAGACCTTGATCCAAATCGTAAATACCTTGTGTGACAATGTCCATAACATGTACAATTGGTTTAATCACTTTATAGAAGCTTGTTTCAAAAGTACATACTTGGCTGGAATTTGGAAGGATCATAAAATAAGGGTGCTACATATCCAAGTTATGGAGAAGATTGTTCAGATCAGTTATCATCTGACATGGCCATCTGTCATTTACTTCACAACTGCTTTTCATGTGGTAGCTAATGAAGCTGTGCACTGAGGTGGCCATATGGTCTTAGAGAGCAACTATGCAAACTTTGGTCCGGATCAGTCGAAAGATTTAGGATTGTATAGGGAACAGACAGACATTCAATTTTATATATATTGATTATGAAAAATGCAGACATTTAAAACTTGCATGAAATTTAGAAATATTCATGTTTTTGCCATAGTTCTAAATTTGTAACTCTGTCAGTTTCCCATCAATATCAACCTTCTCCTGTGCCATTTGTTCACTTAATTATATCCTAATTATGACCATTAACAACAAATGGAGTAGACATTAATTACAAATGATACTGAAATGCTGTAGCTACTTCAATGTCCGACCCATGACCATGCTTTTTAAGAAACAACTTAAACAGAACACCTGGAAGTGTGGAATGAATATTTTGATGAAGAAAACCTGAAATCCAAGATAAAACATGACACTAAACTAAATGTATGTAACATACATAAATGCTTGTTCCATTCCCATAACATTTAGCAAACCCAGTTCTGAAATTTGTAGATTGATGCTAAAATGAAGAAACTGGGAAATAACAATTTGCTTAATTAAGTTTGGAGTCCAATTAAAACCAGAAGTCGGGTGGGATGAAAACCTGCAGTCATGGTGGTCCCAATAAAACTGACTGGTATGCTATAGGTAGCCCTTCTTGTAAAATATTTTCTCTTGGGCTTTCTAAGCCTTATCAACACTAAATGTAGTTATAGAGCAGGGAGTGACTAATACATCCCTGTTTTGAAGTCTTACCAGATCTACTGTATAGCTGCAGCAGCAGTCCATAGGCCAATTTAGCACCAGTGATTTTTATAATAATTTTAGTTTTTGAAGGTTGATATGGCAGCACAGCAATTTGCCGCAGCTGCTACCTAACAAGTCCAACATCCTAGGTTTGATTCCTGGACCTGGTCATTGACCGTACCCCCAAAGACATGTTGGGTTGATGGTCATAAATTGGTGCCCTGTCTAAGGTTGATTTCTGACTTGCACCCAGTATTGCCTGGATATCTCTGGCTCCCCCACAACCCTGAACTAGATTAAAGCAATAAGCTATCATGGATAGGATATACTGTATATACATACGTAAAATATATCTTCTTATATAATACGCTACCCTGATTGTCTGTTTGTCTGTCCAGGATTTTAAATCACCTGTAGCTCGCAAACAGTTTGACCTATTGACCTAAAATTTGGCACACATATACTACATGTCTACTATCCGCTTTCGGGAAGATGATTTTTATTACTCTTTTTATTTTTATTGTAGAATCAACTCTCGGCAGCAGGGCGACTGTGCGGCACATAAGTACGGGCGCTGTTCTCATTCCCTACCACCTTCACTGTCACTTCCTCTACCTGTTCATATCTTAAATCATTCTTGAGGCAGACTGAATACTTAAGTGCCAGCTTAAGTGAAAAATTAAGAAAAATGTACTAAGTAATTGCTACAGAAACACTGACTTAATCAGTTTTAACGAGAAAAGATGCCGACAAAAGAAAAGAAGCGGGCCGCTAGGGTGGAGAAAAGAAAAGCTGCTCAGGAAGCAGCAATCGTATCAACCTCTGAGCAAACAAATTCTAAACGTACAGAGAAAGAGAATGAAAACTATAAATACTCAATTCAAGTGTATTTACTGCACGTTATTGTGCAGTCCGCTGTTACTGATATATATACTGACCCTGTGTATTTTGCAATGATTGCTAAGAAAAAAATTCAATCTTGTATTCTCATATAGAACGGAGATAAGTTTCTGAGTTTCTTATAATATAGTCCTCTATGGTGACCAACTCTGGACAATGGCAAACACTGTCATAAATGTCCATTAAAAAAATCTTGCATTACTTGTACTGCGTTACCTGCATGTCAAGCCATCCAGTCATATGCTTACAACATCCCAAACACATGTATTATTACTATGTTATTGCTAAAAATGTAGGAAATAATCAAAGCACTGCATTTTTCAGTTTCTTCAGGTTTGTCATTGACCTTTGAAAGCAACCTTTTTAAATGTTTTGTATTTTGTATGGCTTTGATTAAAGAAATTAGGAAGAAATACGGGGGCACTACAGGTTTTTTTTTTTTTTTTTAGAAGCTTTATTAGAACACATACACGGCTGTACAAAAGACGCTATTTATCAATGCCATGCAGATGGCAGTGTGTGTAATCCAAGTGTTTTTGACCCAAGCCCCATAGTATATCAGGTGCTGTTTCCCTGACCCCAGTGCCATCTGAATGCACACTTGTGGATATACTTTGGCTTCATAGTGCGTCTGTCAGTCAGTAGTACTGTTGCTCAGTTGTTTGGTTTTGAGTGAAAACTTAACATGTATGCTTCCCCGTCTGAACTATGATAATTATGTCATACATGTTGTGTTTTAGTGAGGCAGCTGCATCGAGAATTTCTGAGGGCCGGATCAAATGTCATGCAGACGTTCACATTTTATGCCAGTGATGACAAACTGGAGAACAGAGGCAACTATGTAGCAGAAAAGATCTCTGTAAGTATGTGATAAGGAAGAAAGCCTGCAGCATGTAGACTCGCTTTTTTTAATTATTTTGAATTATTGTATTTTGTCCATTGCACCTTTATTCTATTAAGAAAATTATACATTTTTTTTCTTGTAAGATTTTCAGAACATTAGAAAAAGTTTGATGAGAACAGGCCATGAAATTGTCATATCCATGTAATTTTACCAAAATAACATGAAGTCGAGTTTTGAAGGTCCCTAATCTCTACCACACTGCTTGGTGATTTATTCCATGTCTCTGTAGTGATTTGCTCTCACTGTATTAATGGCAAAATGACACTTTTTCCTTTACAAATTGAAGATTTTACATAAAAATACAAATATTGTGCATAAAGGATAAGCAGACTTGATGCTACGTGGAAGGTATGTAGCTTTGCTACAAATTCTAGCTCTGCTATAATCCTTTGGCAATAATGCAATTTGATGTTAATTCTTATGTCACATTTTATTATAGAGCTTTAGAGATCATTGTCTGAAGGATTAAAGGATGTTGTTCAGAGTTGTATATTTCTGAAAACGTTACGGTGTGGATGAGTGAAACAAACAGTTTTGAAAACACAGACTCTACTCGTTCTCTAATTGATTTGTGCTTATTATGTGGTCCTTCCCTGACTGGCTCCTGGTCGTTACAACGTTTTATTTCCAGTTTGGTCACCACAACATATAGGAGACATAGCCTTCTATGGCGTTTGTTGTGTTGCTTACCTGTATGCATCTAAAGTTGTGTACACTATGAATGTACCAGTGGCTACAGGTAAATCGCATGGCCTCTTGAGTTACCTTCCTGACAAGGAAGAAAGTTCCTCTTCCCATTTCCTCCAATGAGCATATCACCAGTGAAGATTTTGTTTTGGCTATGTCATATGCATTTTCATTCATTTTAGAGTTGGCAGAGATTGATTTCATTTAAAAATGCTGGCTTTTGAATTAAAAATATAGTAGTGTGGACGTAACCTTAGATGTTGTGCCACCTTATCTGTGGCCCATAGTTCCACTGATTTCAGTGTTCTTAGGCACACTTACTGTTTTGAATGTATTGACTACATTGACCTGTGGCCCTTCATTGTCACCAGCAAAAAAGCCTCGCTTAATGGTAGTTCTTTCATCTAATTTTAACTTGGTTAGAAAACCATTGGATGTAGTTGCCAATTGTTTTAACCTCACATTTACTCGGAAATATATAGCTTTAACTGTGAGCAACAGAGACCACATATAGCCAGCAGCAATGCATTGTTCACTTTTACAACTTTTACCGCTATTCCAGTGAATTATTTAATGCCAAAATATAGTCTGGTTTACAGAATTTTTTTTTCCCTTGCTATATTTTATGTTTATGTTTTAAGCAAGTAAATTTGTCCTCCACAAGTAGGACACATGTTTAACAGTGGTGTTTTTGGAGTCACTTCAGTTAAAGAACAATCAGTTGTGACAGATAGGGGGCAGTATCGCTCCCTTGAACCCCTGTCCAAGACTCCAGACACCAGATAAAAGTCCAAATGTTGACTTTATCTTCCACAGTGCACAAAGCACCCTCTCCTCCACTATACTCATATAAATTCACAATAACAATACAATAAACAATACTCCACTCCCAGACGCGTTGCCACCCTTCCACCCAGCTCAGCTTGCTGTCTGGGAGCTCCCACAATCCTTTTATAGTCCCTGACCCGGAAGTGTTCCAATCCCCAGTCCATGAGATCTTCTATCACTTCCGGGTCAGATCAAAAGTCCTTTTCTTCACCCCGGAAGCATGTCATTCCCCTTGTCCATGTGACTCGGACGTACTTCCGGGGCGTAGGGTAAATAAACACTGTTCCTCCCTGCTGCGTCTCCTAGTGGTCCCCATGGTATCAAGCAGAGCTGTGTATAAAAACTCCAATGTCCATGATGCCCTGCTGGTCTGCGGGGAACCTCCATACTGCAGGGAGGGCTCCACCTGGCGGCTTGGGGGTATTGGCCGGGATGAACAGCCGGCCATACACCACACAGTTTATTATAACCAGAGACCTGCTATCAGTTAGACAATGCTGAGAAGAACACCACTGCTCATTGCCATTTAAATCCCCACTCCTACACTGAGTTTTCTCTTACATCAGGAGTTGGATTAATTTCAAGATGTTTAATTGTTCTCACCCACATTTAAGCCAAAATCATTTATGGTTGTGTGTGTCCAGATTTATGTATTGGTCCTATGAGACTAGAGCCAACATGGCTCTAAAGAGATCATAACCTTAGAGTATTAAAGATAGTTTCACCCACCATCGTATGGAGAATATTTGATAAACTAACTTTGGTTTTCCTATAGTAATACGTTTTCAGCCTCCATTGTGAATGTCAATCCTCCTCTTGGTGGTCCTGTTAAAAAAAAAAGTATTATTATAAAAGGCAGTGGTAGCGCTGCTGCCTCACAGTAAGGAGCCCTGGGTTTGCTTCCCAGGTCCTCCCTGCGTGGAGTTTGCATGTTCTCCCCATGTCTGCGTGGGTTTCCTCCGGGTGCTCCGGTTTCCACCCACGGTCCAAAGACATGCAGGTTAGGTGCATTGACGATCCAAAATTGTCCCTAGTATATGCTTGGTGCCGCCCTGCTTGGGATTTGTTCCTGCCTTGCACCCTGTGTTGGCTGGAATTGGCTCCAGCAGACCCCTGTGACCCTGTGTTAGGATATAGCGGGTTGGATAATGACTGACTGACTGACTTTTCTATTTGCAGGGACGCAAAGTTAATGAGGCTGCATGTGACATTGCCAGAGAAGTGGCAGGAGAAGGAGACGCCTTGGTAGCTGGAGGTGTCAGTCAGACGCCGTCTTACTTGAGCTGCAAGAGTGAGTCCGAAGTAAAAACCATCTTCAGGAAGCAGCTGGAGGTGTTCACATCAAAAAATGTTGACTTCCTTATTGCTGAGGTAACCCTCATAATCATTAAAGAACACCATAATAGAGTATATAATGAAATTGCTTTCTCGCAATGGAAGTGCAAATCTTATGATTTTGATCTTTAAGTGTTTCCTTGATGGTGCGCAGTTATTTGATTTTAAATGCTAAGAAAAGCTTATGTGGTATTTTAAATTTGTGTCTGTACAAGAATATATATGAATGTAAAGGAGAGCATTGTCATCCGGGCCAGAGCCTGTCCCGGTAGTGTCAGACACAAGGCAGGTATCAGCCTTTGACAAGTCCATAGCAGAACCCACTCATACATCTGTGTTACACTTGCAGGCCAATTTAAAATCATCAGTAATTGTGAAACACGTGTCTTTGGGGATGGGAGATAAAAATGAAGTATTCAGTGAAAAACCCATGCAGACAAAGGGGGAAATGTGTGATTCCACACATAAAATGGCTAGGTGGAGAATTCAAGCCAAATTGATTCTGTGTGAGTGTGTGCAAGAGCTGGCTCTGTGATGGCCTGCTACCCTTTCCAACATTGCCTCCAACTTTGTACCTAGTGCTTCTTGGATACGTTTCACCATTCTGAGCCTGAAATGGGCTTAAAAGTTGTATGACAGACTGCCCTTACCCAGTTTCCTTGGGTTAAAAAGCAGCTGCCAACACTTGCTTAATTTCAGCTCAGTCCTCCTAACGGGGTGTCCAAGGAATGCAGCCTCTTTGATTTATCTGATCAAACTTACTAATCATGGAACAAGTAACACCTTGTGAAGTTTCTGTGATAGCACATAAAACTTGTTCTGCAGACAAAGAGCATTAACTCAACATTTGGCAACCTAGATGGAAAAGACTTTGCATCGATCGCCAACCAAAAGGATGGCTTATATGAACCCAAAAAACCAATAGAAAAATATCACCTCCTTCCTTTAAAAACCCTTGTACACCCCAAATCTGGGGTCACCTCACATGCTCGCTTCATGGGCTGACCGTATCTTCTGTTCCCTATAGAACAGGTGTCCCCAACTCTAGTCCTGGTGGGTCCCAGTGGCTGGAGGTTTTCATTCTAACCCTTTTCTTAATTAGTGGTCTGCTTTTGTTCCTAATTAACATCTTTTGAAGTAATTTTATTTGACTTGTTTTTAAAGACTCGGACCTCTTAATTTGTTTCTTTTTTTCTTAATTAGCAGCAAAACAATAATGAGATACAAAAGGAGCCAAAACATGACTAGCAAACTGTGTCAATCATACAATATCTGAAAATAAAGAAAGATGAAGGTCTCAGGAATGTTGATCTGCTCAGGTCCACAAAACATATGAACAGTTGTTCTTAGAAAAGCGAAAATGAACAGTTTTAGAAATGTCTGCTATTGCACAATGAGAGCAGCAACAAGCCATGGCATTAAAGAACGGGTTTAATTAACAACAAGAATCAGAGCTTAATTAAGCAAATCATTTCAGTGAAATTGGTTGGAGTTTGAGGCCCTGACTTAGCTGGTCTTCTGTTGACTCACTCACTTCACATTTCATTTCTGTTTGGGTGCCATTTAAGGAAAGAAATGAAGCAATTCAGAGGAATGATGAAGTAATTCAGGGGAACCAATTTTCAAAATAAGTTAATTAGCAGCAAAAACTGTGCACTAATTAAGAAAAGGGTTAGAATGAAAACCTGCAGCCACTGGGGCCCTCTAGGACCGGAGTTGTGAACACTGCTATAGAAGGTATCTCATTCTCTGATTGGCTGCAGCAAGACTAGAGTGGTCCTTTTTACTCCAAAGTACAATTGTGTGCTGAAATGAAAGGGTGGGAGACTTGTATCCCCTTGTCCAGCTCCAATAGAGACGAGTACAAAGCTTGCTGAGGAATGGCAACTGCCCGAGCAACAGTTAAAGCCACATGTTTGTCTTGCTAACAGCAGGAAGCTGACTGATCACCAACTGCCCAGCAGGCATAAGTTTCCTATCAACCAAGGACATTGTATGGAGAAAGCTGCAGTGCTGTAGAGAACCGCAGGTCCACCCACAAACGGAAGATGCAACCATGGTGAAAAAAAAGAGCTCCTGAACCAAAAAGAGTAGCGTGCCAAGGAGCGGAGAAAGCTGACCAGGAAAGGAACAAAACATCACTTGTATCGAACTACAGTATAAGAACGTGTTTGATTCCGAGGCCTATTATTGTAACCCAGTAGTTGGCATAAAGCTAATGTTTAATGGCGTTGGTATCACTGTAACTGAAAAGTAGTAACTTTTGTGAAGGACATGTTCTTAGTAGTTCTAAGTTTCTCATCCCAAGCCAGTAAGGAAGCTCACAGCTGCATGTGCACTTGAACACACCAACTTGTTGGGCAAGCCAGTAGACTAGCAGTGAGTAAAACAACACCACCTTCAAGGTGCAGGTACTAAGAACTTCATAACTAGCTAAAGAACTTCTCCATCTTAACTTCGTGAATTAAAAGGTCAGAATTAAGTTGTGCTTTTTTTCTATAGAAGAGGAAGTTCAAATAAGGTATCATAATTTGTTTTGTGTTATTGTCCATCTATATACAGTACATATCTATTTACATGTGTACTTGCATATATCCATCTTTCATTATCCTTATAAACTATTTGGTCTATTGCAGCAAGCATGTTTGGGTTATTTGTTGAAAGTAAGTCTATTGCCATGTCCCAACTCCTGCAAAGAAGATGAAAGTATTTACGTAGACATTCTCCGATCTATGAAACTTGTTCATAAATTGTAGAGCTCTCTTCGTATTTTGGCACCCTGGCTGGAAGCTGAAACAGAGATCCTTGGATGGAAGTTAAAATCCTCACACACACACTACATTAATTTGGTATTCCTTTAGGTCTTTCTTTCTTTCTTGATTACTGGCCTTGCTAATGGCACCACTGATAATTAACTAAATCAAACACATCTCGTACAAAGTTAATGTATGCATGTATTAAGATAACTCTTTAAAGAAAAATAATTACATAATATCAGCTATCTGTGCTATTTCACTTTGATTTCCATCATGTTTATAACCAAATGTTAACTTCCTAGTTTATTCATTATGATTCTTCCAGGCAATTTGCAATCTTATTGTAGATCCCCTATAAAAAAACCTCGAACTTGTTTATTCTTCTTTAACAAAATGTGTTTTTATTTTTCAGTATTTCGAGCATGTAGAAGAAGCAGAGTGGGCAGTTCAAGTTCTAAAAGAAAGTGGGAAACCAGTGGCAGCAACTTTATGCATTGGTCCTACTGGAGACCTGAATGGAGTATCCCCAGGAGACTGTGCGGTCAGGCTGGGCAAAGCGGGTATGCTGCCTCATATGGAGAATATCTTACATTTAAGCAATAATCTTTATAAGTGTGATTCATACTGTCATAATTTTCTTTGTTTTGGGTAATGTAATAGTACATTTTTTATTTTTGCTGACCTAAATCATTTTGATTTTAGCATTGTTATTTTAAGTGCCATATTGTTAATGACCCTGTGACTCCACTTTGGATAAGTGGGCTCAGAAGATGGATGGATGTGTTTTTTTTTTTTTTTTTTTAGGCTGCCATAACTATTGTTGATCATTCAATCACTGACAATGTGGTGTTACTGTTAGGATCGGTGCTTTTCTTTTTTTTTTTTGGGGAATATATACATACTAGCTGTGCTACTCACCTAAGGCAGATTGAAATCTAAGTAATCAATGCAGATGTCAGCATTTGCAGTGCACCATACAATGCATATGTCTCTGTTATATGCTATTTGGTATGGGATTTGTGAAAACAGCATTAATGTAGTACACTTTATTACTAAAATGTCAGTGCTACGGCATCTTTTGGAATTACAGAGACATAGCAATCCGACAGATGCACAGACACTTATCCTTTTGTTGAGGTGGATATTCTAGGTTGTGGGTGTTTTTTTTCCGTAAATAGGTGAAGGTGAAAATCTGTTTGTATTATTCTGTGATGCCATTTTGTATTGTGCCTTTGTGGAGCTATTCGAGTCGGCAAGTGCCATGGCGATCCTACTCGAAACAGTTCTGGAGTTTCCGGCCTTTTTGGATCTTCCATGGTCTAGGACAAAAAGTGTTGGTGTGAGGTTATTTAGTGTAAGCACTGGTTAAAAGATCTTTATTTTGAGACTGTAGAATCTGATTCTTGGATAGTGTATTGGGCTTGTCAACAGATCAGTTTCACTGTATCTTTTTTTTTTTTGACATGTTATCTTCTGGTCCTTAATTTAAATGAAATACTGTCTTGATTCCTGAGTCAGTATAGTCATCACACCCACCTACATAAGATAGGGGTGTGTTTCAATCTCATTCCAAATTTAATATATGGATAAAAATTAATTTGCTACTTTCACTTAGTCTTTCCTCTTGAATCTTTTTGACCTTTTCAGAACAAAAAATTGTTTTTCATTGAGGTACTTTATCTGATGTCTGAGGTTGCTTGTTTCAAAATGGCTTGAACAAGAGTGCATTAAATTTGGTTTCTATATCAGTTCTGTTGTTACAAATGTGAAATTTCAAACATTTCATATCATTTGATAAAGCATTAGAATTGCAGGCAGAATTTCAAGAGTTTGACACCCCTGCAGTAGTGCTGTCCTTCAATAGGCAGAGAGTAAAGAACAAGCAGAATAATACCAAAGTCAAAATTCATTGTCTGAAGTTCTTTTTGTCATCAATACCCTACACATTTTTTTTTTTTTTTTTGTTTCCCCAACCCCAGTCTTGCTCCTTATCCCTCTTTTTCGGTAGGCAGTATGATGAAATCACATTGCATTATGGTTAGCAATGATTGTTATGCCATTAACAACAAGGTGGTGTCCATGAAAATGTGGATGTTTCAGCAGGGTTCCTCCCTTTCCTGGGACTGAAATGCTGTTTTTATGTTTTGTTTAGGGTTTTTTTTTGTTGATCATTTTTAATTCTTTTGTGTATATTACTATTGTTGGTCATTCAGTTTCTATGTACATACCTTCTTATCTTCTGTGTTTTGTGGGAAGTCCCCCAAGAGTTGGGCCAAAGGCCCATCACTGCAAAGAACTGGCCTCAGCCCTATGAAAGCTGAAGAACACCCAGAGTCGCTTGAAGTTTATTGTGAATGCACTTGTGGTGTTGTGAGTTCTCTAATGTTTTTTCTGTGCTTTAGTTATTTCCGGAAATGTTTTACCTCTGTGCTTTGTATTTTTGATTATTCTTTGGATTCATGTTTGTTGGACCCATGGCTTGTTTTGTTGTGCTACTCTGAGGTTATTTTGTTATAGAACATTTTTTGTGCAAATCCTTTTTTTAATTTATAAATATCCCCCGTTGCCCTTTTTGCTACTTGCCGGGTTTGATGGTATTTCTCCTTGTAGTGAGCATTTGGAGTCATTGTGACTTTAGTGCTTGAGAACTCTTTAGTTCATCACATTGTAAAATTGGGGAGTCTATTTTAAAAGCACTCTATCAAATGATGGCATGATGGCATCACAAAACTAATAGCAATATCTCTCTATTATAAAAGGAAATCCTGGGACATTGACTTTCTCAGAGATAATTTCAAGTCCCGCAAGAGATATTTTCAGGTCCCGCGAGATGAGACTTTTTGACAAGAGATTTTGACAATTCCCGTCCTCCTCTCAAAAATTTACAACCATGCCCACGGTCAAATCACTTCTCATTTGTGTGAATGCTATTGTCCGACACAGTTCCTGCACTCTCAGCTCCAAGTGGGGTTGGAAATAAAAGGCAAAGAGTAGAAGGCAAAGTAGAACGTCGTAAAAAATGTTGGTGTGATACACATGCAGAGCAGGTTAGAGATAATGAAAGTACTAAAATTCAAAAGTCTTAAAAAAATGATAGTAAAGATCACATTAGCGCAAACAAACGGAAATTATTACTCGGTAAAATAATGGAACAGCAAAAAGAGATCAAATATATGGACAGAGGTGATATAACAGAACTATGTAGATATTGTTCAGATTTAAACTTTAAGTCAGAGACCTGTAGATCGTCTAATTCGTGTTGCCATCAGGGAAAAGTAGTGTTTATACACAATGAAGAGGCATATCTGCGAGAATTAAAAGATTTGTTGATGGGTGAAAGTGAAATCCACATATGTGAGCGGCAGTGATGCGAAGTGGCTAGCACATTGCAACTGCCCGGCGGTTGGTGAACGAAACGAGCAGGGGCAGAGCCCCCTAGTATCCCAAAAGTTAAACCAGATGAATCAAGACATTAATTATCTAGGCACCAATAGCTGTTTGTGTATTTATTTTTAACAGGTGCTGACATTGTTGGAGTAAATTGTCATTTTGACCCCATGACCTGCTTGAAGACTGTGAAATTGATGAAAGAGGGACTGGAGGCTGCAAAAATGAAAGTTCATCTGATGATCCAGCCACTTGCCTATCACACCCCTGACTGTGGACATCAAGGGTTTATTGATCTGCCTGAATTCCCATTCGGTAAGATTTACAATTACCGTATATACTCGCATTTAAGTTCTCCTGTGTATACGTTGGGGCTTGATTTTAACGTATAATTTTATAATGTTGGTC
The DNA here is from genome assembly GCA_026402145.1 of Polypterus bichir lapradei. Lineage (NCBI taxonomy): Eukaryota > Metazoa > Chordata > Cladistia > Polypteriformes > Polypteridae > Polypterus > Polypterus bichir. The sequence goes on along the minus strand of JANRMT010062835.1, from coordinate 27,939,413 downwards.
GTATAACTCGAATGCAGAAAACTCCTGCTATTGGTCCAAGAGATGATGATATGCTAACGCCCACCTGAGAGAGTAGCCACACAGCACACTGCCTTTTTTTCTAGTTAGATAGATAGATACTTTATTAATCCCTAAGCTAAAATTCACATACTCCAGCAGCAGCATACTAATAAAAACAATATTAAAGAGCAATAAAAAAATAAGCAGTGCAAGTTAAAAAGTGCGAGGCAGGTATAACAGTCTATAATCTTGTATAATGTTAACGTTTACCCACCCCCTACCCAGTGGGAAAAATTGAAGAGTCGCATAGTGTGGGATAGGAACAATCTCCTCAGTCCGTCAGTGGAGCAGGACGGTGACAGCAGTCTGTCGCTGAAGCTGCTCCTCTGTCTGGAGATGATCCTGTTCAGTGGATGCAGTGGATTCTCCATGATTGACAGGAGCCTGCTCAGCGCCCGTCGCTCTGCCACAGATGTTAAACTGTCCAGCTCCGTGCCTACAATACAGCCTGTTCCTCACCAGTTTGTCCAGGCGTGAGGCCTCCCTCTTCTTTATGCTGCCTTCCCAGCACACCACCGCGTAGAAGAGGGCACTCGCCACAACCGTCTGGTAGAACATCTGCAGCATCTTATTGCAGATGTTGAAGGACGCCAGCCTTTTAAGGAAGTATAGTCGGCTCTGTCCTCTTTTACACAGAGCATCAATATTGGCAGTCCAGTCCAATTTATCATCCAGCTGCACCCTCTGCACACAGTCACCTCTGATGATCACGGGGTCCATAACGGGCTTGGGCCTCCTAAAATCAACCACTAGCTCCTTGGTTTTGCTGGTGTTCAGTTGTAGGTGGTTTGAGTAGCACCATCTATGTATTGTGCCTACGTGACCACACGGTAATACCCAAACTATTCTGAAGCGACGTCTGCACTGTTTTGTGTTTTTTGTATCTCACACCCTCATACACCTTTATCATAAGAGCATCCCTTATCTATGATGGAGCGTTTGATCAGAAGAAAATATGAAGCTGGTTCTAAATTAAAAGTTATTGAAGTGGTGAAAGAAATTTGTAACTGCGCTGCTGCAACAAAATTTGTGTCTGAGAAACTGGTGTGAGATTGAAGGAAGCAAGAAGATTAAAAAAAAAAATCTTGTCGTATTTTTGAATTGGCATAAGTTAGGGTCTGATTTATTTTTTATGATTGATTTTTTTCGGGTTTCAAGGTCCGACTTGTACGCGAGTATATACAGTACTTTATCCAAGGCAACTTAAATTTGACAGATATGATTGACTACATTTCTTTCCACCTTTTTTTTTTGTTTTCTTTTGCTTGCCCAATTAAAGCATAAGCAGTTAAAGTGACTTGCTTGTGGTTCCTCAGTGTCAGTAGCTGGGTTTTGAAGTTGAAAATCTTAACCACTAAGCCACATAAACCCTGACTGCTAGAAACAAATGTTTATTGCATTTTTTTAAGTTTGATATTTTTTCCCTGGTGAATGGAGTTGTTAATAAAGCCTCTTTTCAAAAATAGAATATCTTTCACTTGATATTCTCTGGTATATTTATCATGGAGGTTTGTGATTTTTTTTCATTAGCACTCATGTCTTTAGGTTGATTTTTTTTTTTTTTTAACAGGCTTGCATTTGTGATTTTTTTTTTTTTTTTTTTTTTTCACCTTGTAGCTTTGGAGCCAAGAGTCCTTTCTCGATGGGATGTTCACAAGTATGCCAGGGAAGCCTACAATTTAGGTGTCCGCTATATAGGTGGCTGCTGTGGGTTTGAGCCGTACCACATCAGGGCCATTGCAGAAGAACTGGCTCCAGAGAGAGGCTTCCTGCCACAAGCTTCAGAAAAACATGGCAGCTGGGGCAGCGGCCTTGATATGCACACAAAGCCATGGGTTCGAGCAAGGTATGATTCTTCTGCTAGAATGTGGAGCACTGCTATAGTGAATTTTATCACACACTGTATTACCCATGTATTGCTGTTTAAAAACAAAAACAAAAGTTTAAAGAAAGGAAGTTATTTGTGGAATTTTCTTTTATTACTCCTATTTATCAACTGACAGCACTGGGAACAAGAGCGGAAACAACCCTTGATGTTGTGCCAGTCTATCAAAAAAAACAATTTTCCATGCTTTCATTAAGGTCTTGATTTCTGAAGTTATTTTAAGACACAGCTTCAGGATCCATAATTCTTATGGGGTGTGTGTGTGTGTTAGCCCCAAGGTTTATGTGTAGATTTCTTTAAGGCCTATTTATAATTGCTGCATTAAGCCTGCATACAAACCGTGCATGTTGTCAGTGTGCTTCATTTTATCCAGTGCTGTTGGCAGTTTTCTTTCATAAATCTGTCATCATCTCATCATCTTTGTTGTCTCGGAGAGGGGAATCATTTAGGTGCCTATCACTTCTGTCACTAGCCTCTATTAAAAATTCACTGTTTTGGAAACGTGGGGCCACATTTGTGTTGTTGCGTATTCAGGAAAAGTTCCATTTGCAGCAAGCGGTGACAACCCAGTGCAACCAAACTGTGTGAGTGGGCCGTTATCTCCACATTTGACATCTGACTTTAGTAAATTTAGTGAATTTTCAATATGCTTCTGTTGAAAGTAAATCTAGAGAGAATTTAGATTTCCTTCTATTTATTTCATTTTTTTCCCCATTTCCTTTTAAGATGAGTGATGCTGGCGGCACAGTGGTGCAGTGGTAGCGCTGCTGCCTCGCAGTAAGGAGACCCGGGTTCGCTTCCCGGGTCCTCCCTGCGTGGAGTTTGCATGTTCTCCCCGTGTCTGTGTGGGTTTCCTCTGGGTACTCCGGTTTCCTCCCACAGTCCAGGTGCTTTGCCGATTCTATATTGTCCCTAGTGTGTGCTTGGTATGTGTGCGCACCCTGCCCAGGGTTTGTTTCCTGTCTTGTGCCCTGTGTTGACTGGGATTGGCTCCAGCAGACCCCCGTGACCCTGTAGTTAGGATATAGCGGGTTGGATAATGGATGGATGGATGAGTGACGCTGTAGTACAATGGTTAGTGATATGCTGCTAAGCCCCATAGACCTGGGTAGTTTCATTATGTGGTATTTTTACTTTAAAATTCCTATAATTAACTTTTTTTTCTTTTTTATCCCACTTACATTAGAGCTCGTAAAGGATACTGGGAGAAGCTTTCCCCTGCCTCTGGACGGCCGTTTTGCCCCTCAATGTCCCATCCAGATAGCTGGGGAGTGACCAAAGGACATACTGACCTATTGCAACAGAAAGAAGCAACGAGTGAGGAGCAGCTGAAACAGCTCTTTACAAAGCAAAAAGAAAAGTGTGGGGTGTGAACCGGAAAGCTCTGTGTGCCTAACTCAAGGGGCAATTGTGCCTTTTGGATGGAAGGCAGGTGCCACACAGATGACGTTAATATTGTTGGACCACTGGAAAATTCACTGTTGTAATAAAATCCTTTCCTTTACAGCAGAAATGTGATGTTTGTCTCTTTTTCTTTCCCTCTGTTTTTCCCTTATCCAGAAATACTGCAATGGAGATGTACAGTGGGTATAGAAAAGAATCACCCGGCATTCAAATTATTCACATTTCGTTGCTTTGCAGCCTGAAATGAAGACATACTAAAGATATTTTTCCAGCTGTATTTGCTCAATGCAACATATAACAGCCAAGTGAAAGATGTAATAGCAACAGTTCAGAAATAAAAAATAAACAGAATCGCTGAGATGGTTAAAGGATCACCCCCCCCCCCCAAAAAAAAAACCCTTGTAAACTCAATCAGATTTAATTAATCACCTTCTCCATTGCACATCAAACTTATTGGTTTCCACATTTTGATCAATTGTAATCATTCCAATTGGTTAAGCGTAAAAATGGCTATCCCTACAGCATTCCGGGCTTGGAAGTGCAACTGAAAACAAATAATCAACATTTGGTGGCAAGGTGCTGTCAAAAGGTCTCAAGAATAAACCTGTGGACAGGCACAAGTCAGGAGATGGATACAAAAAAAAATTCAAAGGCTTTACTGTGCTCCTAGGGAGTGATAAAGTCCATAATCAAGAAGTGGAAAGTGTTTGGTACTACTAGGACCCTTCCCGGATCAGGACGTTCCTCCAAACTGGAGGGAACTGGTCAGGAAGACTACCAAGAGGCCTATGGTAACTTTGAAGCAGTTACAAGAATCTTTGGCAAAGAGTGGTCATTATGTGCTGTGATAGAAACAAAGACCAAACATCGTGAAAAGGTTTGGAGCAGCCACCCATATAATATCCTTTGCTTTTGAAAATAAGAGTTGTTCACAAGACCAAAATAGAACTGATTCATTGGTGGTGAGATGGCAGCTTTAAAGGCCTGTATAGGAAGTGATGTAACCGAAGGGGCCAGAAAAGGAAATGACATCTTCTGGACTGGAAGTGACATCGTCTGAACCTGAAATGACGTCATCGAAGGGGCAAGAACTGGAAATGAGGTCTTCGGAGGCACCGGAACCTGGTAGGATTTCTCGGGAAAGGTCTGCAGGGAACTAAGAAAGACAGTCGGTGCACCCTGCCGCCCCCTTTAGCTTAAGCCCTTTAGCTGCCTCCTACTCGCACATGTGTGACACTGCATACGACAACAGTATCACAAATGTGATAGAAAAGAAGCCAGAAAAAAGCCACTCCTCAAGAAAGGCCGCATTAAGTCTCAATTGAGCTTTGCCAAAATGCACTTTGCAGATTCTGAGGCCAAATGGACAAAAGTGTTACAGTCAGATGAGACCTAAATCAGTCTATTTGGACTTTACGCCAAATGGTATATCTGGTGAAAAGCCAATACAGTTCACCATCCAAAATGCACCATTCCTACAGTAAAGCATGGAGGAGGTAGCGTCCTGTTCTGGAGATGTTTCTCTGCAGAAGGGACTGGGACACGTGTCAAGACAGAAGGAAAAATGGATGGGAAAAAAATACTGTGAAATGCTTGAGGAAAACCTGCTTCCCATGCATCCATGACAAGCTGTATGATGGCCCTGGCTTTTTAAAAATGTGAGGTACTGTTTTGATAAAAATATAACGTCATCAGTTTATTTAAAATGTACACCGCGCAATGACATTCCTGTGTATCTGAAATAGCAAGAAGCCCTGTGCTTCCGCTGTCTTTTTATGACGGCTGAGTCTCACTCGGTTATGTGAAATATTTCATCTCAATCACTTTTCATGGTGAGGGCTGTGATGTAAAACATAATATATATGTAAAGTATAACATTACAAAATATAATGGGGAGTGATGAGCAAAAGAGACGTTTCAAAAAAATGTACGCAAAAAGTAGTCTCACTTTTGATTTTGCAATTACAAAACTCACTAAAAGAGTGTTTTTATTTTATTTTTATTCATTTATAAAGGCTTTTTTGGAAGTTTTAAAGAAAGAAGCATTGTTCCTTAAGGTTTTAGTAATGCTGTAAATGGCTATTGGAAGGACCTGCTGCTTTCTCGGAAAATGTTCCAGATGAAAATAAACAGGGGAACTTTATTTTTTTTGGGAAATTCAGTAAAGCTAAAGACAACCCACGATGAGATAGAAAGGCGCACACTACTAGATTCAAAAACGTAATCCAGTGAGACTACAAAAGTGTTTTGAAAAGTGGTTGAGAAAAAACAAAGTTGATAGTGTGGCCACTAGGAGGCACACCAGCTCCCCACCCGACATAGAAAGATACAAGGCACAAGTCCAGCAACACACAGGCTTTTTGTTCTGTTGTGTGAAACGCTTCCCTATAGTTTCCCACTAAGCCAGCACACAGTACAAAGCACAAGCACAATAATGATGAACACAGCACTTTCTCTTCTTTGGCTTTTCTCGCTCTGTCTGCCTCCACTCCTCCTCCAACAAGCTTCGTCTTCTGCCTCTTGACTCTGGGTCTCTGATATGAGGCAAGAAGCTCCTTTTATCCAGTCCCCAGAGTGCTTCCAGTGATATGATGTTGCAGCTCCAAAGCACTTCTGGGTGAGGTTGGAAACCTATGGAGCTCACCCTGGAGACCCCCACAGGACCCAACAAGACTGTCCTTTGGGACTACACTACCAGGTATGCCTTGTGGCACCCATATGCTGCCATCTAGTGTCCTAGGGGAGACAAAGCCTTGGGTAAACTGTCTCCCCCTGTCCTACCTCGATGGCTTCCTGGCCAGGCCAAACTCCCATCCGTTCCTTACAATAAATATGAATGGCACTATATAATTAATAGATAATGAGACTGATAGATATGAAAGGCACTAAATGATAGATAGATATAAAAAGCACTATATGATAGATAAATAGATGGATCTTTATTTGTCCCTAGGGGGAAATTTGGCACCTGTGGTCTGCCCATTCAGACTCAGTGTGTGCAGCGCTCCGATCAAACAGTCGGGGTTGTAATGTATCAACTGGAATTATAGCCTAACATATCCTTAAAAAAGACCCAAAGCAGCCCATTTGTAACAGACAGTAGCATCCTGCCATTTCTACCAGTATATAATATTCAAATACATAGAATCTTAATACTAGAGTACTATTTTACAAAGGGTTTTGATGTTTCTCCTAAACTTCCTCTAACTAACAATGTGTTGCATATTGTTTAGCATGATCCATCTTCTTAACTCACGTATCCGTGGTAAGGTCGCGGGGCACCTGGAGCCAATCCCAGCAATCACAGGATATCAGACATGTACAATACATGGACAAGGCTGCAGTCTGTCATGTGGTGAAAACGCACACACACCCCCACACACACACATATTAGTGCCAATATGAACAACATCAGTTCACCTAACATGTACATCTTTGGACTGTGTGAGGAAACCCACATGAACACTGTAAATAAAGTGAATTACTAAAAATATTTGTGATGCACCATCTGTTGGAATGACAAATGCAATGAATATGTCTATGAATATTTTATGCCATTTGGTATGGGATTCATAAAAGCTGTGTTATTGTCTGTGATACGCGATCTGTTGAAAGGAGAGCGACATAACTGGGTGGGCACACAGATACAGACACTTATCCCTTTATGAAGGTGGATTATTAGAATTAGACCTTTCATATACAGAAACACAACAGTTAATCAAACACATCGGCGATAACCTACTGTAGTTCTACCATCTCACATCTTTAAGGACACAGGATCGATTTCAGCTGTGGGGAGTTTGCACATATCATCACAGAAGATGTACAGCTTTAAGCTAACAGGTGATTGTGAGCTTGAGCTACAAGTGACTGACACTCTCTATGGTTGTGACTGATTCTATCTTGAAGTTCTGTTTTCTATGGCCGATAGTGGGCATCAAAGCCCCCAAAACTCGGACAAATTCACTCTTACTCCAGTCCTGGGATTAAAAGATGTTTCTGTTTTAAAATAAAAACGGACTACATCTAAACATAAAGAAGATAGAGGGCATCATATGCTTTGATGGACGAGAACTCAGTAAAGTCACCGATTTTAAGCACCTTGGCCTACATGTCTGCTTTGAAGGTGACACTCTCCTTAACGCCTAAGCAAGAGTCCACAAAGCCTTGCTAAAGTGACATCACGTCCCTGGAGTCTTCTGCAACCACAGGATGACAAACTACAAACCGGATTCCAAAAAAGTTGGGACACTAAACAAATTGTGAATAAAAACTGAATGCAATGATGTGGAGATGGCAAATGTCAATATTTTATTTGTAATAGAACGTAGATGACAGATCAAACATTTAATCCGAGTAAATGTATCATTTTAAAGGAAAAATATGTTGATTCAAAATTTCACGGTGTCAACAAATCCCAAAAAAGTTGGGACAAGTAGCAACAAGAGGCTGGAAAAAGTAAATTTGAGCATAACGAAGAGCTGGAAGACCAATAAACACTAATTAGGTCAATTGGCAACATGATTGGGTATAAAAAGAGCTTCTCAGAGTGGCAGTGTCTCTCAGAAGCCAAGATGGGTAGAGGATCACCAATTCCCACAATGTTGCCCAGAAAGATAGTGGAGCAATATCAGAAAGGTGTTACCCAGCGAAAAATTGCAAAGACTTTGCATCTATCATCATCAACTGTGCATAACATCATCCGAAGATTCAGAGAATCTGGAACAATCTCTGTGCGTAAGGGTCAAGGCCGTAAAACCATACGGGCCCTTAAACGACACTGCACCACAAACAGGAATGCTACTTTAAAGGAAATCACAGAATGGACTCAGGAATACTTCCAGAAACCATTGTCAGTGAACACAATCTACCGTGCCATCCGCCGTTGCCAGCTGAAACTCTACAGTGCAGAAGAAGCCATTTCTAAGCAAGATCCACAAGCTCAGGCGTTGTCACTGGGCCAGGGATCATTTAAAATGGAGTGTGGCAAAATGAAAGACTGTTCTGTGGTCAGACGAGTCACGATTCGAAGTTCTTTTTGGAAATCTGGGACGCCATGTCATCCGGACCAAAGAGGACAAGGACAACCCAAGTTGTTATCAACGCTCAGTTCAGAAGCCTGCATCTCTGATGGTATGGGGTTGCATGAGTGCGTGTGGCATGGACAGCTTGCATGTCTGGAAAGGCACCATCAATGCAGAAAAATATATTCAGGTTCTAGAACAACATATGCTCCCATCCAGACGTCATCTCTTTCAGGGAAGACCCTGCATTTTTCAACAAGATAATGCCAGACCACATTCTGCATCAATCACAACATCATGGCTGCGTAGGAGAAGGATCTGGGTACTGAAATGGCCAGTCTGCAGTCCAGATCTTTCACCTATAGAGAACATTTGGCGCATCATAAAGAGGAAGGTGCGACAAAGAAGGCCCAAGACGATTGAACAGTTAGAGGCCTGTATTAGACAAGAATGGGAGAGCATTCCTATTTCTAAACTTGAGAAACTGGTCTCCTCAGTCCCCAGACGTCTATTGAGTGTTGTAAGAAGAAGGGGAGATGCCACACAGTGGTGAAAATGGCCTTGTCCCAACTTTTTTGGGATTTGTTGACACCATGAAATTCTGAATCAACATATTTTTTCCTTAAAATGATACATTTTCTCAGTTCAAACTTTTGTTCCGTGATTTATGTTCTATTCTGAATAAAATATTAGAAGTTGGCACCTCCACATCATTGCATTCAGTTTTTATTCACGATTTGTATAGTGTCCCAACTTTTTTGGAATCCGGTTTGTACTTCAAGGCTAAGGTCTACAAGACTGTCATTTGCCCAGCCTCCATGCACGGCCCATGTCTAATATTTACAGCAGCACACATATGGCAAAAAGGTGTGACCTACAACAGACCCACAAAACACAGGGCAGAATCGTAACTGGACTGTCCCAAAAATAGGTCTCACCCCAGGGGAGTCTGACCCTAAGAAACCCGGAGGCTTCAGGCCTATCTAGACCTCAAAATGGAGAAGAGGCTTTTAATATTCAAAATGCAAAAGAAAATCTTAAAAATATGTCACACGAGGGAGAAAGGTTCAGGCTTGAAAAGTTACAAGTCTCACCAGAATCTTTATAAATGAGGATTTATTAACAGACATTGGAAAAAATAACAAAATGCTAAAAAAAAATATCAAAACCCCCAAAAAATAGAAATCAGAATCCTTAAAATATTAGCAGAAGTCAGAAAAACCTGTAAATACAAAGAAGCAAATAATCAAAATGAGAACTCACCAAAGCACCAAGCACATTCACAATGATGGCAAGGGACTGCCCTTCCCATAAGCCTTTAGGCTGGTGATAGACAGATGGCCCCGCCTCTTGGGGAACCATCCGTATAATACAAAGAAAATAAGAGAATACATCCTCACATATAGAAACTACACTAAATAGAATAAAATTAATGGATATTACATAATTAGAGAAATAATAAACGAAAAGAACAATATTATAAAAAATAACACAGAACAACAATGAAAAGAACGCAAAGAAGCACTTTAAACAGAAGCCAGAGGAGGAACCCTGGCTTGACTTTAATAATGAGTCGACAGTGCACGTCATGGAAATGCTATGCTGGAACCTTTGGCCTCAACCATGTAATGAATAAAGACCCCTGGAAGATTATGGGAGTGGCACTGATTGCTGAGAAGATGCGCAAAGTGTGTGTCCAAAGTCATAGCCACGTGTCCACTGTGATGACCAGACAGTGGCAAAGACAGCCTTGCACCTCAGCCCACTAGGAAAGTGGCTATGTGGGCACCTAAAGACATGCTGGTCCGATAGGTTGAGGGATGATATTTGGGAAGCCAATATAACTGCACGAAGATGCCTTGGATCAGAACAAATGGAAAGCAACATGCCAAAAAGCGGACCCTGCATCAACACGGGACAAATGTTAGTAAGAAGATGTAAATACCTCTAGACAGGCTTCTTTTCCTGAAATCAACACAAACGCAATTCCAGTTCCTTCTCCATTCTTCACTCCTCCCAGGTGAGTTTTGTCCTACTCCTCCTCTGCTGACTCCGACTCTCCAGATGATTAGAGGGCTGTCTTTTAAAATTAACTATTGAGAACTTCCAGTGTCAAATCATTGTCTCCTGGAAGAAATTCCTGGTCAAATGGACCCACCTTGAAACCGTCTTGACGGATCCCCCAGGTGGAACCCATGGAATCCAACAGGGCAGTCCTATGGAACCACAATTCCAATGCTGTCAAAATGTGTGTGGAAAGAGTGTGGCTGCTATCGAGTGTATTGGGGAACAACATGCACCTGGTAGGTGGTCTTCCACTGTCCCTCACTTCTTTTGGCCTTCTGACCAGGAAATGGAATGGCATTCACACAGTCCATCTGTTATACTGAGCTTCTGCTTCTACTGCCAAACTGGCATTGCATGCCAGACTCGCAGTAGCAGATTTTTCTACCTCAGGGCGATCAATAAAGTCATTTAATGACCTACAAAAGCTCATTTATGCCTTTGTCATGTCTCATTTGGTTTATTGTGATGTCCTGTATGTTGGGGTATTCCGTACGACACTGTGTCACCTGCAAATGGTGCACAATGCAGTTGCTAGAGTTTTGACCAGCAGCAAAAAAACGAATCACATCACTCCGGTGTTGGCCTCTCTTTTTTGGCTCCCTATTAGAATAAGGTGAATTTTAAGATTTCAGGGTTCGCTTTTAAAGCCCTACATGGGTCAGCTCCACCATATGTAGCTGATGTTCTTATTCCATATTCATCAGCCAGGCAGCTGAGGTCTTCAAAGCAGCTTACTGTCCCACACACACCATTGAAGCTGAGGGGCGATTTGGAACGGTTTGCCCTCATAATAAGGTAAGCTCCCCACTTAAAAGTCTTAGATTTCTTCTAAAAAAGCACTTTTATTCACTTGCTATTTGAGTCTCTTTATATTGTTTATACTGTGTTCATCTTATATCTGTATTTTATTTTACATAATTTTATATAAGCTATTTATGTTTGTGTGTTGGTATATGTGTGTTCACGTATGTATAATGTTTTCTTTTGTTTTTCTTTTTAACTTTTCTAAGAGCACCCTACCTCTGTTCCAGACCATCCAGTTTTTGATGTTTCATCCAGGCAAGAGAACAGGGTCCATTTGAGTGAGGATGCCATTCATTTCATGACACTTCCTTCAACTGTATTACTGAGAAGGCCAATCCAGGAGTGGAAGGATATTAAAAAATACAAAACAATATACATGGTGTTTACTTCAGTTGGAAAAATATCCTTCATGGAGAAAAAGAAAATATCCCAATTAAACATGTTTTAATTCTGTCCTTATTTCTTTTGTTCAGTGTGTAACTTAAATAAATGTGCCTCAGTGGAGTGCTGTATTATTGGATTGACAGCGCCCTCTAGTGGACATCTTGAATCACTAAAACCTGCACGTAAAAGATTTCATTCATTAACCAACAAACAACAACACTTATGAATTACATTTTTAAACAAATGAATAAAAACACTCAAAAAAACAAAAATAACACAGATCCATAAATAATATACCTGAAAAATAACCAACCAAATAAATTATATAACCAAGAAGTAATTCAAGGAATACTCCACCAAAAAAATGTATTTTTTATATGTTAGTTACCCATGTACAGTGGTGCTTGAAAGTTTGTGAACCATTTAGAATTTTCTAGATTTCTGCATAAATATGACCTAAAACATCATCAGATTTTCACTCAAGTCCTAAAAGTAGATAAAGAGAAACCAGTTAAACAAATGAGAAAAATATTATACTTGGTCATTTATTTATTGAGGAAAATGATCAAATATTACATATTTGTGAGTGGCAAAAGTACAGTATGTGAACCTCTAGGATTAGCAGTTAGTTTGAAGGTGAAATTCGAGTCCGGTGTCTTCAATCAATGGGATGACAATCAGGTGTGAGTGGACACCCTGTGTTATTTAAAGAACAGGATCTATCAAAGTCTGCTCTTCACAACACATGTTTGTGGAAGTGTATCATGGCACGAACAAAGGAGATTTCTGAGGACCTCAGAAAAAGAGTTGTTGATGCTCATCAGGCTGGAAAAGGTTACAAAACCATCTCTAAAGAGTTTGGACTCCACCAATCCACAGTCAGACAGATTGTGTACAAATGGAGGAAATTCAAGACCATTGTTACCCTCCCCAGGAGCGGTCGCCCAACAAAGATCACTCCAAGAGCAAGGCGTGTAATAGTCAGTGAGGTCATAAAGGACCCCAGGGTAACTTCTAAGCAACTGAAGGCCTCTCTCACATTGGCTAATGTTCATGTTCAAGAGTCCACCATCAGGAAAACACTGAACAACAATGGTGTGCATGGCAGGGTTGCAAGGAGAAAGCCACTGCTCTCCAAAAAAAATTGCTGCTTGTCTGCAGTTTGCTAAAGATCACGTGGACAAACCAGAAGGCTATTGGAAGAATGTTTTGTGGACGGATGAGACCAAAATAGAACTTTTTGGTTTAAAGGAAAAGTGTTATGTTTGGAGAAAGGAAAACACTGCATTCCAGCATAAGAACCTTATCCCATCTGTGAAACATGGTGGTGGTAGTATCATGGTTTGGGCCTGTTTTGCTGCATCTGGGCCAGGACGCCTTGCCTTCATTGATGGAACAATGAATTCTGAATTATATCAGAGAATTCTAAAGGAAAATGTCAGGACATCTGTCCATGAACTGAATCACAAGAGAAGGTGGGTCATGCAGCAAGACAACGACCCTAAGCACACAAGTCGTTCTACCAAAGAATGGTTAAAGAAGAATAAAGTTAATGTTTTGGAATGGCCAAGTCAAAGTCCTGACCTTAACCAATCGAAATGTTGTGGAAGGGCCTGAAGCAAGCAGTTAATGTGAGGAAACCCACCTACATCCCAGAGTTGAAGCTGTTCTGTATGGAGGAATGGGCTAAAATTCCTCCAAGCCGGTGTGCAGGAATGAGCAAAAGTTACCGGATACGTTTAGTTGCAGTTATTGCTGCAAAGGGGGGGTCACACCAGATGCTGAAAGCAAAAGTTCACATACTTTTGCCTCTAACAAATATGTAATATTCGATCATTTTCCTTTGTAAATAAATGACCAAGTATAATATTTTTGTTTCATTTGTTTAACTGGTTTCTCTTTATCTACTTTTAGGACTTGAGTGAAAATCTGATGTTTTAGGTCATATTTATGCAGAAATATAGAAAATTCTAAAGGGTTCACAAACTTTCAAATACCACTGTACTTTGTGGTGGTGGCTGAAAAAAAATTTAGTCCAATGTTTTCATGCAGAATGGAGAGAAAAAAGTTTATGATAAAATTGATGACAATAGTGACCAGTTCTGTACAATGGCGAATGATGTGAAAAAGTCCATAGAAAAAAGAAAAAAATTCTCACATTACTCCTGTCGCATGATCCAGACATTTGTTATGCAGCTGCTTGCTGAATATGTACAAAAGACAGGCTTTTTTTTTTTTTGCTAAAATATTATTAAATAGATACTTCTGGAATTATCCGCGCAGGCCGGGGGGTTGGTGAGCGAAGCGAGCAGGGGGCAAAGCCCCCTAGTATAATATACACTCACCTAAAGGATTATTAGGAACACCTGTTCAATTTCTTATTAATGCAATTATCTAATCAACCAATCACATGGCAGTTGCTTCAATGCATTTAGGGGTGTGGTCCTGGTCAAGACAATCTCCTGAACTCCAAACTGAATGTCAGAATGGGAAAGAAAGGTGATTTAAGCAATTTTGAGCGTGGCATGGTTGTTGGTGCCAGACAGGCCGGTCTGAGTATTTCACAATCTGCTCAGTTACTGGGATTTTCACGCACGACCATTTCTAGGGTTTACAAAGAATGGTGTGAAAAGGGAAAAACATCCAGTATGCGGCAGTCCTGTGGGCGAAAATGCCTTGTTGATGCTAGAGGTCAGAGGAGAATGGGCCGACTGATTCAAGCTGATAGAAGAGCAACTTTGACTGAAATAACCACTCGTTACAACCGAGGTATGCAGCAAAGCATTTGTGAAGCCACAACACGCACAACCTTGAGGCGGATGGGCTACAACAGCAGAAGACCCCTCATCTCCACTACAAATAGGAAAAAGAGGCTACAATTTGCACGAGCTCACCAAAATTGGACAGTTGAAGACTGGAAAAATGTTGCCTGGTCTGATGAGTCTCAATTTCTGTTGAGACATTCAAATGGTAGAGTCAGAATTTGGCGTAAACAGAATGAGAACATGGATCCATCATGCCTTGTTACCACTGTGCAGGCTGGTGGTGGTGGTGTAATGGTGTGGGGGATGTTTTCTTGGCACACTTTAGGCCCCTTAGTGCCAATTGGGCATCATTTTAAATGCCACGGGCTACCTGAGCATTGTTTCTGACCATGTCCATCCCTTCATGACCGCCATGTACCCATCCTCTGATGGCTACTTCCAGCAGGATAATGCACCATGTCACAAAGCTCGAATCATTTCAAATTGGTTTCTTGAACATGACAATGAGTTCACTGTACTAAAATGGCCCCCACAGTCACCAGATCTCAACCCAATAGAGCATCTTTGGGATGTGGTGGAACGGGAGCTTCGTGCCCTGGATGTGCATCCCACAAATCTCCATCAACTGCAAGATGCTATCCTATCAATATGGGCCAACATTTCTAAAGAATGCTTTCAGCACCTTGTTGAATCAATGCCACGAAGAATTAAGGCAGTTCTGAAGGCGAAAGGGGGTCAAACACCGTATTAGTATGGTGTTCCTAATAATCCTTTAGGTGAGTGTATATAATAATTAAATTTAAATTAAATTCTTTTTTCTATGGTGAGCTGGCGCCATTCCCAGGGTTTGTTCCTGCCTTGCACCCTGTGTTGGCTGGGATTGGCTCCAGCAGACCCTCATGACCCTGTGTTAGGATATAGCGGGTTGGACAATGACTGACTGAATTTTTTAAGATGACATAGATATAGTGCAGCGAATGTATAGTATTGATTATTTCAAAAGCTAACAAAAATTTACAGTTGTTTAATAGCATAAATGGTCAAACACAGAATAAGAGCTGTGGAAATTTTTTTCAATTGGTAAGCAATATGAAGAATGGCACTATACGATAGATAGATAGATAGATAGATAGATAGATAGATAGATAGATAGATAGATAGATAAGACACTAAATAAAGTTATAGGTAGATTTAAAATGACAGTGTATATTAAATAGAAAAACAGAACTGAAAACTAAAGCTATATAAGTAAATAAAGTTAATATACTATCAAATACAATACAACACAACAAATGTAATCACCTAAACAAACAAGCAAGTAAAAAAAAATAAAAAGTAGCATTCAATCATTGAATAAAATTAAACAAATGAAGACAGACACAAAAATGTTGAACAAGGCTTCAGCTGTTGAACCTTCTTCAGGCCTGACACTTTCTTTTCAGTACCTTTCACTTACTAATATATGTCAGTCATCGTCCAATCCGCTATATCCTAACACAGGGTTACGGAGGTCTGCTGGAGCCAACACAGGACGCAAGGCAGGAACAAACCCCGGGCAGGGCGCCAGCCCACTGCAGGGCACACACCCACACACTAGGGACAATTTAGGATTGCCAATGCACCTAACCGGCATGTCTTTGGAGCACCCGGAGGAAACCCACACAGGCACGGGGAGAACATGCAAACTCCACGCAGGGAGGACCCGGGAAGCGAACCCGGGTCTCCTAACTGAGAGGCAGCACTGCGCCACCCTACTAATATATGTATATATATTTATATATATAGTAACAGACAGCTGGGATTCTTACCTGACTGTGACACCTGCATAACAGAAGGACCAGGGGAAGGAGCTTGCATGGGGCAATACCTCCCCTGGGATGGCAGAGGGCACCCCATCTGGCTTGCTACAGTGCCACGGTTTTGGAGCATAGAAGCTCAACCCTGCTGGGGCACATGGCCACTGCCAGGGGTGCATGGAAAATGGCTGAGCCCTCCTCGGCAGGGCTACCACCACACCCATAAGTGCGGCCGTAATGAAATTGTGGAAAACCTGGAGCATTTCTGGGTGCTCTATGAAAGGGGCCACCTCACTCCATTCAGGGTTCCAGAGTCAGGAGATGGAGGACGATGCTTGAGGGAGGAATGGAAGCAGAAGAGACAAGCAGAAGAAAGGGACTGTGTATTTGGGGTTTATTGGTGCTTATTTATACTGTGCTGCTGTGGGGAGCTAGGGAAGAGCATTTCCCCATTGAAGCCTGTGTTGTGCTGGGATCTCTTCCCTTTGTCTGTTGTGTCAGGTGTTGAGGGAGCTGTTCACCCCCTAGTGTCCACACTATACATAAAGATATACTCACGCACACACACACACACACACACATATATATATATACTGTATATGCACACACACACATATATATATATAATTTTTTTATGTTTGTTTTAAAGAAATTTTATACAAATAACCAGCCAAACAAGTAAATAAGGGCAAAGTACAAAAGCAACTTACCAGTCATTGCTCCTGCCTCAAAGCCCTTGGACCTGTGCTAACTTCAGTAGGAATTCTGTATGTTATCTACATGTTCTTGTGGGTTTTCTTCACAGATCTGCTCTATTCCAGCAATCCAAAGCCTTACTGTTAATCTGATTAAAACTGCACCATCATGGCACCCCTTTTTGGAGATGGTTGCTGCCATGTGTCTGCTGCTGCTAAGATCACAGCAAACATTCTGATTCAGGAAACAGGGAAATGAATGGCATTACTGAAGGCCAGCTGGAACGCACACAAGCCAGGCTATTGATGTTCAACCCAAGTGCCTGTTCAAGGAGGATTTGTTCTTAGCAGTTCTTTCTGTAACTTCTGATCAGACAGACAGCTCATCTCATTAATCTCTCCGTGCTGAGTAAGCTTTTCTCCTTTTGGCTGACTATGTGAGTGTTCCTCTCTGTGGCTAAGGCTTTTGAACTGAATCCTCCAAAACCAAAGAGCAAACCAGCTTCAACATAATAAGAAGTATACTTTAAAAGTAAAAAGGTGAAAAAGACCAAACCATATCTGCCTGCTGAGGAAGGACAGCAAAATCAGAATAGCATATGCTGAGACGTTTTAAATTCTATTGAAGTGAACAGGGGAAAAGAATCAGGAATTAAATGAAGACACAATCCTGAATTGGAGTAAGTGGAATCTGGAAAGTGGATGGAAAATCTTCTAGAACAGGGTTTCCTAACCTGGGGTGTGAGGTGGTGTTTCGGGGGTGCGACAAATAGGAATGCTTCATCGTGATTCACCAAAACTGGTGTCTTGCAGTGTGTCGTCATTTGTATGACATTTATTAGTTAGTGCTCCTGTTCTGTGATTTAAACGAATCAAGCATTGCATGCCACAGTGAAGCACATTGCACAGGCCAATTAGACGCTCAACAAAGCTCCCCAATCCTACACCCCATTATGCCACAAAAAACAACATGACAATGATTGTCGTCAAGCCACAAATGGAAGCCATTTAATTTCACCTACAAAACTGGATCTCAAGTTGCTTAAATGACAGAAGACAATAAGTACAGATAAGAGGTCTCCCAGGGACCTGTCCTAAGAACAATTCAGTCAGTCATTATTCAACCCGCTATATCCTAACACAGGGCCACGGGGGTCTGCTGGAGCCAATCCCAGCCAACACAGGGTGCAGAGCGCCAGCCCACCACAGAGCACCTAAGAACAATTGCTTTTTCTAATTTATAGTAATGACATAGATTTGGGTATAGTAAGTAAACCTGTGAAAATTGCAAATAATACTAAAATCAGACGATTGGCAGGCACTGAGGAGGCAGAAAGAACAATTCAAGACGACCTGGACAGTCTTTTGAACTGGGCGATTACTTGGAATATGCAGGTTAATGTACAGGGTGGGCCATTTACTGTATATGGATACACCTTAATAAAATGGGAATGGTTGGTGATATTAACTTCCTGTTTGTGGCACATTAGTATATGTGAGGGAGGAAACTTATCAAGATGGGTGGTGACCATGGTGGCCATTTTGAAGTCGGCCATTTT
>JANRMT010062835.1:27850041-27920570 GCA_026402145.1 Polypterus bichir lapradei | reverse complement strand
AAAATGGCCGACTTCAAAATGGCCACCATGGTCACCACCCATCTTGAAAAGTTTCCTCCCTCACATATACTAATGTGCCACAAACAGGAAGTTAATATCACCAACCATTCCCATTTTATTAAGGTGTATCCATATAAATGGCCCACCCTGTAGTGTGGTCATGTGAGGTACGACTACTGGACTAAAGAAATGTTGGGGTGTTAACTGGGTCATCGCTCTTAATATTAGTTGTTAGAATAAACAAAACAGTGCAAAATGGTGCAATAACAAAATAGAAATGCCCATGGCAAGGGATCTTTGTTAGATCAGGTCTGGTTTGCAGCTCTTTCTGTCGTGAGTGGGGATCCAGATGAAGACTCCACTTTCTGTGTATTAGAACAATGCTTGATCAGAACACGCCAATCAGCGCAACAAAGCTCCCTAATCCTATCTAGCTAACTGCTCAAAACTTATATCAAGTTTTGAAGATCCTCGAAGTCCTCATTCTCTACTATGTGGTAATTTATTTTGATGGCTCTCTGTGTGAAGAAAAACTTTCTAATGTTTGTGCAAATTTTACCCTAAGTGGGTTTCCGTCTGGGTCCCCATCCTCTTGTTTAAGAATTCACTATAAATTAACAGCACTTTATTATTTTTCATAATTTTAAAACTTTAATAATATCACATCTTAATCTTGTTTGCTTGAATGGAAAAGGATCAGCTCCTTTAACCTCTCTGTCTTAGAATCAGCCTAGTCGCTCTTCGCTGGAGTTTCTCTAGTGCTACTATGTCTTTTTTAGGTGCATTTGCATATAGTGAACAAAGCACCTATTGCAAAAGCCCATGTCTGTCTGTCTGTCTGTCCAAATGAAACAACTCGGCCCCCCAACATGCATCAGTTTTGTTGAGATGCAGCACAGTTGTTCTTCAAGGAAATTTTCATTCAGATATCTTGAACAGATCGTGCTCTATGAAGTTTAAAAATATGAAAATTTCCCATTGAATCTGCCGCCTCTTACAACAGACAAACATTCTGTGTGACTTCATCTAGGAGCTAGTTTACTGTTTTTAATTTTACCTTGAGAGTAAATGCTTGAACTTGTATATTTTCCTCTTTTACTTTTCTGACAGCCGCTCGGACACCCAAAGCAAGCAAGTTAGATGCCAGGTAAGGCATAAGTTAACTAATAGAGTATGAAAAACTCACTTCTCTGGAAGTTAATGGCAGGGGAAAGCAATTATGTAAGCACATATAAAACTGAACTGATTGAATAATATTATCTGCAGATTGTTAATGTAAAGAACCAACGTTATCAACCTACAACTAAATGGTGTTTGAACTAATTAATAACATGGGAAAAGTGCAGCTGCTCTAACTGATATAAACAGAGAACAGGTTTAAAGGAGAGTGGTGTTGGGAGGTGGGAGTGGCTCTAGCCCCATATCTCTGAGCCCAGTCCCTGATCATTCAGTCCCAGATATAGACCAGCAATTGCGACAAGCCCCTGATTTTCTTGCCCATTGTGTACCTTTCATATTCTCATTATGCAATAAATCATTACTATATAATTATTTATATAATTTTAACAAATTACTATGTTTTAATTAGTATTAATAGATAGATAGAGTACTTATTTTAGTTCCTTTTTTCCTTTCATCTTATATATAAACGTCTACACATGAAAATGTGTGTGTCTGTCTGTCCGGAAGTGACAGGTGGAGTTTAGGTAAGGGCTCCACCTCCGAGGAAACAAAAATTTGCTTAGCTGCTAATACACAAGCTAGGCCAGCATGTCGACAAAACGAAACCTCAGAAGAAAGACAAAGTCACTTAGCCGCTAGTACAGAAGCGAGGTGAGCACATCGGGTAAACGGTATCCCTTTTACTTTTCTTTTTTTTTATTTTATTAAAATCACACATCATTCCATACAAATAAATCAATTTTTACAAACATAAGATCGAAAACAAATCAACCACCACCCCTGAGAAAGAGAGCAAAGCCAGCAGAGTAAAACTTAAAACTAGTAAAAATAAGTAAGTAGATGAATTAATAAGTGAATAATGATAAATGGGAAAAAAGGGAGAGAATCTTCTTCCTCAGTGCTTTAAAAGCTTATTCTGAAACGTTATTGATCAGATCCTGCCAAGTTCTGAAAAAGTTCTGCACAGATCTTCTAAGTGAGAATTAGATTTTTTCCAGTTTCAAATAGTATATAACATCAGTTACCTACTGACTTGAAAGAGGAGAGTTAGGATTCTTCCACTTGAGCAAGATAAGTCTACGTGCCAATAGTGTAGTAAAGGCAATTACAGTTTGTTTGTCCTTCTCCACTTTAAGCCCATCTAGGAGTCATTCAAACACAGCTGTTAGTGGGTTAGGAGGGATTGTGACACCAAGGCCGTATGATAGACATTTAAACATTTTGGTCCAGAATGATGTTAATTTGGTGCAGGTCCAGAACATGTGGCCCAGTGAGGCTGGAACTTGATTGAAACGTTTGCAGGTTGGATCTTGCCCTGGAAACATTTTGGACAATTTTAAACGAGACAGATGTACTCGATTTATAATTTTCAGTTGAATAATTGTATGCTTTGCACATTTGGAACTCGAGTAGATTCTCTGCATTCTC
This sequence comes from Polypterus bichir lapradei, assembly GCA_026402145.1. Lineage (NCBI taxonomy): Eukaryota > Metazoa > Chordata > Cladistia > Polypteriformes > Polypteridae > Polypterus > Polypterus bichir. The sequence goes on along the minus strand of JANRMT010062835.1, from coordinate 27,917,960 downwards.
TACTTTCCACTCCTTTTCTGAAATGTTGAGTGAGAGATCCTTTTCCCAATGTCCTCTTGGATCTTTGAAAGGGAGGAACTGTAAAATTGTTTTATATATCGCAGAAATGCTGCCTGAGTCCTCAAGACTGATCAATATTTTTTTCGGCATAGAGGTAGGTGGGAGGTGAGGAAAATTGAGCAGATTCTGTTTAACAAAGTTTCTAATTTGAAGGTAGTGAAAAAAATGTGTTGCTGGAAAGTTAAATTTGGAATGTAATTGTTCGTAGGATGCAAAGATGTTGTCTGTGTACAGATCTCTAAGTGATTTAATCCCAAATGTTTTCCAACCATTAAAAACTGTATATGTTTGAGAGGGTGGAAAAAGGTGGTTCTTGTGCAGAGGTGCCACAGTTAAAAGCTTCTTTATCTTAAAATACTTTCTACATTGGTTCCATATTCCGAGTGAGTGAAGCACAATTGGGTTGTTAGTATATTGGCAATAACTTACATTTATTGGGGTACAAAGCAAAGAATATAAAGAAGTGCTGCAGCATTTTATTTCTATTGCTGACCAAGCCTGTGTATGTTCATCTATTTGTGTCCAGGTTTTTATAGCTTGTATATTTGCTGCCCAGTAATAAAATTGAAAGTTAGGTAGAGCCGTGCCACCTTCTGCCTTAGGTCTTTGTAGGGTCGCTCTTTGGATACGTGGATGTTTTGAATTCCAAGTAAATGAGGTTATGGTTGAATCTAGTTTCTTAAAAAAACAAGCCTATTTGTGCTCCGTTTTTAACTCCATTGTAAAGTGCTGTTGAAAAGCACTTATTTAATGTAATCTATTAACACACATAATTGCATTCTATTATCACTATTACTTTTGAATGGGACTCATTGTTACAAAAGCATTCAATAAACAAAAATGTAATAACTGACTCTTGTGTGAATTAAATAAGAAATATGAAATGCTCCAACTTTCATATCAGTTAACTTAGTCATTGAATGTAAAACATAACATTTTTTTATTTAACATAAATCAGACTCAGTGTATCACCAATCAAGCACAGTGTGTAGGCGTGGTGATTTAGTGGTTGTTTTACAGTCATAGTGCCTGAACACTTCACAGTTACTCAGTCTAATATAGTTATGCACAGGTACTGTACATTAAAGAGAAATATGGAGCCATCAGTCAGACAGCTATGCTCGGCCAAAACTGGATCATGAAGCAAAATAAGGATATCCTGTGGTATATGGCAGTGCAAGATTAGTGACTTCAGGTACTACTGTATTGTACTATTCAGTCCCTGCATTTGCATAGCAAGAGTGATGACTACATGTTTCATGTTATGTCAAGTAGTCTGGACACCATCAAGGGTGTGTCTTATCTCCTCTACTGTTTAAGATTTCATTCAAAGGTTATAAAGGAGCATCCAAGGTTCGGACAGAATCTAGTTTGGGAATCTAAGGGTTGCAACTCTGCTGATTGCATATGTTTTTATCCACTTCACCTTATCACACGGTGCCCTCCTGTGCATACTGTAACTGTCAGTCAGTCATTTGCTAATCCTAAACAGGGTCGTGGGGGTTCTGCTGGAGCCTATCCCATCTAACACAGGGTGCAAGACAGGAACAAACCCTGGACAGGATGCCAGTCCATCACAGGGTGAACACACCCACACATGCACCCCAAACAAACACTAGAGCCAATTTAGGATAATCATTTCATCTAACCCGTGTGCCTTTGTTCCACAGTCACCATTTAACTCACACGGTTGGAAATAGAGTGGTAATTTATATATATATATATATACTTGCATCTATTTAATTTCTTTTTTAACCGGGAGGATATTAGCATATATGGTTATACATGTTTGTTGCTGGGTATAATTCAAAAAAGTGTATTTAAATAAAAAAGTCTTCATAATTATTGTATTTTATTCAAGAACACTGTAATGGCCTAATATAAGGCATGCAAAATTGAAAAAAGTAAACTCATGGGTCATTTATTCTCACTCCTTAAAAAATACAAAATGAACTGAACATACACTAGTTCAAAATTAAAATGATGAACTATGAATGTGAATTTATTCATTTTAACCTGTGTGAACTGAACTTTGAGCTAGTTCTTGTGAAGTGTGAACTTGCATAACACTGCCCCTTATAATGTAAATGGTCACAACTAATTGCAATGCTATTACAATCTCCAAAGCTACTGTCATGGTTCTCTCCTGGAAAACAGTGGACTATTCCTTCCTAGAGTGAGAAGCTGCCCAAAGTGAAGTACTGTAGTTCCTTGGGGTCTTTTTCGTAAGTGAAGACAGAGTTGATTGTGGAACAAAGAGTAACTAAATAAGAAAGGGCAGAGCAGGCCTTTTTTTCTTATGAGAGTGTGCTCCTTCAATATGGGTGGTAACATTCTTAAAAGGTAAGTTTGTTTTTTTCAAATCAAAATTATTTCTTCACAATCATTGTATACAAGTGCCTTGAGTATAGGAAAGGCACTATACAAATAAAATGTATTATTATTATTATTATTTACATTAATTTGCCACATAAAATTGTGTCCTAAAGTGGTGTTTCTTTTTTCATGTTAAAAATACCTTGTCTGTTCTTTCAGCTTACAATGGGGCTGAATGGTACCAAGGGCCATGTGAGAGATATAATAATAATATACATTTTATTTCAATGTGGCTTTTTAAACACCCAAGGACATCATACAAATAATAAAATGATAAAAGCAACAAAAGAAAAAATGCATGTAGATATACATCTATGGAACTGAAAATACAGCAAAAAGAATACAGTATACAATAATGTCCCTACTTTGAGACAGCAAAGGTTTCAATATAAGAAAATATGCCTTCTGTGTTTATGAGGCATTTTTGTTATAATAAAAAGAAAGTAGACATAATAATTTTATGAAAGATTCTTGGATGATATTAGTGACATTACCTGGCAAACAGGGAACACACACTGCTTAAACTGCATTGGCTCATCTAACTTGTGACAGTTTTCTGATAAGAAACACACTTCGGTTAAATTGCAGTTGGGTTACGGTTAAATTAGGGTGCTCTTTATCATAAAACTGCAAAATGTCTGATGGCCAAACAAGACTAAAACCAGAATATAAGTTGGCGCTGCTTTGGGCTTTCCATGTCAAATTGTCTAAATTGATACAGGTGCAGCTCACCCTATCTCACACTGGCTCATTCGCTTTGTGATCATCCACTGTGATACACCATATAGATCTGCGATCTGTTGTACTTTTAAACCACATAAAAGAAAGTGTTCTATTGACTCAGCTTGAATGTCAAAGGATGACAGTCCGGGGCAGGTAACTTTGTCACCTGATCTGTCGTGTAGCCTAGTCCATTGCACCAGCTCTTCAATGTTTCAAAAACAGTTTCATCAATACTGTAGTCTTAAAGGGTCACCACCGTTGTAATTTCTTCCAAAAATCTTCAATTTTTCTATGTAAAGTACATAATAACTTTGGCAGAATCCATTTCACCAACAGTAGTTGGCATGTTTCTAACTAATTCCTCTGCTCTCTGATTTATTTCTAAGAAACAATTTTTTCCTCTGGCTCTCCAGTAATTATATCATAATGATCTGATTATAAGTTTAGCTCCTTGTTGCATTAATAAGTACCCAGCATTAATCCATTGATATTTTATACTTTTTGTCTCCATTTCTGTGTGACGGCGCTATGCGCCACCCACACCTGCAGTTACCTGGGGTACTGGTGGAAATGAGGAGAACTTGGAAACATTATTATTGACTGTGCCAACTGTATAAACTGTGCCCAGTGCAGGGTGTGTGACCAGCTGGCGTAGGTCACTCTGACTTTCATGACGCAGAAACTGATTATCATCAGACCTAACTATTTGATTTGCTCGTTTCTATCTTCCGACCGTGGCCCTCCAGGGATTTATTTTTCACTTATGGCCCATTGTAGGAATTTTTTGCTTTCCTCTCCTCCATGTCAGCTACTCAGACAATTCCATTCAGGAATAAAGAACTTCATCTATATCCTAAATCAACGGAAGCTGCTATGGACTGTTGTATTTGATTTTGTATCTTTTTATTAACTTCAAAAACATCAAACTGTTTCTACTCAATGGGTTGCCATGTATATATGCCTAGGTAAAATGTAGATACATACTGTATATATTTATTTTTGAATGTACTAATTAGATCTGGATGTTCTATTGTCTGCCTTTATAAAAAATGGTTTTAATTAGAAAACCTTTTTCTGATAAGAGTGAAGGCTTGTTTTGCACTTTAATGGTTACATTTTGCTTAACAATACCTGGTTGATTTCGTATTTAGTATACTTTCGTTTATCAGAAATTATCATAGCATTAATTAATGATAATAATCCAAGTAAATGTGGTATATCTTTATTTTTGTTGATTAATATATGAGAAGGACTCGAGTTGCATGTATATGTATGATAAAGTACTATATAAAGTTACTATAATTATTATTACTACCATCTCCTGGTCTGACATATTGAATTAGGCATAAGCAATCTACAGAAAACAATTCACCAATCAAAACATAATATGTGTTAGAGCCCACCCCCTCAATGTTGATGACTGAAATTGACAATTTTATTACAAGGAGTATTTCATGATGCATTTGGAGGAATATTACAGACAAAATTAAATAAATAAGCAAAAAAAAAACATATTTTGTGACACATTTTTTAATTCATGCTCATATTTCATGCAGTTTTTATTTGCGGATTTATTTATGCATTTAATTTTGCCAGAAATATTCCTCCATAAATGAGAAGAGTTTTAACAGCATGTTTCAATATGAGGAGAAAGTGAATTGCAGAGTTTGGGTGCAGCGTACAAGGAGGCCCTGGTACCAAAAGCACTAAGGTTATAGGCTGAGATAGAAAAGTAAACTTGATTGTAGGGACCAGGGAAAATATATATATGAAGAACATCTGCAGGACAGCTTGAAGTAAAATTATGAAGGGCTTTAAATAGTAACAGTAAAATTTCAAACTATCAAATGGGACACAGGTGCTGAATGAGTAGAATTGTGAGATGTTCAGTGAACTTAGATATGCAGTAATCTGTGCTACAGAGTTCTAGATGAGTTGAAGTCAATGAAGAAGATTATTGCGTACAGTATGTCAGCCAATACTCTACTGACATAGTCAATGTGAGGAGTAACCAAGGAAGTGACTAGAACTTCTGAACTGTGCTGTATTAAACCAGGTTGTAGTCTAGAAATAAAAAAGGCAATCGGGGAACAAAGATGCCTGTGAATAGTAAAACGATTATCCAAAATAACACCAAGGCTGTCGCCCTGTGTAGAAATGGATATAGTGCATCCAGTAATAGGAATATTGAAGCTGCATGTATTTGCCAGTGTTGACTTAGACCCAAGAAGGAGCGGTTCAGTATTACTGCTATTAAGTTTGAGATAGTTGTTTGTTATCTACCACGGGATTGCTTTGGAGAGCTCATTTTTTCCACCTTCTAATTCAGTGCATCTTCCTAGATTGTTGGGCACATGGCCAGAACGAATCCTAAACAGTGCAGTACTCAACTGCTGAGCACATTTTTGCACATATTCACACTTACTCATATGAGCACAATTTAGAATTTCCAATTAATTAATTTATAATCTGTTTAGAATGTGACAGAAAAAAAAACAGAGCACTCACAGAAAATACCACACTGTAGAAAATTCAAGGTGTCAAGAAAAGCTAAAATATGAGTGGTCCATGCCTTTAAAATCACAGACCCCACAAAACCTATTGCAGAGGACTTCACATGACTGGATAATAGCCACATGGATCTTTTTGTTTGTGTTCTGCATGGCTGTGCTTGGGTCCTGAGGTGGTTTGTCGTGTTGTGGGTCTGGCAACGTGCTGTTATCAGTGCATGCTCCCAATTTTTCCCAGGGCTTCAAAGATATTATGCAAAGAAAAACGGAAGAAGCTAAACTCATTCCTAGTATGGGATCACATATTTCTCCAAGTCTTGATGATCAACTAAGTTTTTAATCTCTCCATTCATCTTTTCTGATGGCTGCATTTTTCTCACATTCTCCTTTCACCTGCCCTGGCTTTGTTCCCCCACTACTTACATTACCTGCTTTTTTCTTTTCATTTACACACATGAGAAGACTATACAGCCGAAACATTGCATCTTTTACCTTCCTTCCTTTTCAGTATGGAAATAAATCTTTAACTTTTTATATCCTTAATAAATGAATTAATTAATATAAATTATGCACATGTGCCATGCCAATTGACAATCGGGAAATGTTCTAGATGCCATAAAATAGGGGTAAGCAACATCAGTCCTGGAGGGCCACAGTGACTTCAGGGTTTTGTTCCAACCCAGTTGCTTAATTAGAAACCACTCCTTGCCAGTTTCAGACATAATTTAATGTTATTGCTTGTTAGTCTGCAAGGTAAGGTTCTTAAATCATAGATTTTTTTTTTCCGTCCCAAGGATATCATCCAAATGATTTGCACCCTAAAACTGATCATTTTCAGTCTGTCACATTTTTCTCTCAAGTATTTTATTAAACCAAATGGTGCATGATGTATCCAAACAGATGTAAATGGAAACAAGTTAGATGGGGTACTGCTGGCTCCTTTGCAATTTGCGTCTTATTGCTAATAAGAAGCCATTAAAAACACTAAATGCAGCTGTTTAAGACTAAAACAAACAATTAAGTGTGGGGAACCATAACAAGCAAGACCACTAAAATGAAGCATCAAAATGTCACTTGAGCAATAAGTGCTTCATCAGCAATTATTGACTTCTCATGAAGAAACTGGGTTTGAACACAACTGTGGCCCTCAAGGACGGACGTTGCGTACCCCTGCCATAAAAGGTTCAAAAAGGCGACTTGAAATTTCTAGTTGCAAGCGTCTAAAAAGTGCACTTTTAACTGAAGAACTAAGCGCCTGGCAAAAGCGTGTTAATAAAAAATAAAGAAATAAATAACTGACGGATACAAATGCGCCGTTAAGATATTTTGACCCAAACGGCGCTCCATAAGCGAGCCCTACCGGCGTATCATTACTTCTAATAAACACTCCCATTGTGCCACTTATCTAGCTACGTAAAACATAAGAAAAGTTACTAATTAGCCATCCGGAACACAAGACCGTTTTCCGACTCCGGTATGAAACATCAAAGCCGCACGGGGTGCGCTCACTTGGCCAGTCCTTGAGCAGTGACGTCACTACGTCGCCGGCGTATCCCACGGCAAGCTGACATCACTAGGCACAGAAAGGGAGAGACGTTGTTATGGAGCAAAGCGAAGCGCAATAGAGGAAAGCAGAAAACGTCGTTAAAAGCAAACAAGCGAGCAAATACAAAAAAAAAACTAAGAATCACACAGTCGTTTGGGGTATACTTACACTATCGGTTTGGAATATCCACACGCACTTACGCAGGCATTCACGCACGCACACCTCGATGGTCTGTAATTTGACAGCCGCGCGGCTGCTTGAGTTGCTTGTAAACAGATCCCGACACGTGACCATGTGAACCGACCTCATTGTCTGAGAGTGAGAAGGGAGAACGAGCAAGCGAGCGAGAGGAGGGGGCGCTTTTCATGTGGAGAATCATAAAAAGACAACGTTCCTCTGCGCTATTGGGTATCAGGTGGAGTGGGGTGCAAGGACGTGACGCGAAGTGGGATGGCAGACGCAGAAGAAACGGAGACTGCGGCCGGTCAGGTTGGGCAACGATGATTTTGGAAAGGACAAAGATGGCAGGTTTATTTGGGAATGCGTGACAGCGGATGTGGGAGTTAGGCAGGAATCGGGTGCTCTTTATGGTTTTCTTGCATCGTTAACTCGCTGCCCAGTGGGATCAAGTTATTTATTTATTTATTTATTTTACTGACTCTCTTCTGTCCACTGGGAAGTCAGCGAAAGGCCCCGTGGACGGGCTAAAAAGTGTCCAGGCTTGAAATAGCGATGTCATTCACCATGGAAGACACTCTGGAGTCTGGCTGGGTTGCCGTGAGACCGAACGTGTTCGAGGACAAGGAAAAGCACAAATTTGTGTTCATAGCTGCTTGGAATGAAGTGGAAGGCAAGTTTGCGATCACGTGTCACAATCGCACCGTGCAGAGACAAAGGACCGCAGCGAAAGAGCCCACTGCCGATGGCACCAGGGCAGCGGATGTCCTATCTACCAAAGGAGAGACAACCGCGGCAGCACCAGCACCATCACAACCGAGCTCGGAGTTGAAAAGTTTTAGAAGTCCCGTGAAAGAACGGGCAGATGGGTTGAAAAAGCCCGGTCAACTAATCGGTGAGCCGCGGCCCCGGAGCCCCGCAGAGACCTGTGCACCGAGTCCTTCTCGTGCTAAAGCTGGCCAGGTTGCTGCAGGCCGGCGAAGGAGTCCAGGCAAACTAGGGGATATTGAGATCTTGGAGCCGGTACCCGGCCACGATGACTCCGCGACTCCGGAAAAAGAACCGGCCGAGTCGGAGGAACTTGACGGTACATCTCGAGAAGAGTGCAGCTGGGCCGGACTCTTCTCATTCCAAGACTTGAGAATGATACACTCGCAGCTCTGCGCTGTGAATTCGGACCTGGAGCCCTGCCTGCCTCTCTTCCCTGAAGAGCCTTCAGGCATGTGGACTGTATTGTTCGGGCCGTCGGAAATCAGCCACAAAGAGATGGACACCCTCTGTTACCAGTTACAGGTCTACCTGGGCCATGCACTGGACACCTGCGGCTGGAAGATACTGTCCCAGGTCCTTTTCACAGAGAGCGATGATCCCGAGGAGTACTATGAGAGTCTCAGTGAGCTCAGGCAGAAAGGCTACGAGGAAGTGCTACACAGAGCCCGGAAGCGTCTTTACGAGGTAAGGGGTTTGGACGTCCAACTACTTTCTTAGCATCCATTCATCCGTCTATCCCTTTTCAAACCCCCTTTATTCTGAGCTAAGTAAATGGGGAGCTACAGTCTATCCCAACAAACACATATCACAAGGCAGGAACAATTCCTGGATAGGGTACCAGTCCATCACACTAACAGGCCAACCTATCAATGCCAGTTCACCTAACCAGCATGTCTTTGGATTGTGGGAGGAAACTGGAGAACCACCAGCTGACACAGGGAGAACATGTTGACTCCATGCAGAGAGAAAGAACATAGAACTGTGACGGAAAATCCCGGTTTCCTTATTGTGAGGCAGCAGTAATAGCACTGTGCCATTGACCTGCCCTAGTTTCCTAGCAGTCAAAAGTTTATTTCACTTTTGTTAGCAACAGGGTTGCGCCTATGATTGCATGAAGTGTGTGAAGAGAGTCAGGTTGCACCTCCAGGCCTGTCTTATTTCTGCCCTCTGTTTCCTTTCGTACATAATTTATTAAAAACACCTCCGTTTGTAAGTTGGTGATTGGCGAGTATCTGTGAAACTGTCCTGCTGGAAGAAAGTGTTTAGTTCAGTTTTATTCATTTTAGTTGGCATCCTTCATGGTAAAATTTAGATTTTTTTTTTTTATTTGATACACTTTATTAATCCCAGAAGGGAAATTGTTTTTTTTTTTGCATGACCTTTGGGATTTTCAGAGTCCTGCACACAAACTAAATAAACAATTAAACAAATAACTTTTTTCTAATGTTATCCCATTATATGACAAGGGTGATCAAGCAGAACCAAGTAACTAGAGGCCAGTAAGCTTAATGTGCATTACAGGTAAATTAATGGGAGCAATTATTAAGGATAAGTTTGAGCATCACATGCCAGGGTCATTTGTGTTAGTGAGCAGTGAACATGGGTCGAGAAGAGGGAGGTTGTGTTTTACTAACATGTGAGAGAGAATTCTATGAGGTAGCAACTAAAGGATATTGACAGAGTTGTGCGTATGATGTTATTGAACTTACTTTCCAGACAGCATTTGATAAGGTGCCACATTAGTGATTTGCCATCAAACTAAAAGAAGTGTGAGTGTAACAGATGTTTGCAAAATTGGCTCAGACACAGGAAGCAGAGGGTGGTGGTGCAAAGAACCTTGTCAGAAGTGAGTAAAGTTAAAAGTGGTGTCTCTCAGGGGTCATCGCTGGGGTTGTTGCTATTTCTAATATATATAAATGATGTGTATAGGAATATAAACAATATGCTAGTTAAGATGGAGGTGACACCAAGGTAGGTGGATTGGCAGATAATCTGGGATCCTTGGAATCATTACAGAGGGACTTGACAGCATAACATCTTTGGGAGATTTATGGCAGATAAAATTTAATTGAAATAAATGTCAGGTATTACACATAGGTAATGTTAGGTTTAAATACACAATGGAGATCTAAAACATTGAAAGTACCGCTTATGAGAAGGAGTTAGGAGTTGTAGTGGACTCGCCACTATCAACCTGCAGACAGTGTTCAGAAGCCATTAAGAAGGCTAACAGAATGTTGGCTTATACATCACGATGTGCAGAGTACAAGTCAAAGGAAGCTATGCTTAAGCTATATAATGTTGTGGTAAAGCTTTATCTTGAATACTGTGTACAGTTTTGGTCTCCGGACTGCAAAAAAGACATAGCAGTGCTAGACACAGTCCAGAGAAAAGCAACTAGCTTAATTCCATGACTGCAGGGGATGAGTTACAAGCAAAGAATAAAGGAGTTGCACCTTTACAGTTTAACCAAATGGACCTTAAGAAGTAGTGTGAATAAAGTGTTTAAAATTCTGAAAGGAATTAGTACAGCCGATAGAGACTGTTGCTTTAAAATCATTTCAGTAATACATGGCGACACATTTGGAAATGTGTTAAGGGTAAATTTTTCATAAATGTTTAGAAAGTTTTTCCTTACACAGAGAACTTTAGGCAGATGGGATGAATTACTAAGTAGTTCAGTAGACAGTCGGACATTATTTTGAAGTAATTAATTGGATAGGATTTGTAAGCTTTTTTTGGGCTGAATGGCCCATTCCAATGCTCTAATATTAAATGTAAAGCACTTTTGACATTATCATTGGCGGAGGACTAATTTTAGCATAGAATATCATACATGTATGTTGCACATTTTTTGAGGTTTTTAGGTCCCATCCCAAAAGAGGAAAGGAATATAAAGTCTACAGTGATGCAAATAACCCCAATACCAATTACTACACATTTAAAAAAGTTAATAATCAAATTCCGATTGACATAAACTGTCTGCCATTGCTGTCTTGTTACAATATACAGCACTGTCAGTGAGCTATATAAAATCGGAATTAATATTTTGCTGTTAATTTCACTTACAGTTCCTGTTTTCCATCCATTGCAGGCAGACTCTTCATCGTCCACAGCATTCTACTGTAAAAAAAAAAGAATTAAATATTAGTGTTACTTTGTTGTTAGATTGTTGACTTAGTCCCTAAGTGCCTTGTAATGTACTTTGAACAGTCTAACAAAGGATAGGTTCACGTAATAGAGGTGGTTCTCTCTGCATGTAAACCAAAATATGGAGCAGGGGGCAGGCATGTTAGAAATGATATTAAAACAAGAAGACAATTATTTAAATGGGATGAATGTGGACTTTGTTAATAGTTGGTAAAACTACCATCTGTGGCTATACATGCCACTACGCATCACTCCATAGATGCATACAGGTGATGAATGATGTGCTAGTACAGTTATAACCAAACATTGTGCAACTACCCTTTCTGGGATAGTGGTGCACAAGTGATTTGGAGCAAACTGTAGCTGACATTCTGGAGTATCACACACATATGAATACAAGATCACTTATTGGATATAAATTTAAGTAGTACAGATAGTTAAAGACGGCTGTTGATGTGGCATAAGCTTTCACAGTAGATTGAAAGCTACATGTAGTCTTCCATTTATCTATTAGAAAAATAGGGTGGAACAGATGTACCACATTATATTTGCCGATCCCCACATCCTCATGATGACCAATGATTTGGCCCCTGTTAGTGATGATAACAACAGTATAAGCATTTTAAATAACTACAGTGGTTTCTTTTACCTATCTGTGGAGCATGTGAACACAAGAGACATGCAAACTTGCCAATTTACATACTTTGCTGTGTACAGTGGCCCCACTGCCTCTGTATGCTATTACATTTTTTAACGTGCATACAGAGAAATAAGGATGAGTAGCAAATCAGTAAATGATTGGATTGATTTTAATTCCTATACTGTTATACTTTACAGCTTGGAAAAAAACTGGAGGAAAATCTATTGTGCATGTGGATAAAATTCTAAAATGAATAAAAAAAGAAAGTTGTGAGTGCAGTAACTTCACCAAGTTTGTTCTTTAAAATATTTTTGGCTTTGAAACCTATAAGGTGGTCTGTATTATGTTTAGTGAAAAGAGCTGTATGACATAAAGAAATGTACTTTTGCTCAAGTTTAGTTCCATACTTGTCACCCACTGCCTATCAAAATTTCCCATCACTATTTGATAGAAAAAGTGGTTTTACAAAACAGACGGATCTAAGCAGCTGTGTTTTATTGATCACATCACTGTCGCAAATAGTGTTAATCCATGAGTTTTTGAACAAGACCTATTTTAGTGAGAGCGTAGAATATGTTACAATATTTAGACTTTAATTTGTGGTAGCATAAAGACATTTGGAAGATTCAAAATAGAATTTGTTTTGCAAGTTTGGTTTCATTTATGTTTAATCATATGAGTTACTTACAATGTGACTTAAAATGTTACAGCTGTTCAGTTTGTTTCTGTACAGTACACATGGATTGCTAGCCAGGATTAGTGATTAAGTTGGAATCGAACAATGAGCCAGTGGGTTGAACCTTGTGTATTACATACAAAATGCCTTAGGCACTAGGCCTCACAGCCGACCACATTTATTATATTACTTGTTTGCATTAATAACTTAAAATGTCACTTTTTAGTCTTTTATTTCTTTGCACCATTATACTATAGTCATCTCTTCCTGTTCTTTTAATTGACATTAATCCACACTCGGAAGGTTGTCTATGGAGTGTAGGGTTCACAGTAAAGCTGGTGAAATGCTGAACACATGGCCCCTCACTCTTCTTTGTTATGAAAATCTCCTAAGCTGCCATCTGTTGCTTTAAATGTGAGAAACATGATCCAAGGTGCGGCAGACAGAACTTCCTGAGAATACAGTGGTTTATTAAAAAAATTGCATTACTACTTGAGCTGGACCACAGTTGCCTTTTAGAATTTTAAGTTTTCTGTGGTGTGCTTTTGTATTATTTAAATCAGCAAATGCGTTCTTTGCAAAGGTGTATATAAAGACAAAATAATCGATGTTGCATCAAAAGAAATTTCTAATACAGTATATATACTACAGTGGATTTACCTGTATGTGAGATGGTTTTAGTAGTTGGCTGATAGCTTTGTTTAATCTGCAAATAGGTAGCACAGGCTAATTTACTTTAGTAATTACTCAAACAACATTATCTACTTTGGATGTTTAATTGCTTTTTGACCACTTCTTTGTTGCAAGTTTTTATTTTGGAAAGGCAATAATGGAAAAAAGACAGGTAAAAATCCAGTTTCTTTTTAAATTAAATGGTGGCAGGAATATTTATCGTGGGTGTTATGGGGCATATAGTGATAAATGAAGCGAGATGACAGCATCTTTGCAGAATACCGAAAGTTTATTTGGGGAAACTTGAATTACTGGGTTTGTGCATTAATTGTAGTATTCAGCCTTCTCTGTCAGACTTGTGGTTTTTGTTGAACTGTTTTTAGATGTTCTCTTTATTAACTATGTGCATAACGTACACTGCATTTATTACTTTATTTAATTACATTTTTCAAATTTGCTTGCATCTAAAGAATTGGTGTATAAAACTGATCAGACACAGGTGTATCTCTTCTTGTGAGCAACCAGACTGATTAACTAATCCTCAGATTCTGTATTTAGCTAAACCAGTGTGAGAGGGTTGGAAGAGGTGGAGCTTAGCTTTTGAGAGATTTAAGATGTGAGCTGATCAAACCACTTGCATGTACGTGGGAATGGTAATAAATGAAAGCTTTGCCCTTTTGACCTCAGCTGCTATACTTGGGCTAAAATGTTTGGTAGCAGATTGTATGGAATGAAGTCTGCATTCATTAGGTTGGTGATGAAAATGGGGGGGGGGGGATTGTTTTCATGAAGTTATTAACATTTTGTGAGATATGTATTTAAATTTGCCTAATTAGTGAAACAGAAAGACCTTTGTCCTTTTACTTATACGTGTCACAAGCGGTTTGGATGAATGCAGCACTTGCTATCATTGTATAGTTCTTGGTTTGTCTTTCACAGTTTGCATATCTTCCATATATATTGAATAGAAATGTCTTTATACTATTTTCTGGTACCTAACTTTGTGTTGTAAAAATATAATCTTCATTATTCAGACAATTTTTTTGTCATGAAAACCGTGAGTCAGATGTAACGCCAGGTTGAAATGGCGTTAGCCAACAGTTTATTTTATCCTATATGTTGTAATGGATGAAAAGATATAATATTGTATGTGTTGGCATTCATGAAGTTCAATTAATATTCAATGTATCACTGTAGTCCATCCATCAATTAGCTCTACAGTCCTATAACTTAACAGAATGTAATTCTTTCATGTACCGTATGTAGAATATATTTTCTTTCTACATGTAATTCTTTCATGTACCGTATGTAAAATATATTTTCTTTCTACTACTTATTATGTTGCATTGCTTATTTTTCTTTTTTTATTATGTTTTCTTGATTTTTACTTTGACTATTATGCCATATCAGGCTGTGAGAATGTTATTTGTTTCCAGTGTTTTGTAACAATTGGTGAAGCTATTAGTTAAAACACTGATTGGTTTATTGTGTCAAAAAAATATTACCATAAAATTCTCACACCCAGGCATTTGAGACCCCAAAGCTGCAGTGACACAGAAACACTGGAACATCAGTTGTTGATAGTGCTGCTCACTTGTTCATCACTGGGAATCTCAAAATTTTGCATTCTGTAACCTTCAAACCTTCGGACGTCTGTACTCTCCAACAGCATCTGGAGCATGGTGAGAACCAGCTCTGACTGCTGTGTTCAGCTCCGTCAACTTTTATTGTGGGTCTCTTGACAGTGCCTTATTGTGGATTGTACTGAATGTTTCATTAATACAAGCTAAGTACAATTAGTATCCATGCAATGATTGGTTTTTACTGTTGTGGTTATTTCGTCACCAGTTTGGCTCTGAGGTGGCACTGCATTTTTTAAGGGCATCTCCCAACATTGAACCAGGTTCATTCATGAATCTAATGCTCCAAGCTGACACATTACAGGATAGTTGCTAAATGCCAACAAAGTACAGCAGCAAAATTTTCTATAGAAATGAATCAGCATCTCTGTGACTCAGTGTCAGCAAAAAGTATACTTTTTGAGCTTCACAAAGCTGGAATCTATGGCAGAGATGCTATTTGGAAATCTCTCTTACCCACATTAAGGCATGTTGTCTGATGTAAGCAGCAAAAAATGTGGACCCTTGAGCAACAGAAAAAAAACAAATATGGTTTGAGTCATCTTTTACACTTTTTCCAACATCTGGGCATTTTTACAGTTGGAGAAAGCCAAAGGTTGTCATCAAGCACAATTTCTACTGTTAAGCATTACATATGGTGCAAAATCTGTTATGATATAGTCATCCCTCCGGGGTTGGGTTATTGGGTCAGGTGATTGTTCTTCATGTTCGTACAATGACCAAGGTATGTGAGACCATTTTACAGAATGAAGAGTAGCCTGTTTCCAAACTTGGTAGTCTAGGTACCTTTTTTAGGTATCAGAGCTTTATATATGGGTTGGGAGCTTGGGTTTATGGGAGATCTGCAATGTTTTACAGGAATGTTTATTTGTAAAGTATTTTTATTCATGAGTTCATGGGACTCCATCTTCGACTGCAGTATAAACACAATTGGCATCTTGGAGGAGAATGATTTAATACCAAATGATTTTAAAGGATAATGTCATGTTGATGCATGGTCTTTTTTCCAATATAAACAAAAATGATGAAAAAGGATTTGAACCCTACATTAGTATTGTATTTTCAAATTGTGTTTTCAGGCTTCTGTCAGACCCTTCAAATTAATTTCTATGTCAAAAACATCACTGCTTTGACCTTCAATATTATTCTGAGGTGCAATATGCCCTTTAGTTGAGCATAGGCAGTGATTTATTTATACATTTGCATAAAAATCTGTCACATTTGGATCATCGCACTGAATTTTCAAGAAGTTGCCCTTGTTTTTCTCCGTTAGGTTGGACCTTGTGTTAGTATAAACTTTAGGCCTGTAAAAACCTGTATACACTCTGCAGTGTTTTGGCTAATAGTGAGGAGCATTTTCTCAGCGTCTAGTATGCCAGAAGGGGAAGTGTTTATTTCTGTAAGAATATGAATCTGCTAATGGTGATCACCTTGTATTTATAAGATTCCACTTTGTTAGAAGTGCCTTATGAGTAACTGCACAGACCAGGCTCTTTTAATAACCTCAGTATTGTCGTCTGATTTGCAAAGGTTAATGGCCATTTCCTAAAACAGAACACTTGAAAATATGTTAGGAGTATTATTTAACCATCTAAATCATAAAGGTTTTCACATATGTGAATAGCAAGCTGCTGAATATTTTAAGCCCTATTTTCAGCGGTAGTAAGTAAGACCTGTCTGTTTTAAAAGAGTTGCTTACTGCATCACTATACCTTTTTGGTTAAATGTTGCATATGTCACAAAACGACTCAGCACCGCATCAGCAATTCTTAGGTTGTGGAGTCTGATTAGTGCTTTTTAATCCTTTCAGTCCTAAAATTTAGTTTTGCCTGAAAACAAAGAACTGTGTTTTTTTTCCCTCTTTTTTTCACTGGTTTCTGTGTGCTTTTTGATTACAACACAGTACATTCTTAGACTTTTTTGTGATTATAAATGCTTTGATCAATTATCTGCCGGTTTAAATCGGCTGATTTTTCACTGAAAAAAGGCTTGATTGGTGATTGGTAAAAAGGCCATTCACAAAAAATTATATTTTCAGCCCCTGCTTTTCTAAGCTTTACGGTAATTTAGTTGTTGTGCATCTTTATGCAAGGTATTTTTATTTGTTTATTTCATTTACAGCAATCTTCTTGCATTCAGTGCGGTGTAAAAGAGCTGCGAGTGGAGGCTTGTTTTATCAGTGAGCAAGAGGCAACTGGAATATGAGCCGTTACATTAAGTAAAGTAATCTGAAGAATTTGGATATGAATGTCATTAGACTTTGCACCCTAGGAACCAAGTTACCTGAACAATTCTGTAACATTTCAGTAATTTTTTTCTGCTCTGATGCTGATCTTTCTGGTCATAAAATAGGTCATTACGATAGCAATTGATGAAAAGAATTCATAATTAATCACAGGGTTACAGTATTTAAGGGTTCTTCTAGAGTGCCTTTTTCTCTTGCATGATTTGGCTCAAAAACTAATAAGCACATCATTATCTCATAACAAGTTTCAAGTTTGGTATTTTTCTATACAGCCGTATTAGCTCTAGGTCATCCTCAAGAAACTGTGAAACACAGACACGCACCCATCATCTTGATACTGATGTTTTAGATCTCTGGGGATCCTAAAACATTGAGATCCGTTGAAAACTGGAGATCAAAATTTTTGACGAATCTAAAGCTTTCGCTCCTCCCCTATAGATGATAAATTATGGTAGGGGAGGGCGCAAAGCAAAAAAAAAAGGAACCAGAAAAGTCATCCTGTTTAATTAGAAAAATTACAAATAAAGGTACTTTAAAGAATTCAGACCTTTTTTATTTTGTCCTTTAAATTAAAATGGACACCACTTGGTTAAAATGCAGCAGCTTGCACTTATAATTGCAAAAAGAAAAGATAAAAATGAATTTGAATTTACTGCTTAATAAACATGAGGTGCTTTTTTTATTTAAAGATTTGTACATTAATATTTGTTGATGTGAGTTATACAGCCTACATTTGGGTAAGAAACAAGTACTACATAAAATATAGATTACTGTTTTAATTAAAATTACACTTTAAAAGAGATTATCTAGTGGATACACTGGAGAAAAACACACCGTTATAAATATAGTATTTATTTTAAAAGCAAAAAGCTGTAGTACAGTCAATGATTTAAAAATATTAAAACCCACAGTGTAAGAGCATGTATATTTACATATAAGCAGCACCTGTGGTCTATAGATTAATTATAAAATCACTTTAATATAGGAAATGAGACTTCTTTTTGTCTGGTTATGCAGGCGATTAGTGTAAAAAGTTTTTTAAAAGGTTAAAAGAAAAAAAAAGAAACTTTGAATCGATGATTGGTACTGGCCTTTTTTTTAAAAAAAAAAAAAAAAAACCTAATCGGAGCATACCTGTTTCTGTTGCTATTCACTGCCTGTCATCATTGCAACTTGCCGAACATCTTTTGTATGTAAACAGCTGAGAAAGTTCATCCAATGTGCTGTACTTCATTTTTTTTTTTTTTTTTTTTAATCCATATCAAAATATGCATTCACTCTTGTTTATATCCTGGAGAACAGCAGTAGGATACGGTTAACTTTTGTCGTACTTCCCCCTCACTGCACCAGCTGTTTTAAAGCTAACGCTATAGTTTTTCGTGCTTGCTCAACAGCCCAATTTCGTTGTATTCCTTGCAAGTGAGTGTCTGTGAGTGAGTGATGATTACGGTACTCTGACATGCTAAGCAGCTCCCTTTAAAAGCGACACTATAGTGAGATCGTACAAAAATAATTGTATCTTTTATTTTTTTTTTATTGGTTTTGATAAGGTAAATATATAGGATGGTCCAAAGACCTAAAACATCATGCAGTCTGCAGGGCTTTGTGAGTCTATAATTTGGTTGTCCGTAATTAAAAACTGGTATTCCTGGGTGTCCAGACTACTGATTTGACCTTCCCTGATTATGTTCCCTTATTAATACTCTCATACATACTGTTTTGCGCACCAGAGTTCACTCAAACATTTTCTATGGCCCCCTCAGTCAACAGATCTAAACATCATTGAACCTTTTATGGAAGAGAGGAGAGAGAGGGTTTAGGAGGACACGCTGATACAGAGAATTGCTGCACCCACTATGTGACAAACCACTTCAGGATCCCAGATTAGGAAGTGCAGCCATGCAACAGGTGATACCTCAGAACCACACTAGTTCAGATTGAATGGAACAGTGTGAGATTTTTTTTTTTTTTATGGTGGCTGGAGTGCAAATTCAGTCACCAACAACTTTTTCTGCCAACCAAAAACTTTTATGGAAAGTTATAAAAAATAGATTTCTGCCACCTTAATTTAACAAGCAAATTTTCTTGTCCAGTATCTCAATACATATACAGTAGTTCAGGATTTACACGTCAGTTTTCCAAGAAGCGCTAAGGATGTTCTAAAGGCAATGGATGGCCCTGCCCCTTATCACATTCTTGATATCAGTATTTTGTTAGATAATTCTGTTCTTCCACTGCCTCTAGTGTAGAAAGAAATTATTTTGGAAATCATTTAATACCAAGAAGAATGAGTCCTTTCCATTGTAGAAGATTAGTGGGACACGCATACCCCATAAGCTTTCCTAGCATACCAGCAAGATGAACTTCCTCAGCATGTTTTCTCATTAGGAAATACTGCCTGTCCTTGTACTGTCTTTTCTTCACTGCAAGGCAAATATTTTACAATTGTAGGTATAATCAAGAAAACATTTATTTGAATGTTTATTTTCCTGTTAAGGAGTCATACCTCAAAACTTAAGTCGATATTGGTTTGAATCTTACATTTCTAAGTCTTTATCCAAATATACAATAAAATTCAGTTAACAGTATATAAATATACCATCTGTTTTGGGGATGTTTTTTGGATGCAATCCATTTTTTAACTTGTTAACTATTATACTGAATACATTAGTTTAACATTTTTCATAGCCCAAAATATTTGAAAACTCTATACAATATCCAGTTGAATAATCAATTATGGAAATGTGCAGTAACTGCAGCCCTGGAAGCGATGCCTTATACTGTTCATAGTGATTGTTTCTGTTTTTAAAGTTTGTATTGATATTGTGCTTCCATGAAATGTGCTATATGCATTAATTATTGATTTAGTTATTGATAAAAAAGTTTAAATCCTCGCCCTGGCATTGTCTTTGTGGAGTTTGGAAGTTTTTTTCTATGTCTGTGTGTGTTTCTCTTCAAGCTCCCCAGTTTTCCTCCCATATCCCAAAGACCTTTATGTTGTGTTTGCTAGGGGAGTAAAATGGCTCCATATGAGTGATTGTGAATATGTCTGTGAGTATGCCCTGGTATGAACTGATACCCCGTCTCAGCAGGTAGTTCTTGTCTTATGCAGAGTGCTGCTGGGATAGCCAGCATCTGCTACCTGAGCTAGGTGAAGAGATTAGAAAATGAGTGGCTGAATAAATGGAAGGATAGGTAAATGAAATACTTAGGTGAGTTATGTTTTAAAAAGTGACTCGCCAATGTCAATGTTTTGAAATGTATGTATCTGTGTAACGTAATCGGGTTTTTGGCTTTAAGATGAAACTGTATGCCATTGTTAAGACAAATATGGCTTTTCTTGGCCTTTCTCTGTTTGCATAGTTTAGAAATGGGACACTTTTTTCCTGTTGTTAACTGCCCCAGATACATACTCTATACAGTATATGCTCACTGAGCAAATTATTGCAAATATTACACTAATACTGCATAAGGCCTCCTTTTGCTCTCAAAACAGCCTCAGTTCTTCATGGCATGGATTCCACAAGATATTGGAAACATTAATTTGACAGTTGGGCCTTTATGACATGATTGCATCATGCATTTTCTGCAGATTTGTCAGCTGCACGTTCATGCTGTTAATCTCCTGTTTTACACCATCCTAAAGGTGTTCTAGTAGATTCAGATTAGAAGACTGGGTAGGACACTTAAGATCACTGAACTCATTGTCATGTTCATGAAACCAGTTTGAGATAAATTTTGTGAAATGGTGCACTTTCATAGTGGATGTGGCCATTGGAAGATTGGAAAATTCTGCCATGAAGACATGTGCATGGTTAGCAACAGTAGTGAAACAGACTCTTTCTTCCATTCAAGCGATGATTGATTGGTATTAACAGGTTAAAAGTGTGCAATGAAAACAAAACATTCCCCACACCATTATACCAACACCACCTGCCCGGACTGTTGACACAAGGCGAGTTTGGTGCATGGATTCATAGATTCTTCCAGTTGATGCCAAATTCTGACCCTTCTGTCTCTGTGTCTGAGCAGAAATTGCAATTCATGAGACAGGGTATGTTTTCCAGTTTTCAGCTGTCCATTTTTGATTAGCCTGTGCCCACTGCAGCCTCTGTTTATTGTTGATGGCTGACAAGAGTGAAACACAACAAGGCCTTTGGGTGTTGTAGCCCATCCGTCTCAAGGTTTGAATTGTTGAGCAATTTGAGATGCTTTTCTGATCGCTACAGTTGTACAGAGTAATTATCTGAGTTATTGTTGTCTTTCTGTCAGCTTAAACATTCTGGTTATTTTCCTTTGACCTCTCCCATCGACAAGGCATTTCTTTCAATGGAACTGGATGTTTTTTGTGCCATTATCTAGAGACTATTGAAGCGTGAAAATATCTGGAGATAAGAATTTACAAACCAGCCCGTCTGGAACCAACAACCATGCAATGGTTGAAATCGTTGAAATCATATTTTTTTCCCCATTCTGTTTGATGTGAACATTCATTGAAGCTCCTGACCTGTATCAGCATTATTTTGTGCATTGTGGTGCTGCCATATGCTTTGCAGATTAGATAACTGCATGGATAAGCAGACATATAGGTGTTCCTAAAAATTTGCTCAGTGAGTGTGTATTAATGCTTGTTTTTTACAGCTATACAGTAGACCCCCGCAAAGTTCACATCCTCAGTCGTTTGCAGATTGCTCCTTAGAACATGACTAATAATTATTAGCAGAAACCCCAAATATCCTCCAATTTTTTTATGGCTTTTTTCGTGGCAATACTGTTCTGTAGAGAGAACACAAAGCAACCGTAGAGGAAAACGTGGCTTGGGATGGTGAAAGTAGCCAATCTGACAGCGCTGTTCATTTCTCCTTGCTGCTGATTGGCTGCTGCCCTGTGATGCATCTCCGGCAGATGCAGCCCAGCATTCCTGCATCATAACAGTGTACCGCGTGTAGCTATCTCGAGTGTTTCGCTGAGTGTTCTTGTGTTTTTCATTTTTTTCTTCTTAAAGCCCTAAGATGCCACCCAAATGTCCTGCACCTTCTAAGGCTTTTGGTAATGAACCTAAGCACCAGAAGAAGTTTAAGACACTCCAGGAGAAGATTGAAGTACTGGATTTGCTCCAGGAACTAAAGTTATGCCGCAGTAGCCACCCGAGGAGCTGTAAATCCTCTGCTTTACTGTGCAGTTGTTATCTTCATTACACACCTTCATTGTACTGCACAGCTAATTCATCATCATCTTCTTACAATATATTTTTATATTAAATTCAACTAAATTAAATTATTATACATTTACCATACTTATACCAGAGAAAACGACAGCGCATACCAAAGAAAACTCGCTTGCATGAATTACAGTACATATAGGGGTAACATCGGTATTTTACGTTCTAGCACTACGGAAGACATACTGTAGAAGTACAGTGCTGTATAGTATACGGGTTTACCTTTATTTTTTTTGTTTTTAATTTTTTTAGGGTAATTTATTAAGCTGAGTTTGAAATGAAATTAAAGTGTTTTGGGGGCATATTTACGGTTTAAACTATAAAAATAGGCATTTATAGGCTTTTTTTTTTTTTTTTTTGGATCACATCCAAAATTCGCAGTTTTTCCACAATTTGTGGGTGCTCTAGGAATTTCTGTGAATTTCGGGGGTTGTCTGTAGTATAGGCAGAATTTACTACTGATACATTTTGGCTTTCTGTAGATTCTATTTATTAAAATATCCTGAGGTATTCAAAAAGTGATAATGCTTTCAGTTTTCATCATTTAATTTGATGGAGCAAGCATACCTTTTAAAGAATCTAGCACAAGAAGTGAAAAGCTTGTTCTAGACTGGAGTGTGGACATTTATTGTTTCCAGTCGTCCAACTTCAAATAATCCACAACATTCTTGTTGCTGTTGTAGTTTATGGATTTATCACATTTTCAACACAGGGACTCGCTTATTGCTAATTTCTTTATTTGATGCTATAATCAACTTTTTTCTCCTATAGTTTCCTTCCTCTTATGTGTATGAGTATGCTCAAACACAGTTATAATTTGTTAACAGTTGTATTGCACTGAGATCATCTGTTATGCTAGAGTTTTCACTTTCCCCCCACCTATCCAGATATCAAGTTTATTAGAAGGTATATCACAGTTTCAAGATTAACATGGTTCTGATTGTTTTAAAGTTTTGACTTGGGGTGTTATTATGTGATGGCTTCTGATTTACATATCGCGTATTTAAGCTTGTTATGGAAGAGACCCGGGTGACATTGTTTGTAGTTGGTCAAAGTCGTTACTTGCAGTTAAACCTGCTGTGTGTAATGCCAGGGAACAGCATCCTTAAAGTTGCTGCCAATCTTTCTTTAGTTTAACCTGAGACACTCTTTTGAATTTTAGTGTGTTTTGTATGTAAAACAGTTTAGTGAACTAAAGTTTTGGCATAAAGATCACTGGTTTGTGTCTAAAAACCTGATACTCCTGAGATCCTATGCCTCTTCTGGACAAATTGGGTCTGCTGTTCAACCGTGTCTGGTGATACCACCTCTGCATGACATCGGATGTCAGTTCAGACTCTTCACATGTAGCTCCTGGCTTGTGGAATGAACCACCTACCTCCATTTTGAAATTCTGATGATTCACTCAATGTATTTAAGAAGCATTTTGAAAACTCTCTTGTTGAGTGAATTTCTGTTAACCTAAGAATTGTAACAAGCTTGTATTTTGTTCTGAGCTGTTCACTTGTGGTTATCAATTTTTTTTATCCTTATCCTGTAGCATGTGTTTCCCAATCCGTCTACCAGACTGAAGTTTACTTGATTCCTTTGAATTCTCTTGTAAGCCTATTTGAATAAAAACATCTGTTAAGCAAATGAATGTAAATGCAATACATGATGTTGCATTAATTCCAAGATGGCACATCAAGTGATGCCAAAGACAGTTATATGACAATGTGTAAAAAGACAGTAGTGGCAAATAAATTGAAAATAATGACTAAATTTAGTAAAAAGCAATTTAGGAGATTAATATGAAACAATCTCAGAAACAGCTCTGCCAAAATGGGCCTCTGATTTAAATGCAGAGGATGGTTGAATTAGCTTCCCTTATATTGCCTGGCACAGACTTTTTCAGCATTTACAGTGGGGGAAATAAGTATTTGTTCCCCTGCTGAATTTGTAAGTTTGCTCACTTAGAAAGAAATGAACAGTCTCTAATTTTTATAGCAGTTTGATTTTAATGGAGAGAGACAAAAAATAAACCAAAAATCCTGAAAATATCTTTTTTTTTTTTTTTTTCTCTTTCTTACGAAAAAATACACCTTATTTTTGCCAATGAATATCCAGGCCTGTACATGTGCCTTCTTCAGCAGGTGGACCTTGCAAGATCCACAAGATTTCAATCCATTACAGTTCTTGGTGACTGTGGTCCCAGTTGCCTTCAGATCATTAAAAAACTCCTACTGTGTACTTTTGGGCTGATCCTTTACCTTTCTCATGATGATCCTCACCCCATGAGAACCAAGAGTTGTCACCTTCTCACCAAGCTTCTTGCTGATGGTCTTGTAGCCCATTCCAGCCTTGTGCAGGTCTACAATCTTGTCCCTGATGTCCTTTGACAGTTCTTTTGGGCTTGCCACATGGTGGTGGAGAGGTTGGAATGGAAAATACCGATTCTGTGGACAGGTGTGCTTTATACACATGACAAGTTGAGATCAGGAGTATCTGTAATTGATCAATTGATTGATTGTAATCTGTGGGAGCCAGAATTCTGACTGGGTTGTAGGGGATCAAATACTTATTTCTGTAAATGACATGCAAATCAATTTATAACTTTTATGTAGTGTTTTTTCTGGATTTTTGGTTGATTTTTCTGTGTCTCTCCATTAAAATTAAACTACCATAAAAATTAGAGACTGTTCATTTCTTTGTAAGTGAGCAAACTTACAAATTCAGCAGGGGATCAAATCCAGGCAGTCCCCGGGTTGCGTACAAGATAGGGACTGTAGGTTTGTACTTAAGTTGAATTTGTATGCAAGTCGGAACAGGTACATTATTTTAATAAATGCTATTGTTGACTGACTGTAACCAAGTGCTCTGCCAATGAATGATGGAGTTTCACCTCTCTGTGACCTTTTTATTATTTCTGCTTTATTTTCAATGGTGGTGGTTTTTCTCTTCTTTACTGTATCACCAGCACTTGTATCAGATTTGTGTTTCAGAGACATTGTTGAAGGGTAAAGACAAAAGGTTAAGATGAGCTCTTCTGCACAGCACTGTACACTCTATCACAGCAGGAAGGCACCCGTCGTCAACACGTCTGATATACTGACGAGACAACTTCCTGCTATGTACATAACAGTACAAGTAGGCTTGCTATTGAGAATGAATGGGGGTGGTGATGGGTGGTTCACCACCCGCCCACCACACAGTCACCTCCACTACAGTATGCTGCCTGCAGCGTCCGGCCACTGAGAACGAGCACTCTACTATGCAACCCGCCGCCGCCCCGTTCACCCTTGGTGGCCTCCGTTTAGCCACAACCTGGTCACCGCTTGCAGCATCACCAGCCGCCCACTGAGAACGAACGGGGCAGCCGTGTGTGGTGAAACGCCCCTCTCCGCTCCATCCAGCCTGCGTCCAGTCAGGAGCAGTAGCTGCGGCGGTGTGGCGGCGTGCAGCAACCCGCCCCATCAAGCCTCCGTCCTGCACACGAGTGATAGCTGTGGCCCTGCTGACTGTGGACCTCAGGTCTCCGCTTGCCACCAGGAGCCGCCCAAGGGAAACTACACTACATTGCGCGAGCAGCAAAATCGCCACCACTTGTAGCGTCCCCAGGCCAAAGATGAAGAGTGGCAGTTACTTAGGCGCATGTGTCGCAGCTGCAGCCCCGTTCGTAAGTCAGATGTCCGTAACTTGGGGACTACCCGTATGTATTTCCCCCACTGTAGGTATAGATTACAGATTCTTCACTAGGGTTTATTTAGCTTTGGATTATTAAGAATTATGCATTTAAAATTTACAGGATGCAGTATATGTGTCCCCAGCTTTACACAGAGGCTTTGTTCTGTAAAAACTTTCACGTAAAGCAGTAACCTTATCGCTTGAAAAATAAGGGTTGCCTGAAAGGTGTTAAGTGTAGTGTCATATAAGTACATGCTAAGATGCAATATAAATTACCATTAAACACAATTTGTTAATTTATTTCAACTGAAATTAAAAATGAAAAAATAAATCATAAAAGTAAACAATAAGACACACAGGAATTTCTCTATTTAATCATATTCCTTTATCAGGAGATGAAGTCTGTGTTCTATGGTACTGTGCAATAAGAGTCTTCTGAGTTTCTGCTCCTCTGCATAGAGTTCCTTGTATGGTGTCAGAATGTTATCAAGACCATATTTGAAAACTGGCATCTCTTATAACGGAGTCTGCTTTCATTATTGCCTCCACGAGTGCTGCAGCTTGAGAAGATAATGCAGATAACTGCTTCAGAGACATATTCTTCACTTTCTCAACCGTGTACTGTTCTTGTTCATCATATTCTTTATTTTCCAAAGCAATTACCATTAGATTATCTAAAGCCTGAATCTACTTTCTCTTCTTTGCTGACGCAAGTCCTTGAAAGAATTCACTCTCAAAATAAGCTTGATTTGTCAACATTATACACATACTTTGGTTTATAGGCCATCATGGTAACGAGTTT
The DNA here is from genome assembly GCA_026402145.1 of Polypterus bichir lapradei. Taxonomy (NCBI): domain Eukaryota; kingdom Metazoa; phylum Chordata; class Cladistia; order Polypteriformes; family Polypteridae; genus Polypterus; species Polypterus bichir. The sequence goes on along the minus strand of JANRMT010062835.1, from coordinate 27,891,088 downwards.
TACTAATTAATCAGGAAATTTACCTTCAGCTTCATAGTTTGCACTAGCTGATTAACTTAAAATCTTTAAACTGTGCATTTTTTCATCTCCAATGAATATTGTTAACCAGCCTTTACTTGCCTGAAATGGATCTAGTGCTGCAACATTTTCCTCTTGACGAAGATGCTAATAAATCTGTCGAGTTTTAGTTCTTGCAGTAGGTTATTCAAGCAGGTTTTCATCTTTTACTTGTGCTTTTTATAGAGAGAATTTTTCTATAGACTTTCTTCTATTGTGTGAGGGTACTTCGGCAGACTGAGAATTAGAAATCATTATATTAACACAAGTTTTATCGGCATTCTTCTTTTTAATGTACAGTAGGCTTGACAAAATTTAAGCCCGCCATAAAAATGAGTATCATTTAACTCTGAAAACAAAGTTAAGAAGATCCTTTTTCTTTTTGTTTGTGGTGCAGATGTTGGAAATGAAGTTTGGCTCCATGATAATCACCACCCACATTTTCTGCACAGTGATAAGTTTAGGGGGTTCAAGTGCTTTGTATTAAGGCAGACACCAGGCATTTCACTGAAATTTGCTCTACTTATAAGAAATTAGGTTAGTTTCATAAAAGTGGATTTGTGTATATATTAAGGCTGTATAAACCAAGAATATACAGGGTGGGCCATTTATATGGATACACCTTAATAAAATGGGAATGGTTGGTGATATTAACTTCCTGTTTGTGGCACATTAGTATATGTGAGGGGGAAAACTTTTCAAGATGGGTGGTGACCATGGTGGCCATTTTGAAGTCGGCCATTTTGGATCCAACTTTTGTTTTTTCAATAGGAAGAGGGTCATGTGACACATCAAACTTATTGGGAATTTCACAAGAAAAACAATGGTGTGCTTGGTTTTAACGTAACTTTATTCTTTCATGAGTTATTTACAAGTTTCTGACCACTTATAAAATGTGTTCAATGTGCTGCCCATTGTGTTGGATTGTCAATGCAACCCTCTTCTCCCACTCTTCACACACTGATAGCAACACCGCACGAGAAATGCTAGCACAGGCTTCCAGTATCCGTAGTTTCAGGTGCTGCACATCTCGTATATAAATAAATATATATTTATTTATATATATAATATATAAATATGCTAATCAGACCAACTCCCAAAAGCTAATCAAACAATAAAGTGCCGATTGCTACTCTGAGGCTGGACTTATTTTATAATAATTGATTTTATTTATCTCATAAATATGCCTTCCTCGAACATGTATGCCATATAGGCGCAACTGAAAGAATAATGTTGCAACCCTTTTAAAAATCTTCCTGCCATCCTCTTGCCACCCCATATAAAATTCTCTACATCCGCCCCTGCATTCAAACTCCAAGTGGTAGCAAAGCAAACTAGGCTGAAGGTAAACAAAGTGCCTCCCATGGACACAACATTCATTGCTGCTTTGGCTGTAATGGTATGCTTTCCCAACATTAACATTGTACACTGCTTCTTTATTTTTGGGCATATTATCAGTAGTACATAATTAAATGTGTAACTTGGCTCCTGCCTGTTTCTTTTCTCTAATTGTCTGAGGTTACAAATGTAGAAGGGAAGTGGGGGGGAGTGCTGAAGTACCTGACAACAGAGTGGCAAGTGTATGGGATTTAACACATTACATTATGTTCTACACAATAAATAATATAATGGGGAAAATAGGATTATCATAGTACCCTATACGACAAAACAATTGCGATCAGTAGAAAAATGTTACTTCTTTAATTGAGTGATTTTTGAGTCAACGAAGACAGCTCTGCAATGTCCAGTAGTTTAGTTTAGTTCCACATAAGGGTAATGTGTAAGAAGTGTCATACCTCGCTAAATGATGTCTCTCAGCCCTCTATTTTCAATTGTTTTTAGAGATCTGCGGGCTGATGTGATAGTGGTAGTTAATGTTTTAGATACTGTTTCATTCATGGATGTTGAGTTATAGTAGACCACAGATATTTTTCCCCCAACAGCAGCATCATGCATGTTTTGTTCTTGGTGATAAGCCAGTGGCATTGTATTTCTGGTATATTTAAATTTGCATATGACAAGGTAAAAAGTTTTGACTGTTTGGAAGAGTTTTAAACCAAAGGCAACCATCATAAATTTTATCTTACTCAGCCATCATTAGCATGATAGCTTGATTAGGGGTTCACAAACTCTTAAGTCAAGACACCCAAAATGGGGCCCCCACTATTTTAAAGCCAGTGATGCTAAGCGGATCATGTTCTTGGAGCTTGGTCATTGTTGACAGTAGTCCTACTGAATGATTTCATATAATATTAGACCTGTTAATCAAAGCAAATGCTTTACTGCTGTAGGTTCTTTACACATGTGTGATCAAACAACATATGATATCCCCAGACGAGGAGTTTTCCATCTTTTTTTCTTGCCGTGTCACCTCCACGAATTGAACTTTTTTATAGTAACACCATTTTCTTTCATTCCTAAATTAAGTGTAGAACCCTTACTAGGCATGACTATAGTTATTAAGTAATTGTTAAAATAAATCTCTGTTCTTCAGTGTATACTCTTCTACTTGGTCTGCCAATTTCCAAAACTGTTCTAAAAATGATGACACAAAAAACAAGTTCACCAAAGCTAAAAAATAGTGTAATGTTTGAGGACCAGACCTGAGAGAGAGAGACATGCTTTGCAGACAGCTTGTGAGGGGTGGGGGGCTAGAGAGAGCACCTACCTGAGACGGTCTCTTTCACAGCAATCCATTGGTCCTGGTGCGTAGTACCTGAGCTGTCTCTGTCCTGGCATTGGCTCAACACAGTGTGAAAGTGAGACAGAGCTGTTTCCTCATTATAAGCATTGATAGACTTCGTTTTTGTGTGGGCAGAGAACAGGGGTGGGAAAGAAAGGAGTGGAGTCTCGCTGCAAGAGCACCATAAGACTGAGCAGTGGAACTGAAGCACAGCCGAGTTGGGAGACTTGGATTCATCCACTGTGTAGTCAACAACCTTTTTAAAACCGCCTTTTTTTTTACCTGTTCTTTTTTGTTTTCTTCTGTACTACCTGACAGCTGACAACTGTTTGTGTACTGCAAAGGTTGAGGTTTGCTGGTCTCGTGTATAACTACATTGATATGTGACTTACATTTATTTAGCAATTGAAGAACAATTTTGTTCACCCAAGATTTGTTTATTTAAAAACTAATCAATATAAGGTCAATCTTTAAAGTTAGAATTGATTTATTTTTAATAACATTAACTTCCCTAAGTCTCCAGCCATCAGTTTGAAAACCATTGGAATAGATAGCAAGGGGTGTTGAATAATAAATGCGCTAAATCTGATTTAGGAAGAATAGCACATTATACCTTTTGAAATTAATCACATGTGTTAACGCTTTTAACTTTGACAGCCCTAGTTATAATGCTTCACTTGTCAAAGTCCGTACTCAGTGTGTAAGTATACTGCTGTAGCACATAAAGGCCTGACTCTTGAGAGGGTTTTTCAGGATGTTTTACATGTAATTGAAGACCCCCATGAAGCAACTTGTGCAGGTGCACGATTAAGCAATGAAACACAGTTAACAAACTTTGGCCCCCCAATAACCCCTGCACTGTAGCTCAGAAACAGATGTGGCACACAGTTTAAATTGCAGTGCTACTGCCATGACCGCCAGCAGGAGAGATGGGCTGAGTGTAAGCAGCAGATGTTGCATTCATTTCAGTACTATTTGTCCCTGCCCTTCCAAAAATGTCAATCAAACCTCAAAATCCGTGATGTTTCATGATCAGGGCTTGCACAGAAATCGATACTAGACCTTGCCCTTTTCTTCAGATCATTGCAAGGTCCAAATTCCAATCTCCTAAAAAAAGTGATTTGCCTTTGTGACCGCTCCACCTGCAGCAAGGAACCTGTGAGAATGCGCGTTTCTGTGGCTCATTCACAGGTAACAATTGAACGCAAAATGCTTGATTGTTTTCATATCATAGAACAGGAGCACTTACTAAGAAATGATTTACAAATGACCGCACACTGCATGTCATCAAATGCACCACGATTAAGTCCGGCAATGCACCTCATTGAATTTTGGCAAATCTTGATGCAGCCTTTCTCTTTGTCACACCACCTGGGGTGTTGGAACCCCGGATCTTGAAGAAATCTGCTCTGGTTTCAAAAATGTAAAATTGCACTCTATTAAATGTTTCTGCAATTGTCCAAATCATAATTACGAATGAAATTGTACCAGCATCCTTGCCAAACATTATAACACGTGATTTTTGAGTCATTTTGAGCTGAAAGTAAAAAAATGCACTCAGTTTTCAAAGTATATGTGAAACTAGAGTAAATTTAAATAAGCTTTTAAAGTAGTCACAGTAACATTTTTGTTCTTGCTGGCAATGTTGCTGAATAATTCTGATACTCATTTCAGATATGCACATTTAACAGTGCATTCTCATTGTGAGTTGCAAGAGATTAATTTTATGTTTGTGATTTTCATGTCATGGAATGGAAAGCAGAGGGGTACTAGAATAAAGACCAGCTTATCTAACAGGATTGAGAGAACAAATAAAAATATCAGGGTCACAACTACCATATCAAAAATGCAGAACTGCAGTTGATGAGTGTGTTCTTAATATTACATGTTTGCACTAAACTTCATTTGGAATGTACATGTGCATGGGTGGATCTTGCTCTAAACTGGTTTCCTGTTTCCCTGCCTTGTGATCACTACACGTGAGATAAGCTCCTATGCACCACAAACCCGGTCAGGTTGAGCAGGTAGCTTTATTTTGTTACTGGTGGCAATAAGCACTCTAGATTGTATTTTATTGTTTTTTATTTTTAAATTTCATTACTGTTTTAGACTTAATATCAAAACCAACATTCTCTGCTACCCTCCTTAATTATGATTATCCAGTAATAAATTATAATTAACTGTTGTATTTTCTATAGACTCTTGAAATACATTTTCTGATCACACAAAGCAAAAAGCAGACTGAAGCATAAAAAAAATACATAGGCTCATACCTAAATATTTATCTATAGACTTGTGACCTGTTCTAACCAAACAGCCGTTGGCTGCTGAATCCCAATATTAACACTAGAATTACCAAAGCAGTTTCAAATAAAAACTAACATTTTCATATCTGGGGTTTTAAAAAATTTACACTGGCTGTTAGAGACACAAATCAAATGTATTTTTTTATTGTATAATATTAACAATAAGAGCAGCTCACTACTCAAAACTGTAAATTTGCCAAACACCCAGGATCGATCTCGCAGCCTCTTGACTACAAGGCAGCAGTTCTTACCGCTGCACTGCGGAAGCTGTTGTATTGCACTTGCACCTTTTGTGAAAGTGTTTATTTGACATTTGGATTTCAGCCTTCACATTTTATACTGTTCATGTCGACATTTTGTCATTTATTACCAAAACATTAAAAAGGTTTCTGTTTTAATAATGTGTTTACATAGATTGCTGTAGACATGGAACACACGTGAAATGCATGTGTTCCAAATAACAATCTGTTATTTCCCCTGTAAAACTCCAGCATTTCACTCCCAAGATAATCAATGCTTGAACTGGGAGAACTTCTTGCCCATTCTGTGGTGGAAGGGGGAATGGTATAGCAGGCTGCTTGCTGCTTGTCTTGATCGAAACATTTACAAGACAAAAGGCGCTGACGGAGAGGTGCAAACGGATTTAAGGTTTTTTCATAGGCTTTGGTAATTCTAGTGTTAAATAGGCAGATTAAGAGTTTCAGAGCATTGATGTTACTTTTACACTATTTACCCCTAATACATCCACCGGATATATTTTCCTGTAAGAAAAACTTGGTTTAGGCTGACTTTTAAATATGGTAGTGTTGAATGGAAAAGTAATTTACTTGTTGTTTTTTTTTTTTTTTCTAATAAAAAAATGAATAATTAAATAAAACATAAAACAATCTAACCTGATGTTAAAGTTACCAAGATACTTCTATTGCAGGTAATATTAAAATGTTCTCTGTGCGATGTTTTAAAAGTCAAATTGATAAAATCCTTTAATAATGTGAATTATGTATGCCTTCTGTATATTGTATGATACTGTAATCCCAGCTAAGAAAAACATGTGAGTGACCCTACACGCTGTACACTAGTATACCTTTGCTGCTTTGGAAGGAGGAAAAAGCTGCCTTTATTTAATATTACCAAAAATACCTTCCAGAAATGTGCCACTATTTGCAGGGTGTAGGAAACGGACTTGAAAAATCAAATTTGCAAATCTTAAACTGTTGACAACGAGGAGAATTCCTTTATCATATTTGAGGAATACTGGAGGTAACCCCATATACAGTACAGTAATGTGTTCTAGTGGCAAAACATGTAAAGGAATATCTAGCCCCCAGAATAACTTCATTGACTTGTATGCCTTTCATGACTGGTTGAGATACAGATATAATAATAAAGGAATACAAAATCACAGATGTCTATATCCTCCTGGGAAATACCCAGCCAATCTATTTGAAGGACACATTAGCATATATTGCTGATAGCAAAGGTGTTTTACATGCTGCTCACTGATATTTCTGTGTAGCATTATATTTCATTCTTTATTACTTGCAGTAAGCTTTGGTCATTCAGTTTTTCTGTTTGGGTTATTCAGTCTCTATGTCTACAAAAATGTGTGTAGGCACAATTTTTATTCACCTCATTGTTGCAACCACATATAATAAAGGACAATCATTATTAGTGTAAAGAATTCATATATTGTCTTAAGAATTGGTGATTTACTGGTATGTAAACATCCTGTGACACATTTGAAATTTGCATTTATTACAGTTGTAAAGGATGGTCTGTTAAGTGATGGAAGCGCATCAAAGCCATTTGATTTAAAGTAATTAGGGACTGGCTTTTATAACACTTGTCATGCTGTGAAAATAAGAAGGCAGGTACCATGTGGGTGAGATACACAGTACATCCGAGTTGTATAGGTTGAGATTCAGAGGTGGCTGGGGAGGTAGCCAGTTATATTTACTTATTGTAGCAGAGGACAAAGTGCAACTGTGTTTTACTTTTTTGTTAACTTTTTTTCTTAGTACGTCATTTGTATGGGTTCTTAGGAGCTCAAGTTCTAGCATGGCCAAACTTTTCACTTCTAATTGTGGAACAGTTTCTTGCTTTGTCTTTCCTGTTGTTTTGATCACTTCACAAATAACTGGTTTGAAAATGGGCTTAGAATTTATTATTTTCACTGTGCTAATCATGGGGTAGTTTGTGTTGTTAATAAACCAAACTAGAGAACAGGCCACAATATTCACAATTTCCTCCAGCCCCAACCTGGGAATTGTAGATGCTTCCTAGATCAGATGAATGACAGAATCCTGCCAGTGTTTCCTGGCTTTTCTCCCAGTTGACTGTACCTGGCACACCCCTCATGGTAGATCCCTAGGGCTGTCCTAACGGCATGTCTGAACCACCTGTATGATCCATAGAAGTGACAGTTCTACTCATCTATTGCTTAGCTTCTTGCTCTGTCACAGAGTGAATTGAGCAATGCTGCACAGTAACCCGATTTTAGCTGTTTGTCCTTGTAATGTCATTTTTTAAATTTTGTACTCTGAGCTTGTGACCATAGGTGAGGACGGGGATGTAAAGTGACTGGTAAATTAAAAGCTTCATCAGAGGATTTTGTACCCTACCATGGTGGTGAAATGGGAGCTAAGTGTTCAGAACTGCTGATGATGCATGGATTAATTAGTCTATCTTACGATCACCTCTATACTCTCTTGTGAAAAAGAGCCTTTATTATTGTGAGATAAGTGGGACTGTCCAAGTTCACTATGGATTGGCCTGCTTTTACACCTTAAGCTTAAGACACACAGTGAAAGATGCACACACCCAGACCCTATCTGCTTAAACACTGATTATGAGTGATGTCTAAACAGCCCATCACTCCTCAGTATTCCACATAGGGACTAAATAGCTTTGGCGTACACAGCACGCAAGTCTTCCCAGATATAACCTAGACGCTAAAGGCAGATATATCTTTGTCCCTGAGAATGACCTAGACACATAAAGGCTGACCTGCATTTGCAGTGTGCCTGGATATAGCCTAGATACTAACAGCTGGCACACCTTAGTCCTTGAAAGTAGTCTAGATGCATTGAGGCTGATACATTTTGATTAATGCCACTTACCAACCATGCTGTTCTCTGTTGGAGGCTGCACTCCTGAACCCCATTAACCTTGTGAGAAAGAAAATGGTTATCTCTATCCCTTATCAGGTGCTATGCATCTACTTTATTACTTCAATCACTCAAGATTTGAAGATAAAGTAAAAACATTTAAAAGCAAAGCAGTTTTTATTAAAGTAGAATAATAGCCAATTAAATAAATGAAGTAACCAGTGAATAATAGTAAATTCTTGATGTAAAGCCCTAATTAAAACACCCTTGCTTCAAACTCATCTTACTGAAGATTAGCAAACATCTGTGTCAGAGGAGGGATCATCTTGGGCGACTTTTAGCTTTGGCAGTTGGGCTGATGCATATACAAATTCTTTACTTCATCAGAGAAATTCTATTCAAATGGACATCGAAGTCTCTCACCCTAGGGCAGGCTGTTCTTTATGTCAGATGGCCATGTTGGGTACTGAATCTTCTGATGTTACATAAGAGTAATTGGCGGACTACTCTGCTGATGAGCAGTATGTGTAAAACACTTTGTCTTGTCAAAGGTGTTTATCTATAGTATGTCCAGTTCCCTTGAGGAAAAGTCTAGAATTTGAGATTGAAATAATCTGGTCATTTTATCCTAGGATTATAATATGAGGTATACTCTTAGATAACATAAAAAGGAAAATAAAGAAAATTTATAGAATAAAAAAAAAATTCTTTCACAGAATTTTTCTGTATGAAACATCTGTGTGTAAAACTCCAAAGTCTGAGCAAAAGTAACTGCAGTCTGCTGTGGCCTTTTAAGTGAAATGTTTTTAGTACCAAAGTGACAATTTTACTTCCTCAGGACACAGCCAAAGAATTGCTCCATTTTGGGCAGCTTTGTATTCCTTACCTATAGGAAGTAAGATTCTCCTTTTTATTTGGAAGTGGGCTGTGATTTTGAAGTGTTAATTCTAATCTAGTATACGCTGGACATTTTAAATGCAATTGTTAAGTTCCCAAATGGGTCACTCTCTAAGCTTTTGTTGTGTCTTCATATACTGCCCATAAAAACCATAAACATGAGATGAGAGAAAATATTTACTCCTAGTAGAGTCCAATACTTGCATTTAATTGACTTGACTTAATGCCAACCATGCAAGCACAATTCTTACACTGTGAATACAGGACGTGAGTAGAGCACAACAGTGGCCACAGGACCCAATAATGTTATAGCACAGTATATGGCCACAAGCTTTTCCAAGTCAATAAAGAACATGTAGACAGGATTGTAATCTCCCCAAAACTCCCAAGAGTTCTTGTGGAAGAAAAAAGGTTTAGTTCACTATTCTATGGCCAAGATAGAACTCGCATTGCTGGCCCAAGATTTGAGATTCAAACAAGCGAAAAACATTAATTGATGAGAAACTGCAGTCTTTGTAAATGCTTAATGTAATTTGTAAACATGTTTGAATAATTCTCATGTAATGAAGTGCCACTTTTTATATAATTTCTAGCCAATATAGTCTATCTTAGAAAGCATGTCTTCATTTTATTTTATTTATTGTACATATTTAATGTATATGTTTATTTATCTATTTTGGCACTTTCATTTGCTTCTTCTTATTTCTTCAAGTGCTGTTTTAGATAATTATATTTTAAAAATATAGCATCTCAAACATTGGCTTATTGCTCTCCATGGTAATGGCACTCAAGGTGCAAGTTTATTATTCCTGCTTTTAAAATATTAAATACTAGTGGAAGTATCTTGTGTTGCCTGTGTCTCATTTGTAGAATTTGTTCAAGAGCAGAAAGAATCATATGAGCTGTTCTTTTTCAAGCAGTTAATTATCTTTATAAATAATGAAGCAGCATGGTTCAACATGGGCTGTACCTTCTATGAATTCACCACTACTATGTCTAGCACTATATTAGATAATATTGTCGGGCTAATTAGTGTCCTCTGAGATTAGTCAGAACGTGAGTTGAGTTTTGGGCTTGATTTTGAAGGTATAGATTGCTTAAGAATTTAATTTGATAACAGGCTTCAGTTTGGCTTTATCTACATAAACAGTAGTTATGGGTACTAGCTGAGTTGGACTATGTTTCCTGGGTTAGAAAATGGAAAAGAGTAAAGGTAAAAAGTAACTACAAATGGTATGTAATAGCAAAGTTTATTACCCTTGGATGTATTACATTTAATATTTTAATTGATGCTGGAGTGATAAACACGATTTTTTTTAAATGTCGATTCTTTTTCGTAATGCTGGCTGAAAGGCTAGTGTTTCATTTTTCCTCTACACTACCTCTCTGATACTTATTTCATTGCTCTCATGTAGCCATCCTTGGAATAGTTATCATACTCACATATTATCATTAGGAGATGTTTCTTGTTCACTATCTTCAAAAAATGGTTTTGTTCAGGTATAGTTAACTTTCTCCTATCTTTTTATCCCTGTATCATGCTTCTTTATTGCAAGGCTAATAAAATGGAGCAGTATGATGGTAGTATGGTGGATAGTAGTTTCTTTTTAATGTTGGTATATTTAAAACCACATGAAAGGTTCCTTAAAGACACTATTTTAATTATATAGACATATTCTTACTGATGTTAACTGAGAAGATGCAATAGCATTCCATGTTGAGAAACAGTTGGATGTCAAATTGTTCATTACCATTGGCTGGACCATTTTGGCATGAACATGCACTTTTGATTTTGTGGCCCACCACCTCCATTACCATTTGCAATCACAAACACAAATGTTTATTTGGAATGTTTCCACCATGTCAAATAAAAGTATAACATTGAAAAGAAATGTAACTAAAATGTAACAAATTACACAATTTATTAATGTATACAATATTCTAAACCAATTTAACATGAAAATATTTAGTCATATTTAATATTTTTAAATGTACATGTAAAGAAAACTTCTTTCAGCTACTCCCGTTAGGGGTCATATATTTACAACCCATCATCCATGGTACCTTCTTTCCATCTCCTTGTTATAATACATCTTGTACAATTTATTTATGATTCTGAGCTTTATTGTTATCTAAAAATTAAGAAATTACTTATTTGAATTATACCTAAGCCTCTCACTCCCGGTTGTTCATCATCAGATTCACACCCAAAAATCAGTTTTCTTATATCAGCTGTAGCAAAAATGCCCTCTTTCAATTAATGCTGCGAACAAACCCAATAACGTTTTCATAAGACAGGCTCAATTTTTTTGATAAGACTTTGATAAACTGCTTCATTTAAAAAAAGCTTTATATCAATGGTAGCAAGGATTTGATGATTTTTGGCACCACGCTGTAGCTTTTTTCTAGCTGTCAATTTCCAATGAAAGAAGTATTTTCATTAATGAGATGGGACAAGTCTAGATCAATGTTCCTACTATTTTTTTTATACTGATGAGCTGATGTGAATAACACATGAGCTAGTACTAATTATTTACGAGAGATTTCTTAAATCTCTCTTTGAGTTTCAAGCAGCACAGAGCACCACTGTACAAGCTTCGTTGGTCCCCCATGGAGTTTTGGGGCCCGCATTTGCATTACCAGAGGATAAGTGGGTGAAGGGCAGTATAACAAGTGGCATTTCCACACTTCTAAGGAGGTGGAGTGAGCAACATGAAAACCGCTGCATGCCAATTCAAAAGTGCTGTGCAGCACTCTAAAAAAGGGAGTACAGCCGCATACCCGTGCATCTTGGAGGGAACAGACAAGGCTTCATATGCTGATGTGTGCTGCTATGATTCATATCCTTGTTCAATTCCCGATATTTATTCTGAACTTATTATTGAATAAAATAATTGCTTTGTTTTAAACATAGATGTTAATATTATAAAATATTACATTTTGATATCTAATTACAGTGTGAAAAAAAATGAAAAAATTATAATTGACAGATTTTTAAATTCAGCATCCAAAAATATGTTAAAACCACATGAATTAATCAAAACAATTTATAATTTTTTTCTTTCTGAGAAAGACCAAATATCTTCCATTTGACTCTACAGAAAGGAAGGAGCCATATAAATCCTAATACCGATCCTAATTATGTTGATACATTATGCCTGATGCACCCTGGAGAGACAAATTAGGAGAGCAAAGGAGTGCTAACCCTGTTTGGGACAGTCTTTTCAGGCTCCCTATTGAATAAGGGAACTTGTGACCTGCAATGCAGAATTATACATGGGATTGTTTCTCTTAATTCACTTTTGTCTTTAATTGAGCCCAGCTTTTCAGAGAAGTGTCATTTTTGTTAAAAAGAGTGTTAGTAACCTAAGTTTTTTTTATTAGGTCAGCCTAAGTTTGCCAGTTATATCATCAGGAAAGAAAAGGTTCAGAGGGAGTCTGAATTAGTGGGATCTTTTAGAGCACAACTGAAAGTGAGAATCTTTTTAAATTATAAGTTTTGTAAGAAATCCTAGGGCCATATAATGTCACAGTATTAGTTCTGCTACTTTGCAGCAAGTTTCCTCCCCCAGTCTAAAGACATGTATATTAGGTGAATAGGCGGTAGTAAGATGACCCATGACTTGATTTATAAAGCAATGGCATGCAACCAAAGTACATTGTAAAGTTGTTAATGATGAACTCATCTTTTCCCTGTAATTTAAACATTTTATCATGAAAGCAGTATATTGCACATCTTCATGTTTTATGTAGTGATTTTTCTTTTTTGATGTTTTGTAATACTTATTACTGATTAAAGTTTTCTTTCTTTCTCTCTTTCTTTCTTTCTTTCTACACAATGTGAATTTTACCTTTTGTTTCTTGATCTGAATCGACCATGTAGTCTGTATATTTAGACAGTATAGCGACTTGAAATCTGCTTGTTATTACTGTCATAGAAATCCTTTGTAATGGGCCATGAAAGCTGCAGTTGGTGCATCTCTATGAAGAAGGATCAAAGTAATTATTGAGAAAATGTTTACCGTCAACATCATTCACAGTCTGTAATGAAACCTGAATATTCTGCTTACCAGTAGTTGTGATTGGCTAAACGGTGAAGTAAAAATAGTAATTTAACAGTAAGTAATCACAGTGTGTGTGCTTAGTGTATGTTGTGGTAGAATTAGCCAGAATTTACCCGGCTTTGAAGAGGAAGTCTCTTAAGACAGTGGGCTGGCTGTCAGTTAATCAGGTGTATCAGAAGTATTATGTAACTTGTATTTTTCTGTATATAATATCCGTATTTTTATTTATTTATTTTTCAAGGGTTAATATTATTGGCATGTAGCATGGTGTAGTATAGTGGTTAAGGTTTTGGACTTAGGAATTCAAACCCTGAGGCTGTGGGTTCAAATCCTGCTACTGATACTATGTGACCATGACCAAGTCATTTCACCTGTCTGTGCTCCAACTGGAAAAACAGAAGAAATGTAAGCAATTGTATCTCAGATTTTGTAAGTTGCCTTAGATCAGCGTTTCTCAACCTTTCAGTATTTGCAACCCGAGTTTTCATAACCGTTTTAATCGTGCCCCCTAACGTTTTTTTTGAAAGGAGCCCACTAATACCAATTTGTTCATTTTTAATGAATGATATATCATAGATGCATATTTTATTATACCTACTTAACTTTAATCGACATTTATCTAACTCTATATTTATTTTTCTAGTATCAGAATGTAGTTTAAGTTAATTTGTTTTGTTTCAATAGATGTATTTTTCATATTTTTGATTCGTTTTCTTTTTTTCACATCTTCGAGCCTCCCATTTTGTTACTTCGCGCCCCCCCGGGGGCCCACCCCACAGTTTGAGAACCACTGCCTTAGATAAAGGGATCAGTCAAAGAATAAGTAATATTAATATTACAAGGTCACTGGAGCTGCTTACACTTGAACATGCTGTAAACAATTGTCAATAAGTAAATCATTAACATTCCTGCAATAAGTGATTCCTGCTTTTTCTTGCTTTTCATAGTGATTTGGCTTTTTGTTTGTTTGGGGTCGGAGGTGTGAGGGGGGTAACCTCTAAATATTGATATATCGAAGTGTCCCTTCATTGTGGATACTGACTGACCTAGATATACCATCCTGCCAAATTTTAGCTTTTTAACTAAATGGGAAATTTTATTTTTGTAGATGAGGTAGTGAGCAAGTCAGTTATCAGCTTTGCCATTTTTATACACGCTCCCCCCATTTTCAGGGGCTCCAGGTATCAGTCTAAATGCAAAATGAGTTAAACTCTCAATAACATAATACTTTTAGACCATTCCCAATTAGTTATTTTTTTATACTTTATGTCGGGGTGCCCAATACGTCGATCGCGATCAAATAGTAGATCGCAAAGGTAGTGCAGGTAGATTGCGTTGCATTCAAAAAAAAAATTTTTTAAGCTTTAGTCTATCATATATCCTCCCTATGGCATTTGCCACTTGATTGACATACAGGGCGGCCAGTCTGAGATCTCCTTTCTTCTAACACGCTGTTGATCCAGCACGCACGATCAAACGCGCAAGCTACTGCAAAACCTCCGGCTGTGATCTAGTTAGCCTTCCAATTTATATCAATTAAAGAAGGGATTAAAAAAAAAATTGGGGAGGGTTTGGGCTTTATGTGGAATTAGAAGAGGATTTTTTTTTTCTCACAATGTCACAATCGAAGTGCGTTTGTCTGATCTGTCAATCTATCATTGCTATTCGAAAGAAGGAAAATGTGGAAAGGCACTTTCGAACTGTTCGTAAAAACTACGAAACTGACTTCCTTCCGAAAAGCGATCTGAGAAAGGAGAGGGAACTAAAATAGCAGATAATTGGACAGCCATCATTTTTCACTCGGCTGAATTCAAAAGCTCCTTGACTGCATTATTCAGCTCTACTTATTTATGCGAGTCAGCCTTTTCCCACATGAAGATTATTAAATCCAAAATACTGTAGTGTCCATAAATGTATTGAATTGTTATTGTGCCTTAAAGGTTATTCAGTTATGCAAGGTACGAAAACATATATTTTATGTATAAAGTATGAATGGTGGCCGCTTTCTCCCTGAATGCTTCACTTGTTTTCATCCACAATCACTTTGCATGAGTGTATGTAGTGTCTGGAGAACTACTCTGAACAAATCCAAATCGTATTATGTGATCTCATCTACTGTTGAATTCTGCTGTACTTGTAATATTTCTATTGCACTATTATACTGTATTGAGGATTACTTGTGTTCTGCTCTGTATTGTATTTACCCCCTTTTTTTTGACACCCACTGCACGCCCAACCTACCTGGAAAGGGGTCTCTCGTTGAACTGCCTTTCCCAAGGTCTCTTCCATTTTTTTTTCCCCACAAGGATTTTTTGGGAGTTTTTCCCTGTCTTCTTAGAGAGTCAAGGCTGGGGGGCTGGCACTTCTTGTCTGATTTTGGGCTATACAAAAATAAATTGTATTGTATTGTACTTCTTTCCAAGAATGCAATGATACATTTGAAATGAGAAATTAATATTTGTATGTTCGTGCATTGTATGCAATGTGGTATGAAGAATAACTGTACATTATATTTAGATTAGTGTAGTTTATTTGGTGGAGAATGTTCACCTGATTGTTATGTGGCAAGTTCTATGCATTCGTAACAGAACAGTAGGGTTTAATGCATATAACACATATGGGAGCTCCTCTACAAATTTAAATATATAAGTAATAATAAAAATGTATTTATATTTCATCTTGCAATTTCATTTATTCTATTTTCTTATTTTTTTTTTTTTTTTTTTTTTTTTTTACAGTTATCCTGTATTACCTAATTTTCTTTGAATTTTGTCAAAGCAATATCTTGTTTTTATTTATGCATACATATCAACAATAGCTATATTTAGTATTAATATTACATACATTCTACTGTGCTTATAGGTCATATTCCTCTCTGGCCATGGTTATTCATGACTTGCATGTTGAAATATTTCAGGATTTCAGAAAGCAGAATCCAGCTGAGAGTTGGTCAAACATTTGCTTGAATCCCGGTGTTGTACTTGATGCCAAGTTAAACATTGAGAAAAGATTTTTTGCTGAATTAGTCAGTCTGTGTAAAGGATAAACTACTGTACATTTTGTGAACTTAGTTATAACTGGCAAGAGTAATATTTTCACCTTTAATATTCATATGTGTGAGTTGTTTTAATTGTTTGAACTAACAGAGTGAAAAGTACCTTCTGAGTTCTCAAGATCTCAGCACTTAAATTGAAAATGGGGAAAAACAGCCTATTTAATTTATAAAAGTGTTTTTTTTTATTAAATAGAAATAGCAGGATTAAATTGTTATGGATTTGTTTTAAATAAGCACTACTTGTACAACAAAACGAAAAGGTCTATAGTTACATCTACATGTATGTGAGCAAACTATGTACATCCTTCCATTATGTGCAAATCTGATATGTTAATGTCTTAACATTTTCAGTCCTGACCAATCCAGTTCAAAGTTTTAACATGCTGGAGTCCGTCCCATTATCACTGAATGCCGGGCAATTGCAGGGCCCATTAATGTACATAGTCATACACTTGCATGCAGTCAATTAAGAGTCATTACTTAACATGTACAACTGTGGGAATTTGAAAAAACAAAGCAGTATCTGAAAAAAAGCTTATCTAAACAATGACTGGAAGCTGGATCGTTAAAACACCAGAATTAACCTCTACCTGTTTTAACATTTTATAACTATACATTTTTTGTTAATAAAGTTCTCGCAACTTCTCCAATTAAACTGTTGTATTATATACAAGCAAGCTGTGCTACCCAACTAAGACGAGTTGAAATCATAAGTAATCAATGCAGACATCAGGGTTAATGTTTGCATTGCACCATCTATTGGAATTTATTTTATAATGATTATGGTAATAAAATGCACTGCAGTTTTTATTCCAACTGACGGTGCATCCCAAACATTTGTAGTAATGAAATGCATTGCTACAAATTTCTGCCATGCTCCATCTGTTGGAATAGCAAATGCAACATATTTTATTACCAAAAATGTTGTGTGGCGTCTGTTGGAATGACGGAGATATAGCAACTGGATGGACATTGGATACATTGAACACAACAACTGTACCACCGTTTCATTTTTTTAAATATTCTTTCACAAATTAATTGGAGAGTGTTCAGAAATAAAGGTAGTCACAGGCAATTTAACTGGATTTTCCACTTTTCTAATGTTCAGATTTTTCAAATAAGTTTTAAGTGAATTATTTTGTTGCAAATATGTATGCTTTTAAAAATAGGAAGTAACTATCATTTAAGAATCATAGAAGTGTAATGGTTGTATGTTTGCATTCCCATCATTGTCTTTTTAAAGTAATATGTAAACAAATACACTTGTAAAAATCTGTCTTCACACTTCAACTTTTTAATAGTCCCAGGACTTTTTTGGGTTATTTATATAATCAAAATGCCCTTCCAATACTGACACATACCCTTTTGGTAAAAAGATGACTTTATTACCTTACTTTCTTTTAACACTAAACCATTAAGTCCACAACTATCACAGGTGAGACCTTTAGCTTTTTTTTCCAGTAATGGGGGATTCCAAACAGTTTTCAAAATGCATCAAAACCCAGATAATGCAGTTAGATATCAAATAAACAACATCACATGAAAACATTCTGAGCAGCACAACATTGTTTGTGTTTTGAATGTCAGCTGCTTGTGAGACCCTGAGTGAATGAGCTGAATTCCTCTGAAGTGCAGTGCACTCAGCAGCACCACATAAAGTCTCTACCATCGGTCTAGATAATTAATAATAAATAAAGTAGAGATTTAGCAGCAATCAGGATTATGAACACTATTAAGAAATGCTGGCCAGTCCAGTCGTAATCAGGATTGTCATATTCTTGCACTTATTAGAACTGGAGTTGGTTATCATAAGAGCATTAGTTTGCAAAGTGATCATTTTCATTGAATGAATGAGATGAAATTAATCGAGATCCAGCAGAAGGCTATTGCAACTTTTGCAAAAAGCATCCAAGCAAACAGTTGTTGCTGTATAATTTCAAAGGAAATGGCACAGAAATCCAATAAAACAAAGACAGTAGAGATTTTGAGTCAATTTTATAGTACACAATGGACGAGGAATGATACTTGCACAATGCACTATATTGTATTTTGTTTGCCGATGGACAGGACTTCTTGAAATCAGTGTAATGTTTTTAAAAGCTGTGTGCCATGAAGCAGACTATGTTTTAGAGAGATCCTGCGGCCATACCATAGTCTTAGGCAAGGGATACTTGGGTGCTTTACATTCCAGTTTATATAAGGCTGCTGCTGGCTTTACATTTGGAGAAGGGAGGTTACACTATATGGCCAAACGACTGTGGAAAGCTGATCATCCCACCTATATGAGCTTGTTGGATATCTCTTTTGAAAGCTTTGTTTTTTAATATGAAGTTGCCCTCTTTTCTGGCTACAACAAACTACGCTCTTCTGGGGAAAAGTTTTCTGCAAGTTTTTGCAGTGTGTCTTATGGGAATTGGTGTCTGTTTGACCAAATGAGCATTTGTGAGGTCGGCCAGTAGACTTTTCTCTATGTCTTTATGGACCTACCTTTGTGCACAGGGGCACAGTCATTCTGGAACGTAAAAGGGCCTTTCTCAAATGGTGCCACTGAGCAAACAGCCATGAGACATAGTTGTTTATATACTTTTTACCTTGCCTGTTCATCACCAAAATCAGTTTTATGCTGATATTTTGCCAGTGCCATGCAATGCATTCTTGCACAAACTATAATAATTCTAAGCCCACTATAAATTAAGAGAATTACCATGATGATAAGGCTTAATTGCAATCAGTTAAATTAAACATCAAGGTTATGTTTTAGCCTGGTAAGCATAACTACATTTACAAAACACTCCCATAGCCCCAGTGAGCAGTAGTAACTTAAATTTTGATTTACCTCTTGTCTACAAAGATGCTGTTTTCTTGTTTGGTAATTAAACTTCCACAGAGTTTTTTTGTTTCCATCTGCAAGAAATTTGCAGGATGAATCTCTTTTGAATATCAGCTGAATGTGTGGGTGTTTCTTATTATACATTCTGTTGTGGCAGTGTCCAAAAATGCATTGTTCAGTATAGATAAGGAATAATTAAAGATAAAACACTCCCTTTTAATATTCTACCTGGACAAAGCCAAATGAAGCTACTTGAGAGTGTTATTTATTTAATCCATGATTGGCATTACATTTACTCTGGAATGATGTATCTCTGCTTTATCATGACTCTGTTTGTTTAACAAAATTTTGATAAATAAAATAATCTGGTTAAAAATGACTGGCTGCAGTGTTTCATAAAGTGATGCATTGGCACTGTTTTTATATTGCTAAAGTTGTCAGGAATGGTGGCAGAAATGTAATTGGCACGATTGTTGGAAAAGCTGCTGTTGCTAATATTGACAGTTGTGATTGTGAGGAGCCTAATATATGTTTTATTATTATTTTTTGGTGCTAGCCATCTTTGTATTGTCTTCTATGTAGTGCTAGTGTAACTGAAATAATTTAGCTTGTACATTCCAGTGTATTTACTTTGAATTGCTCTCTCCCTGGACTGGAACACAACGTTAAAGCTTACATTCAGTGCACAGAGAGAAAAAAAAACATTTGTAATTATCTTGCTTCACTTTGATGCCTGTTAAAATAAAAGCTCTAACTAACTTATAAAACTGTTGGTTTTAAATAAAAAAATACCAGAATATTCTACTTTTAAGCATATAAAGCGATGCCATATTATTTTTTTCAATTGTATCTGTACAGTAGTTATTGTGCTGTCAGTACCTCACTATACTATATTAATTTAGTGTTTGGTTTAACCCATTCTATTACTTTTTATCAGGGTAGCATGATGGTTCCGTGGTTAGTGTTGCTGCTTCACATAAAGCCCAAAATTATCCAGCTAACAAGCAAATCATGTCTTGAATACCACTCTTAATAAGAGTGAGTTTATAATTTCTGTTTCATAAGCTTACAAAACTCCTGGGCAAAACAAAGTAGTGGACTAGTCTACATACTGTATGTAGGCATTTTCTACTTTTCTTCCATTAAGCTTTTTTTATCTGTACAATTACTTTCTCCCAGAAGCCAAAGTAATCGTGTGTTTAATTGAGACTTGTCATTTATTAATCTCGGTCGTCAAGAGTGGTTTTACTTTTGCACCACTCATATCAAGAGGGGAAAGTAGTTTCAGGAAATGTTTTGGTGGATGGTTATTAGAGTTTATGTTTTAACTGAAGGCTTTAAGAAACAAATACAACTTTACAATTTATATTTATTTCATGCTTTGCAGCTCCTTGAGAAACACAAGACCACTGAAAGTATGGTTGATCTGTTGGATATTTATCAAGTTGAAGATGATGCTTATAATGCTTTGGTGGAGGCAACAACAGAATTGTATCAGTATCTCTTACAACCATTCAGAGATATGAGAGAATTGGCTATGCTAAGGAGACAGCAAATAAAGGTAAGGAAGAATTTATCCTACTTATATTTTATGGCATTCATAAATGCTTAAAAATATTATGATCCTTTAAACAAGTTATACAATTTAGGTTATCATGTTGCAAAATCTACAGGAACTTTTATTTTTATTTATTTATATATAGATAGATTCTTTATTAATCCCAAGGGGAAATTCACATACTGTGCTCAAGCAGCAGCATACTGACTAAAAAAAAAAAAAAAAAAATATATACATATATATATATATATATAAAATAATAATAATAATAATTAATAATAAAATATAAATATATATATATATATATACGTGGACACATGGACAAAATTGTTGGTACCCTTCAGTCAATGAAAGAAAAACTCACAATGGTCACAGAAATAACTTTAATCTGACAAAAGTAATAATAAGTAAAAATTCTATGAAATTTAACCAATGAAAGTCAGACATTGATTTTCAACCATGCTTCAACAGAATTATTTAAAAAAATAAACTCATGAAACAGGCCTGGACAAAAATGATGGTACCCCTAACTTAATATTTTGTTGCACAACCTTTTGAGGCAATCGCTGCAATCAAACGATTCCTGTAACTGTCAATGAAACTTCTGCACTTCTCAGCAGGTATTTTGGCCCACTCCTCATGAGCAAACTGCTCCAGTTGTCTCAGGTTTGAAGGGTGCCTTTTCCAGACGGCATGTTTTCAGCTCTTTCCAAAAATGCTCAATAGGATTGAGGTCAGGGCTCATAGAAGGCCACTTTAGAATAGTCCAATGTTTTCCTCTTAGCCATTCTTGGGTGTTTTTAGCTGTGTGTTTTGGGTCATTGTCCTGTTGCAAGACCCATGACCTGCGACTGAGACCAAGCTTTCTGACACTGGCCAGCACATTTCTCTCTAGAATCCCTTGATAGTCTTGAGATTTCATTGTACCCTGCACAGATTCAAGACACCCTGTGCCAGATGCAGCAAAGCAGCCCCAGAACATAACAGAGCCTTCTCCATGTTTCACAGAAGGGACAGTGTTCTTTTCTTGATATGCTTCATTTTTCCATCTGTGAACATAGAGCTGATGTGCCTTGGCAAAAAGTTCAATTTTTGTCTCATCTGTCCATAGGACATTCTCCCAGAATCTTTGTGGCTTGTCCACATGTAGTTTGGCAAATTCCAGTCTGGCTTTTTTATGATTTGTTTTCAACAATGGTGTCCTCCTTGGTCGTCTCCCATGAAGTCCACTTTGGCTCAAACAACGACGGATGGTGCGATCTGACACTGATGTTCCTTGAGCTTGAAGTTCACCTTGGATCTCTTTAGAAGTTTTTCTGGGCTCTTTTGTTACCATTCGTATTATCCGTCTCTTTGATTTGTCATCAATTTTCCTCCTGCGGCCACGTCCAGGGAGGTTGGCTACAGTCCCATGGATCTTAAATTTCTGAATAATATGTGCAACTGTAGTCACAGGAACATCAAGCTGCTTCGAGATGGTCTTATAGCCTTTACCTTTGACATGCTTGTCTATAATTTTCTTTCTAATCTCCTGAGACAACTCTTTCCTTCGCTTCCTCTGGTCCATGTTGAGTGTGGTACACACCATGTCACCAAACAACACAGTGACTACCTGGAGCCCTATATATAGGTCCACTGACTGATTACAAGATTGTAGACACCTGTGATGCTAATTAGTGGACACACCTTGGATTAACATGTCCCTTTGGTCACATTATTTTCAGTCTTTTCTCGGGGTACCATCATTTTTGTCCAGGCCTGTTTCATGAGTTTTTTTTTTTTTATTAATTCTGTTGAAGCATGGTTGAAAAGCAATGTCTGACTTTTATTAGTTAAATTTCATAGAATTTTTATTTATTATTACTTTTGTCAGATTAAAGTTATTTCTGTGACCATTTTGAGTTTTTCTTTCATTGACTGAAGGGTACCAACAATTTTGTCCACGTGTGTATATTATATATATTATATTATATAATGTATTATCCCCCCGGGTGGAACTGAAGAGTCGCATAGTGTTGGGGAGGAATGATCTCCTCAGTCTGCCAGTGGAGCAGGACGGTGACAGCAGTCTGTCGCTGAAGCTGCTCCTCTGTCTGGAGATGATACTGTTTCCGCATCCCGCAGGTATTTGCGTTTCTGTCCGCTCTTACTGTACTAAGCCTGGGTAGCTCCACGTTAGCATCTGGGATGTTAGTTGTTAGCCACGTTTCACAAAAACACAACAAACTGCATTCTCTGTAGGTCCTGACGTTTTTCACCAGTGCAGCCAGTTTGTCGATCTTATTTGGTAGTGAGTTCACATTTCCCAGGATATATATATATGGACTATATATATGACTTGGAAAAAGAGAGCAAGCATGTCATGCTGTTAGTACTGCTAAGTTTTTTTCTGTAAAGCTGCAAAATAAAATAGCTGGCTGCTGATGCCTGATTGCTGGAACTATGTTTGTTGGTCCTTTTTAATTCCTTCTTTTTTACAAGGAAAATGAGCTGCTTTTTTTCAGGAAATCAGCAGCAGCTGAATGTCATCGCTTCAGCAGTGATAATTGACTTTTAATTAAGGAATTTGGGTGGAGCAAAACCCTGCATCCATTGTGGCCCTCCAGGACACAATTCAAGGAACTCTGATATTCGTTTTGACTGCCTGTTCCCAACCACATAGATAGATAGATTAATAAAATCTAACTGCACACATCCAGTCAGAATTCTTAAGTTTAGTCCCGTGGTACAAAACCTTAAGTTGGGTCTCACAGACAATGTGGGATTTCAACAGGACTGCAGTCATCTGCTCCAGGATCTCTCAACAATTTCTCAAAGTTGGACTCTCTCATTTCAACCTTTCTCAGTCACTATGTAGATCTGTCTTTTAAATTCACTTTGATGTCTGCTTGTACTGTCCAACTCTCATGATTCACAATCTTTAACTCCATGACATGCATTACTTCAGCTTTATAAGTGCGATCAGACTGCCTGCTGTTAAACTATCTTTATCGTGGAGGTGTTGTAATGGGAGAATGGATGAAAAGGTAACATGTTATTTTATATACTTTATTATACAAAATGTTCCTGCTTGTATTTAAGATACCCCTCAGTTTCACTGCTTATAAAGAGTATATGATGGGTTTTGACAAGTGGTGCACAGAACAATTGCATAGGGATTGGTATTGCAACATTTTTCTCTCTTAATATGTGGAAAGTAGCTGCCAAATTGTTAATTTTTTTTCAGATTTTAGAAATTAAAGAATGCAGGTGAAGTACCCACTAATTGTAAATATCTACTCTTGGGATTTGGTAGTTTCTTTCTTTAGCAAAGCTGAGGATTCTAGCTAGTAAGAATGCATTAAGCTTTTATTTTTGAGCCATCATAAATCGGGGTAATTTATTTAACGGATTTCTGTTTCTTTGTTAGTAAATACTTCCAGCTTTAATTTTAATATGTCCAGAGTCATGTGCCAGTAGTAACCGATATTTGAATATTTTAAATTTAGTTTTCAAGAATCAAATTTTCCTATAACACTTGTAATAAGAAGAGACATGAGGCATGGCAAGGTTTGGGGCAGCCACCCGTTTAATCCGGTTTCCTGGCAGCAAAAGTAATTGATTCGTCATTGTCAAGTTTACTCAACAGAGTCCAAAACAGAACTGCCTGCCAGAGCAAAGGCAGGAGGCTTTATAGGACGGAGGGCGGAAGTGATGTTGTCCTCGGTGCCAGAACCGGAAGTGACATCGTCCTCTGTGCCGGAACCGGAAGTGATGTCGTCTTCGGTGCCGGAACCAGAAGGGATGTGTCCTGCTTTGAGGTGTCGGCTCCTGGTGGGATTTCCCGGGAAAGACCTGTAGAGAACTCAGAAAGAGCGTTAGCGTACCCCGCCCCCCCCGGGCAGATGTATAATCAGCCCTCTCTAAGCCCTTCAGCTGCCTCCCATGCACACGTGTGTGACACACTGCTTACAAAATTAACACAATCACTCAGTTTAAACATTAAAGGCTCAGTCGTGCATCAAATTCAATTAGCATTGAATATTACACAAATACTAACATAATTACAACCATGTACAGATATAAACATTAAAAAAATTATAGCATGTTTTTAGTGTACAGCATTTGTAAAATTTCATGTTGAGAAATATTTCAGTACTATACTGCTTCCTCCTTAAGCACATTTTACACTGACAGCTATAACTCCATCCATCCATTATCCAACCCGCTATATCCTAACTACAGGGTCACGGGGGGTCTGCTGGAGCCAAACCCAGCCAACACAGGGTGCAAGGCAGGAAACAAACCCCGGGCAGGGCGCCAGCCCACCGCAGACAGCTATAACTAACCCATCTGCCCAGAGGGGACTGGGCAGTCTAATAGTCTTTAATCCCTACAGATTTTATTTTTTTTTCCAGCCGTCTGGAGTTTTTTTTTTTTGTTTTTTCTGTCCACCCTGGCCATTGGACCTTACTCTTATTCTATGTTAATTAATGTTGACTTATTTTATTTTCTTACTGTGTCTTTTATTTTTCTATTCTTCATTATGTAAAGCACTTTGAGCTACTTTTTGTATGAAAATGTGCTATATAAATAAATGTTGTTGTTGTTATCTAATTTCTTCTGAAATTTTAAAGTTTAGTTTTTCAGACAGTTTTATGACTTATTTCATCGTCTGCTATAAAAAGTCATACTTAAAATAATTTTATTATGAACAATTGACAACGAAGGAAAGGAAAATTTAAAAATGACAGCTAACAGTATTTCCATAAAATATAAACTCGGGGAGGTCCACACAGTATTCTCCCCAGAAATTTTTTTCAGCCGGGTGACATGAAAAAGTAGCCGGGTGGGGCAGGACGGGGAAATTTGCACTCTTTTTATTAGTTAAATTACCGTATTATTAATTATTTTCCAATGCTCAATATGACTTCCTTTTTTAAGGTTTGACACTTGTGCCGGAATATTTTTATTAAATTTAAGAAGAATCCAATTCAGGATCCTGCAACCCTAACAAAAATTTTAAATAACAATTGTTATGACAATCCAAGAGACCCAAGTATTGTCGCTGTCAGGAAGAAAAGTGAAAACAATGGAAAAAAAGTATGGGAAACCTAATCAAGAAAAATTTAAAAATATTCTTAAAAACCAACTTGCATATGCAGAAGGTGTCTTCAGTTAAATATTTATTCTTCTTTTCTTCCTAGAGGCCTAGTTGTCTGCAGCTTTTCCATAATCAAAGTCTCCAGGATCTGGGCTCTCCAAGGAGATCAGCATGAGATTATTTAGCGTGCTTTGTTTCATGCAATTTCTCAAACATGTCTTGATCATTTTAACGGCAGAAAACCCCCTTTCATATTCAGCTGTGCTTACTGGGATCACTAGCCCAATATGAGCTAGTCTGGCTAAATTTGGAAATGGCTTTGAGCTCTGATGTCGTTGCCATTTTTAGTAAAATCTGTTTTGGACTGAAGTCTTTGTATGATTGACTTCTGATCATTTTTGATGCAACTGTCCATTCTTGCCTGCTACTTTCATATTTTAAAATTGGAGGGTTACCATTTTTGGAGTAATGATCGAAAAGAATTTCAGCAGACTTGCTTGAATCGTGAGTTTCTGCATTGAAAACTTTTGAAAAGCTGGAAATAATTGGCATGTCAGGGAATCTTGCATTTAGGTGTTTGACAACTGTCTCTAGGTATTTATCATATATTGCAGTTTTGAATGACATTACATCACTCTGTGTATAAACAATGTGGAGATCTGACCATTCTTCTGCCAGACAATGATGAAGGCTTTAAAATATCTCCCAGGTGTGTCTTTCATCTCCATGATAGACAATTATGTGTCAGTTTCCTTAAGATTGACATCTTGCCTTTTCCAAGCCTTAGATAAATTGGACAACAAAGGTAATACGTCTAAAAGCATCATCAAAGAGGAAACAAAATTGTACATTTTAATACATCTGCTTAATCCTTCAGCTGTGATGTCATTTCGTTCAGTGGCCTCTCTTTCCATTGCAGCTATGACACTCATCATACACTGTCGTAGTGACTGTACTGCAAAGCCACGAGACAGCCATCTAGTGTCACTGGCCATTTTCAGCTTAATCTGGAGAATGTTCAGAATATTTTGAATTTCCGTTAAACCAGTCATCCTAATATAAGAGTTTTGGAAGAAACAGAACAGCTGCCTTAAGATGTCATTCAGTTTTGTTAAAGTACAGCAGCTTCTGCTTGGGCACTTGCAAGGGCCAATTGCTGGTTTACACAGTGGCAGCTGACCAAGAGTCCAGATGTTTTATCTTTAAGCAGTTGTGTCACATCTTTCTGTTTCCCAATCATAACAGCCGCTCCATCTGACCCTAGTCCAACCAGATTAGCAGTTTTCAAGCCTAGAGTGTCCATTGTCTCACTCAGTGGTTGGTTATAGTCTCCGCCTTGCCATTAATCATATTGTAGGTTGATACAAAACTAATTCTGACCTCTTTAGTGACCTGGCAAACATATTTAATGTAAATAATTAATTGTTTTACAACTGAGATGTCTGTGGTTTCATCACACAGAATACTGAAAAAATTTTCAGTGTGTATATTTTTCAGTGTATTAGATTTTATTTCTGATGCTAAGACATCCAGCAGCTCTTGCATTATTCTTTCAGAGGTGTAATGTGCATTTTTACCAACATTGAGATGTTGGAAAAAGGAACAACTCATTTCTTTAGTGTCCCAACAGCTTTTCAAACAACGTTGTATGTGGCAACTCATTTTTTGCCTTCTTTTCAAATTCTTGTGCATGGCACGTTTACCCAAGGTAACTCCCTCCTTGGGGGATGCATGTTTGAATATTTCATGCACAATGAGCACCACATACCATTTTCATTGACCATTAGCCAATCAAAATCTTTAAACCATTATTTGTTTATGCCGGATAAGCGGCGCTTAGATTTATCGATTGGCAGAGTGTGTGCTGAAGACATTTCCCCAGAAGGACCAGCTTCTCCAATGTCTTTGTCTGAAATGGCCACATGAGGAGTTGACGCTGTACCATCATTAGTTTGTGGCGTCTCTTTTCTGAAATAACTGAGCAGTGTTGTTTTCTGAACACTTTTTTTGCTCATGTTGGTAAAACGTTTGGAAAAAATTAAAAGTACCTATGAATAAGACTTTTGAGCGGGAAAGTTGGATATTCAGTGCACACTTGCACTACGGCAGGGCAAGATATGAACAAAAAGGAATGGCAAATGGGTCACTTTAACAAAACTACGGAAGCGTATTAGGGCCACGGTGAAGAAAAAAAAACTATATGCCGAGAATAAAGTCGACATGTTGACTTTAATCTCGACGTTTATGACGAGAATAAAGTCAACATGTCGACTTTATTCTCGACATTTCCACTTTATTCTCATAGTTTATTTTGTCATTAAAGTAGAATTTCGTAAACTAAACTTGATCTTAAAATCAATGTTTAATTTACTAGATTTTCTCAAACCCCATTATAAGGTAATGTAGTACATTAAATGCTGTGTTAAGTGTACCCCGACCGAGTTGTTAATTACTACGCGCGCCTTAAACGGACTTCCTCTTGCACTGAGGAGGCACTGGGAGGGATCGCCGCACAGAATGCATTCACTTGATGATATTCCTGCTCTCTGAAGATTTACAATGCTAAGATAAATACTTGATATCATTTTCATGATGAAATTACTGTGTGGCGGTAGTGCTGCTCCCTCGCAGTAAGGGGTCCCCAGGTGTACGTTCAGTGTAGAGAACTTTATGGCAGGTGTGACGAGGCTCCAGAAAACTGAATATATGAATGGGTAGTGCACAGGTTTAACTTAAATATTGTGTAAATGTTGGGTTCGTGATCTGGTGGTCGGAGACGCGAACACAGGATTAAATGGATGTTCTTCTGAGCGGGCTTTCTTTATTGCATGCGTGCTGTCTCTATCTGACATACCAAAACCCCAATTCCTATCCTTCTTTTTTTCTTTCTCCACATAACCAATCAATCATCAGATCAGCGTCTGTCATCTCACAATGTCATGCGAGGTGGCAGCCAGGCGCTCAACTAAATTAGCCGGGCGGAGCGCCCGGCTAAAAGATGCTAGGGAGAACACTGGGTCCACAGCATTTCTGTACTGTTTTAAGTACTAACTGTATATGACAGTGTGTTAATTTTTTGGTTAGCATGTGCATCCTTTACACATCAGTTACTATGCTTCACATCAACCGAAAAATAATTTACAATATGGAAAATATCAACAGAATAAAAAAAAATGATATCAATTTCAAAGCCAGCAAATGTTAAGACAACACCTGGCAGTGAGGGCATGAAGACATTAGAGAGTTAAACTAGTTTAACTGTTATTGGTGCTTATAATGTAAGAGCTATAGTTAAAGGGAATCCTTCAGCACCTGCTGATGGCACTTTTTCTTCAACACAAACTACTTGAAAATAATCCTACTGCAGGCATGGTGCATTGATACAACATGCAGCTACAGTAATTTCTCTTCGAAACAGGGGTAACTCCAGTTGCCTTAATATTCAAAAATGTAATGTTAGACAGCTTCCCACAATAAAGAACACCAGATAAGTACCTTTGCCCTACCTTTTTCATCAAAGATAATTAAATCCTGGGATAGTCCATCTACTTCTTCTTTTACAGATGCAGCATTATTAATCTTGAGCAGGCAACTGTGTCACAATTCAATTGAAATAGCACTTCCAAAGACATTCACAGTGTTTTATCTCAAAAGCTACAATACCAGTCATATTAACATTTGCTGTAGTGAATGTATTTTGAGTAACTCAGTTTCCTATTTAATGTAAGTTTGGTCCCTTTAACTATTTGCAGAGAAAATAGATCAGTGATGGATGTAGTAGAATGTACTTGGGTTTTCATCACCTTGTATTTATGTCCAAATTCTATTTATTGAATACAGCTACATTTTAACATAATTACCACTTGCAAACCTTTAAATAAACTAATAGACACAGGTATCAACCTAGTTTTTGTGTTGTTGGCAATTGGATTCCCATTTTGACAGGAAGTGGGTAGGTAGGTAAAAGGTACCATTTCAGTACTCATGACCTTGAAGCCTTGCATAATTATGTCCTACCACTATTCCTTAATCTGTTGCAGAAAACAAATGTGCATGTGTATTTATAGCAAATAAATTTGGATTTTTGTAAAGTCTATACATGTGTAAAAGTTGATAACCTCCCAGATTTAGTAGGGACTACTAAGGATGTACTAAGGAATTTGGAAATTGTAAAGGTACTACAGTACTTTTGAATTCAGTAGGCTGAAAACTAACTAATCATCAGGAAGAGATAACATTTAAACCCGAGTACTTAAGGAAGTTAGTGAGTTCATATAAAACTTAAATATATTACACTCTTATTTCTACACTACTGGTCAAAGGTTTTAGAGCACCTCAGTTTTCCTTCAAATTTAATTAGCTAAAATGCAATGAATGGCCTACAATGATGACAGCTAAACTGCCAGAGGTTTAAATTTAAAGTTTAGGTTAGTAAAAACTGAATAAAAGAAATATCAGAATATTACAAATGGACCTCCTTCAGGGATCAACTAATAGGTTACAACCTACAGATGGTCTGTAGCAATTAAAGTAAACTAAGCCTTGCAAGTTGAAGCAGACAATTTTCACGTGTCCCAACTTCTGTTCATTTCTTAGAATCCCACTGTCTTAAGGTAGAAGTCCTATTTGGACAATATTCCAGTGATAATGACAAGAAAAGGGCAACTAACAAATTAAATGTGACAGAGCATTATTACGCTTAGAAATGTAGGCTTTTCATTTAGAGAAACTGCAAAAAAAAAAAATCGAAAGTGTAAGTGAAGTCCAGTGGTATCCTACACAATCGAAATGCAAGTGGAAACTGGAAGAATCTCTGATAGAAAGAAATCTAGAAGACCCAAAGTCACAATTCAACCAGAAGACAAGTTTCTCTTAGGGTCACCAGATGGTGTGACAGGCACCACACAACACAACAGTTTCAAGCACAGCTTAAAAGGGGTCAAAAAAAAAGCAAGTCTCCTCTTCACAGTCTTGCTTTTTTGCTTATTGGTGAGATTGCAAAAGTTACAGAAAAGCTCAGGTTCCTGAACAACACTCGGACATGAGAGGGCAACTTATACATTATGGTTATATTTATATATTGATTCTTTATCTATTTATTTTCTAGCCTACTTATCAAGTTCTGGGCTGAGTGAAGTTAGAGAAATGACATTGAAAATGACCTCAGGTAGGGTGGCATTCAGGCAATGTGGTTGGATTTTAACCTACATAATATCCAGCTCAGATCATGCCTGATTCACCGTGTGACGCTAAGAAAGTTACTTTAAATGCGTATGCTTTAATTTGTACTTTTAGTATCCGAGGCTGCCATCATTGGCTAAAGGAGCAGGCAGTGTTGTAAAATGACCAAGGCATTGGACTTTAAACTACTGGATCAGTTCCAGCCTCTGAATTTCTGTGTGACCCCCCAAGCAATTCCCTTAATATGTCTGCAGAATGCCCACAGTGGTTGGCAGAGTACTTCTCCTCTGAACCATTGACGTGTACAACCTACCTTCTAGAGTAAGTCTCGTATTTGTTAGGAAAAAAAAATCTTGTCAGTCTGTTCAGTCTGTTGCTTCCGTTTTAAAAAAATAAATAAATAAATAAATAAGAGTGATGAACAGAAACCTATAGAATAGTATGTGTGAGACTATTACTGTCTCTTTCTGATGATGTGTTGATTGATTTGACTTAATTATTACGAATATTGCCTGTTAACAGATGATTTACTAGAAATTCAAGTTTGGCACATATCTATAATATTAGCTGTATATTAGCTATGTTTATGTAACACACACATATACACACACACATGGGAAATACTCAAATGAATCTCGACTGCATTTAATGCCATCAAGTTCTGCAGTCCATTTTTGTTTATGCCTGTCCAAAAAAAAAAAAAGCTAGATGATGTTAAAGAATTCAGCATAACAAAAGTATACTGTTTCTTGATTACTGTCTTAATACAGTATTTTACTTTTTGCTAGCAACTCTTCTTTTTAAGATACTTTAATTTCCTAAACACACTGGGCAATAGACATTTCCGAGAAAAACCTACAACTCTTAACTGCAGGTAAATGCTATATTTGTCTTGTGTCACGTTATTTTTAGATGGCAGGAAATTTAAACTTCACATTATGTTGTCTGAAACTTAATTATTATTTTTACTTGCAAGCCATGATTTTAAGTAACATCTTACATCAGGCATATATTGTAATTTAGAAGATTTTTAAATGTAATTACTTAGACATATGACTCATTGCACAATTATGTTACATTGCCTGTTAGGTAAGTGCATGAAAACTTATATACAGTATATTCTTGATATTTGCACTTCATCTCGTTATTCTTAAAACTTCTGTGTGGTTATGACGCAAGTGATAAGAGCAGGTAGAGTTTCCAGTCCAGAGCTACTAGCAATGAAAAATACTTTTTCATGTAAAGTAACCCTATAATTTAACCTTCTATATCTTTACACTGTTTTTCTTGGAATTTTAAAAATGTTTATACAATTTATAATATTTTTAACGCATTGCAAGCAACAGAAACCACATGTACAGAGCACTTTAGTCTCACTAAGTTGCTTTTTGTGAGTGAGAGAGATGCCTCTCTAAATAAGAAATGGATTTACCTCAATGTTAATCTGTGATAGAATGATCTACAATTTACAGTCTATACAAAGAAAATCCAAGTGTCACCTTACTGCTATGAGTAATGTGTCTTATTTTTAATCATCTTTGGCCTTTTTACTATTTTTATTTGTTTATTACATTTACATAATTTTCATCCAAGTGAAGATCCATGAGCTTTGCATTTAATAAAAGGTACAAATAGTCAGGGAAATGCATATATTTCTTACTTATACTTCTTACTTTGTTTTCTCTGGAATGCTCCACATTATTTGAAGATTTAGTAGTTTTCATTTAAACCCATTAAAAGGGGTTGCTGTTCTCTAAATCCCATTAGATTTTCACACTTTATTAAGTTCTTCATTGTATATGATTGATGAGTAAAATATTTACCTTCATTAAATAACCTGTTTTATTGATTGTTCCTGTTATACCACAGCCATTTTGGAAAATGTCTCAATTATTTCATAACTGTGTGCCCAGGGTTGACCTCGAAAATATCATATTAATTAATAAATTTTACCAATATTATTCAAATACACCGTGACCCTGCTCAGGAATAAACAGTCTTTGAAAATGGTATGGTATGGTTTAGGGCTGCAACGATTAGTCAACATAATCGACGATGTCGACTACAAAATATCGTCGACGCAGATTTGTTATTGTCAACACGTCATAAACAGAACCTTCAATAGAGGCTCTAGTCACAAAGAACCACATTGGTTTTTGTAACTGCAATGCACTACATGAACATCTGGGGGCAGTATCGTTTGTTATTGTTTGTCAAGACTGCACACAGTCCTACCAACGAAGAAGGAACGTCTAAGGAGAAGAATGTTGAGGAAAATAAAAGTGGTTGGAATGGCAATTCGGATAGAGGAGGGGGAAGTAGATGGAAAAAAATTGAGACAGAAACTTTGTAAAGTGTGGGAGCACTTCACCGAAAAAGGAAAAAAAAGTTGAATGCATATTATGCAAAGCGGAGCTTTCTTGTCACGGCAGCACCACTGCAATGCATGAGCATCTGAAACGTAGGCATCCTGGAGCTGCGATGCCGCCGTCTCTTGAGAGGCAAGTTTTAGCGAGTAAAGTTAGTGTCACGTGTTAACGTTGATGTTTGTACTATAATGTGTATATCAAGGTTTCGACAATGATAGTTAACCCTTAAACTGACACATACTTGGGGGGGACGACAAATACTTTTTAGCTGTACTTTTTAAGTAAACGTCACAATTTACAAAGAAAATGTGAAATTTTAACAGAACACATTTTTTTTCATGAAAAGAACATCTCAATTACTGCAACACCGATCATTTTACACACTGCAAATGAACTGTAAAAACTATAAAAAAAAAAAAAAAAAAAAACTACTGCAGCAATCTATTATTATATGTTCAAGGTTTAACTGAAGCCATTGATGAAATTCAGTAAATCACCAAGCCAACTGCACTTGAACTGGCTGCATGCAAACACACAGATGTAAACGCTGATGATTGCAGGCTCATCTAGTGTAGTGGCTGAATCCCAAAGACAGTGGTGGTGCAGTTCTGCTGGGGCTGGCAGTGCTCATGAGCTGGCTACTCAACAAATGTACGGCACTGACTAATCAGCTCCGGTGTGCTGCCAAATTGCTCTGTGAAGGAAATATAGCCAGTTGCAGGGTTCAATGAATGTACGTCGCCGAATATACTCTCCCCCTGCGTGCTGGCAAATTGCACTGAGACATGACTACAGCCGGTTGCAGTATTCAATGAATATACCGGAAAGTATTCACAGCGTATCACTTTTTCCAGATTTTGTTATGTTATAGCCTTATTCCAAAATGGATTAAATTCATTTTTTTTCCTCAGAATTCTACACCCAACACCCCATAATGACAACGTAAAAAAAGTTTATTTGAGGTTTTTGCAAATTTATTAAAAATAAAAAAACTAAGAAATCACATGTACATAAGTATTCACAGCCTTTACTCAATACTTTGTCGATGCACGTTTGGCAGCAATTTCAGCCTCAAGTCTTTTTGAATATGATGCCACAAGCTTGGCACACCTATCCTTGGCCAGTTTTGCCCATTCGTCTTTGCAGCACCTCTCAAGCTCCATCAGGTTGGATGGGAAGCATCAGTGCACAACCATTTTAAGATCTCTCCAGAGATGTTCAATCGGATTCAAGTCTGGGCTCTGGCTGGGCCACTCAAGGACATTCACAGAGTTGTCCTGAAGCCACTCCTTTGATATCTTGGCTGTGTGCTTAGGGTCGTTGTCCTGCTGAAAGATGAACCGTTGCCCCAGTCTGCGGTCAAAAGCACTCTGGAGCAGGTTTTCATCCAGGATGTCTCTGTACATTGCTGCAGTCATCTTTCCCTTTATCCTGACTAGTCTCCCAGGTCCTGCCACTGAAAAACATCCCCACAGCATGATGCTGCCACCACCATGCTTCACTGTAGGGATGGTATAGGCCTGGTTTCCTCCAAACGTGACGCCTGGCATTCACACCAAAAATTTCAATCTTTGTCTCATCAGACCAGAGAATTTTGCTTCTCATGGTCTGAGAGTCCTTCAGGTGACTTTTGGCAAACTCCAGGCGGGCTGCCATGTACCTTTTACTAAGGAGTGGCTTCCGTCTGACCACTCTACCATACAGGCCTGATTTGTGGATTGCTGCAGAGATGGTTTTCCTTCTGGAAGGTTGCCCTCTCTCCACAGAGGACCTCTGGAGCTGTGACAGAGTGACCATCGGGTTCTTGGTCACCTCCCTGACTAAGGCCCTTCTCCCCCGATTCGCTCAGTTTAGATGTCCGGCCAGCTCTAGGAAGAGTCCTGGTGGTTTCGAACTTCTTCCACTTGCGGATGATAGAGGCTCATTGGGACCTTCAAAGCAGCAGAAATTTTTCTGTAACCTTCCCCAGATTTGTGCCTCGAGACAATCCTGTCTCGGAGGTCTACAGACAGTTCCTTTGACTTCATGCTTGGTTTGTGCTCTGACATGAACTGTCAGCTGTGGGACCTTATATAGACAGGTGTGTGTGCCTTTCCAAATTATGTCCAATCAACTGAATTTACCACAGGTGGACTCCAGTTAAGCTGCAGAAACATCTCAAGGATGATCAGGGGAAACAGGATGCATCTGAGCTCAATTTTGAGCTTCATGGCAAAGGCTGTGAATACTTATGTACATGTGCTTTCTCAATTTTTTTATTTTAAGTAAATTTGCAAAAACCTCAAGTAAACTTTTTTCATGTTGTCATTATGGGGTGTTGTGTGTAGAATTCTGAGGAAAAAAATGAATTTAATCCATTTTGGAATAACGCTGTAACATAACAAAATGTGGAAAAAGTGATACGCTGTGAATTCTTTCCGGATGCACTGTACATCGCCGAATCTACTGTTCCGGCGTGCTACCAAATTGCAGTGGAAACCGACTCTAGCCGGTTGCAGCGGTTTAAGGGTTAAATGAATATAATTTCAGTTATGTTTGCTAACGTGTTTGGTGCTATAGTAAACAAGTGAATAGGAGTAACTGAGCCGCCCTAGTTTTTTTTTTTTTTACTTTTTTTTCTTTTTTTTGTATAATATTTGAGTTCATATGAATAGTAAACCATCTGTAACTAATGTTAGGTAACTTGTGTTTTGGAGTATATCAGTAATTAGTTTGTTACATATTTTAGTCAGTTATTTTTTTTATATTGGCATAATATAGTACTTGATGTGATAAACTACAACACTTTTCTTTCAGAGTGTGATGATTTAAAACATCTTTCTCTGTCTGCAAAATCATTCTTGTGTGTTCCTGCTACCTCTGCTCCCTCTGAGTGTCTCTTCTCAGCAGCTGGGAACATTGTCTCAAAGAAGAGAACCAGCCTAACACCAGAGCATGTTGAAATGCTCACGTTCCTGCACTGCAATCAGGAATATATGAACTGAATCTTTTATAAACTGTACATTATTGTGTTATTTAATAAAGTATTGAAGCTTTATTTAAACTTTTGGACTTTAAGACACACCAGTGGCCATTTTTGGTTAAGTTAAATGCCCTTTTTTGTTTAAAGACTATGTGCACTTTAGTTTGTATTGTTTAATGTATTTCTTTTTTATTGTGATGGTCACACTAATATAAAAACATCTGATTATTTTCAAATTCATATGTTTCACTGGTTGTTATTTTAATTTGATTATTATTAATTTTAATCGTGTTAATGCAGAGACATCAGGGTGGCATTCACAGGTGGACAGACGTGAGCAGATGAGGTAAGACATGCACTGGAGCCCAGAACAGCTATAGAATTGTGAGTCAAATGTGTTTCTGTGATAGTTGAATTACACCCTTCTCCTTACGTTGATTTCCCATGAGTAAACTTCCCAGGAACACAACATTTTTGGTAAAATATCTATAAAGATCATTAAGGCACACAAGACCCTTGTGCACATCAGGGTCATAGTCCTAGAAGGGTCAGCAGGTACACTTATTTTTGTAATATTATACTTAAGTGTGTTTACCTTATTCCTCACATTATTACCAAGGACTCCTTGAAATACTACACCCATGCAGGTAAATATTCTTTGCACTGGTGAGATATACAAACAACAGTTTGTGTATGTTTTTAGGTAACAATTGTTTTACAGCTGGTTTACTCTTTTTAATGCTTTATTGTTGTTTTTTTAGAATAAGGGAAGTTTTCTATTAAGGATACTTGATGAAATCAGAATTGCATTCATATCTTCAGATAATTGTTTAAAATATTTTATTTGCATCAGACTGATGTTTAGATTTGACTAATAATTCGACTAATAAGATTTGGCTAATATGTAATTTGAATTTGACTAATAATAGTGACATTTGATTGCATATTCATTGTGTTCCTGATGAGTGGAGTATTTAGTCACAACTTCTGCGGTGTGAATGTTTTTCAAAGTAAATGAGAGCAACATAAAATGTCTTATTTGTAACACTAACTAATGTCTTGTTTGCATGGACCAAAATATAAGTCCCATCAACTAACTACACATCTGAAGACAGGATACCCTGACAAATATGCAGACTTTCCCAAAGCAGAAAAGGAGAATTTTACACCAAAACCAGAAGCTGCAGTTCCTTGCCCTGTTGACCGTTTCCTTAACAAATCAAGCAAATTTGTCAAATATAGCCCAAAAACAAAAATAATTAATGTAAAGTTGACAGTATTCATTGTTTTGAAAGATTACCCATTGTCTGTTGTAGAAGATGCAAGGTTTTAACAGCTGACTGAGCATCTCAAGCCCCATTACTTGATCCCAGGTATCATTATTTCTCTGACATAGCTGTACATAGTATGGTGGCATGTCATAAGCACTTTACTAGTGATTCTTGGACGTGGTGTGAGTAGGCTTGGTTTAACTGTTAAGTGGTTCAACAACAATTTATGCACACCCAAGCAATTCTAGATCTCGTATGGGCTATGCAGTCTCCATACCATTTAAAGAAAATGCTTGAAAAGTAGAAAATGCTTAAAGAGAAGAATGTTCATGTTGTTTGCCCAAAAACAACACATGTAATTGAAAAAACTATGCAGGAATGTGGAATTCCATGTTTACCATTTATGGTCCACAATTGAAAGCTTGCTGTGAATGACTATGTACTATCCTAGTGGAGAACCTTGAATATAACTGAAATTAGCAGAAAGATCGCTGAACTGTTCTTACATTTGCAATTGGTCAAACTCTGTAATGTGTTAGTGAGGCAGCACCTGGAGTGGTCATCATGCTACTAAAAAGTCATGGCAGCCTTAGAAGCTATGCAGAGAACTAAGTTCATCCTGACACTTAAAGGCACACCCTCCTTTGATAGGCTAAAGCAATTAATTCTGTTTAGTTTTAAGCTGAAAAGCTACACGAGGACCTAATACTGGTCTTCAAAATGACCAAAGACATCCATAAAGCTGGATAAGTCTTTGAGGACATCAGTAGAGATTAAAGATGGGTGTGTTTAAGACTAAAGCTGGGAAGTGCCTCTTTACATTGGGAGTGGTGGGAATCTGCAGCAAACTTGCATAGTTGAAATGTAAACTTTGACATCTTTTAAGAAGTACCTGCATGAGAAGATGATGATGATGATGATGATAATATATCTTACTTATATAGTACCTTTCCCATGCTATTGAAACAATATAGCTTTTAGCTTAGCCAAGAAACCTTAATGGACTGAATAATCTCCTCTTGTTGGTAAACTTTTTATATTCTTATTCAATCCTCTACAAAATCCACTTCCCATTTAATGCAATTTTGCCAGTACAGTATTGTTGAAGTCTGAAGATCTGCTGGCAGTAGAACTCCAGTGCAGCCATATGTAAACAGTGACACACTGCTTTCTATACATTGCTATCAACGTTTTAGTAGTGTTTTGATTTTTTTCACACCTCTTTGTTACTTTTGGTGTAGCCAGTTTATAGGTGACATCTGAGGGACTGATGGGTGATTGCCTTCTACATATGCATGTTAAATAATGTGTAATGGCTCTTTCAGTTCACATGGCCAAAGTAATAAAGTTTTTTTATTTACTAAAATATGTACACAGGGTTCTTGTATCCTGTTTTGATGAAAACATACTCCTTAGATAAAGTAATAAAATAAATGAAGACCGATTTACTTTGCACACTGTTTATAATGAGAGTGTAGAAACATAACCTTTTCACAAATCAAATTAAGTTCCGTGTGCACAATTTTGAATCGATTGTGTTAAGATCACTTTATATTGTCTACTTTCTGTTTTGACAATAGATAATACAGACTATAGATGTGTATGTTACTTGGGTGTTCTAAGGAGAATTTTGGAAATGACTAAGCTGACATACTTGGACATACAGAAAATTTTGCATCAGCAGAGCTACTGTATAGTCAGTGAGTAACAGTGTAGCAAATCTGGTTTATAAGATGCAGTGTTCATGTTGCCATAAAAAAATTAGAAGACACTTGGCAAGTGGAAGGCATTAAACAGCAGAAGACTAAAAAAAGCCGTCTGCTTCTGATGAACAGTGTTTAAATATCATTTTCTTGTGGGACAGAAGGAAATATTGTGAAATTCTTGCTCAGCAACTGTCACAGTCAATCGGCACCAAAGCATATACTCCTGTCATTCAATGCAGTCTTAAAAGAAGTGGTCTTGTGGGGCATGTCAAAGCCACAAAACCATTCATGCAGAAGGACAATACCCAGAAGATACAAAGGTGTGCAAAAAATACATAAAACGTGGAGTGTCAGCTAGTGGAATTAAGTCTTATGAAGGAAATTTAAAATGTGTTTTTATTTGTGCCTTTATTTAAGAAGAAGAGTTGTGTAGAAGTGTGTTGATACCTCAGCAGCCTTTAAAAAGCAGAATGGTAGCTCTGTCATGGTCAGGGGCTGCATATCAAAGAATAGTGTAGGGGATCTGGTGAGAATATGAAATGATGACAGACAGAAATATAAAATATTTTGATTCATTATAATTTCCCATGACTTGTTAGAAAAATACAGAGCAAACACAATTATGACTTACTTGGATTAGAAACTCGGACAGGTGAAAAACCAAAAGCAGTCAAAAGGTGAGTTATGGCAAATACTGCAAGAAGCACAGAAGAATTTGGAAAAAAATTATGCAGTAGTGTATCAAAGCATTTGTTTCTGTTTAGCATTCAGAGGGAGGCACACAAAATAATGATTTATTTTACAAACAGACACCATTCTCGTTACTCTTTTGTTGCGTCAATGTTTCTTTCTGTTTGTTCTAATATTATACAGTGTTTTGATGAGCAAATACCATTTATTGCCAAAATAACTAACATTAAAACTAATTTTCTTGGGTGGCCTAACTTTTACTTGGTACTGCATTTCATATAAACAAATGCACTGCATGTTCAATTTAATTTATGTACATTTAATTTATTAATTGGTATTAATTCTTTTGGTGGAGTTCTTTCTTTTTGGTCAGCACAGCAGTGCAGTGGTCAGTGCCTGTGTGGAATTTATACCTTTTCCTCATTTTATATTAGGTTTTCTCCCAGGTATTTTTTTTTTTTTTTTCTCCCATATTCACAAAGACTGATAAGTTAGGCTAAATTGTAAGCTTAACTTGGCCTTAGTATTAGTAATGGTGGGCATATGCTAAAGCCCAACCTTCTAACCAACAGATTAAGCAGATTTGAGCAAATATATGTAGGGATTCTTACTTTACTGAAGACTTTAATTTTAAATATTTTTTCAGATCTCCATGGAGAATGATTACCTTGGTCCCAGAAGAATTGAGAGCTTGAAAAAAGAAGATTCAGACTGGCAAAAAAAAGCACAGATGGCTGTGCTTTCTATTCAGGACCTGACAGTCAAATATTTTGAAATTACAGCACGAGCTCAAAAAGGTAACTTTGGAAATTGTTTTGTTCTGTTTATAGAGAGAAAACAGTTTTATGTGAATTGGTCATATTCAAGAAAACCTTCAAATCTGTCAATGTTTTCAAACAATTCTGCTACATTATGCAGTTTAGTTTCCATTAATAAGAGGTCATAATCCAAAACTGGAGAACCTTTGTTGCTTTTGGAATGCTCAGTATATGTATAACATATGGCTGTTATACATACAGTGGTGTGAAAAACTATTTGCCCCCTTCCTGATTTCTTATTCTTTTGCATGTTTGTCACACAAAATGTTTCTGATCATCAAACACATTTAACCATTAGTCAAATATAACACAAGTAAACACAAAATGCAGTTTTTAAATGATGATTTTTATTATTTAGGGAGAAAAAAAAATCCAAACCTACATGGCCCTGTGTGAAAAAGTAATTGCCC
>JANRMT010062835.1:27827861-27840041 GCA_026402145.1 Polypterus bichir lapradei | reverse complement strand
TTGCAGTTATTGCTGCTAAGGGTGGCCCAACCAGTTATTAGGTTCAGTGGGCCATTACTTTTTCACACAGGGCCATGTAGGTTTGGATTTTTTTTTTCTCCCTAAATAATAAAAAACATCATTTAAAAACTGCATTTTGTGTTTACTTGTGTTATATTTGACTAATGGTTAAATGTGTTTGATGATCAGAAACATTTTGTGTGACAAACATGCAAAAGAATATGAAATCAGGAAGGGGAGAAATAGATTTAGATTTAGTTTTTCACACCACTGTATCTCTATCTATCTATTATAGCAGATCAACTTCAACTCAAACTGGTCACATTTATCTTTGATTATGCGTTATATGCACTGTACAAGTAAATATCTTGTTAAATACTATTTAATACAATGTTATATATTATGTCTTTTTATTTAAAATTCAGATGCAGTCTCTGCAAGGAGGGGATGATGCCATTGCTCATCTTGATCAGCTTGAGTCGAATTATTACGACTTGCAATTACAGCTCTATGAAATTCAGTTTGAGATTTTAAAATGTGAAGAGCTTTTACTAACAGCACAACTTGAGAGCATCAAGAGGCAAATTATAGGTACTGCTAGTCAATGTAAAATTCCAAGTATTTTTATTGTTCAAAAATCCAAAAGGTAAAACTTTTGTCTGTACCTGCAGCCGTTATTGTTGTGGTGGGTTAAGTTCTAGACAAGCCACATTGTTTTGTAAAGAGAGTATATACTGTATCTAGTAAATTGGTAACATTTTACAGAAATAGTTAACAGCAGTTTAATCAGCTTTTAAAACATTTAAGCAAGGGACTATAATAACTACAAAAAATAAAATAGAGTATCATAATGCACTGAAAAATACACTTTCACTCTAATAATCCCTCTTGAAGTGGCTGCTTCTTAGTGTTACAAACACTTCAAATTTTGAAGAATGGAGATAAAAAGTCCATTTAATTGACTAATTGGAAGATTACTGATGCCCCCTAGTGGGTTGCAGCCCACCGGTAGAAAACCACTCCTCTAGAAGCTTAGATGTGGCTATATGTAATACAACTACAGAGTTTACTGATTTCAGTAGGCAGTGTTTTCACAGATAAAAGAATATCTACTGTATGCTACTGCATGTAAGACTTTGAAGCCAATCTAGCTTATGCCGAAGCCAATTTAACCAGTTATTAATATATTAAGTGTTCACTGTACCCATTTTTCTTTTGATGTTGGTTTATCATAGTTTGCATGTCACTTGGATTTTCATGCTATTTTTAAGAGATTATTGATGATCTTTGTTTGTATATGCAAGTGAACATCTGTGGTTGAAGAATGTTAGCATGTGAGATTAAGGGATTTAAGTGTATAGCATCTAAAAA
This sequence comes from Polypterus bichir lapradei, assembly GCA_026402145.1. Taxonomy (NCBI): domain Eukaryota; kingdom Metazoa; phylum Chordata; class Cladistia; order Polypteriformes; family Polypteridae; genus Polypterus; species Polypterus bichir. Next base: position 27,838,670 of record JANRMT010062835.1, on the reverse strand, counting down.
AGTCTAAAACTACAGTCCCCACTACTGAATTACTTTCTGACCCTTAGCAAATAACCTATTAGCACATAGAAATATGAAAATTTGTGCCATTGTAATTTTTCCAGCAAATGAATAATATCTAATGTAAGTGATTTTTGGCTATATAGTGGACTTTTGTATTCTTTTTTTTTTTTTTCACACTACATTTAAATAAAAAAAAAAACTCAATAGTCAATGAACAATCAGTTATCTGCAGACCTATTTAAAACTGCCGAGTGTTTCAAATGTCTTTGTGAGGAAAATGGAGAAATATTTCAGTTTAAGACAATATAGTATATAAATTATATATATTATTATAATATTATTATAAATTTGTTATCAGAATGCCAGGATGAGGTGGTCTATTACGACACATATGAGAGTTTGGATGCAATGGGAGCCACAGAAGACATGGTTTCATCAGTTAATCATCAGAAAGAAGAGCTTGTAAAACTGCAGCAAAGAGTACGTCAACTGGAGGCTAGAAGAGGCCGCATTTCTGCCAAGAAAGCCTACCTCAGGAACAAAAGGGTAAAATTTTAATTACAACTGATCAGTTAATAGTCTTTCATTATTAACAATTTTTATTTATATCATTGTAGTTATGAACCAAATTAACAACAAAAGCGAGAGCAGAAAAAGTTAAAACATATTTGTTACATCTAAATTGGCAAAATAATTGAGGCCTATGAATGTAAAATTCAGTAAACACTTGCAATAATAGGGGAAAGGTGTGCGTGTGTTTTGTTAAACATGTTATTCTTGTTTTATTTCTATGGAAAATGTTCACATTTCCCCAAGTTAACTCCCCTTTTTCTAAGGAAGGAGGACAGAAGTATATTTATAATTAAGGCTTCAGCATGCTGTATTCATTTGATGTTTAATACATTCTTCCTTTGCTGTCCTTCCTTGGTAGCTTTTGCTGTTGCCACGCTATCTAAACAGTTTATAATTTTACAGACAAAATCGTTACTCAGTTGCCCTGATATTTTTCAGTATGACTCATAATTATCTTCATTTAATATTTTTACCCATATGTGGTTTACTGGTCTGCTTCAGTTTTGATGTTTGTCTTTCCGCACTGTATTTTCAGGCTCGCTTCTGCCCCTTTCCTTTTCCCTTTCCTGTCCTCATTGCTTTCCCTGCCTGCTCTGGCTAATGGGTAGACAAAGTACCAGCTTACTAACAGGTGAGATTAATATCCAGTGGTAGATGGAAAAACATGTCCTGTATAAGAAAAATGTAAATAAGGTCAAACAATCTTGCTCCTACAAGTCCAGTTATTAAATAAATTACTTAAGTTTTGTTTGTTTTCTCATACTAACATTGTCTCAAACCACTCTTCATAAAACACGGTGGCAATTTTAAGTTGGCAAACAAAAGTGTTTTTAGAAAAGTACAATGGAATGAGGTATATTTGCAAATGTAATCAATGTTATATTTAAATATTATGCATTCTGTACAAAGCAGGTTTAACATTTTAATCAGCTGTAGTTACAGATGTTCAGGAGAGTTTGTCCTTTTAATGACCAGTATTACCTTATCTTAAACTGCCTTCACTTTTTGTTGTATTGGATTTTATTGTAATTAAGAATAGTAGGGCTTAAAGCATTCAGAAGCTTACTTATTACCTGTTTTTAAATGGTATATTTGACATGAGTCCTGCCACTTCCCTTAGTTTGACCATGAAGTTCTTTTTTTTATTATGTTTTGATATTTAAACTCATTATATCTTGAACATGCTTAGCTGAGCCTTCAGTCTTTTTTATGTTTGGTAATGTCTCACTGACCTTTAACAGACAGAAATATATGGAAATATTTGAGCAGATAAGTCATCCGTTGGTAGGCAAACAGACCATGCTACTTGGAGTAAGTAGCCCACATGTCATCCTGGCCTTTTCTGTGACAGCTGATAATGGTGGAATATTGAGCTAATTTATCTAACATGAAAAATATTATAAAGGTTGAAATTTGTCTCATTTCCTTACTTTGCTTTTTGATTTTTGCTTAGTTTTTATGCTGATTGTATGTATAGAGGTTTTACTTTTCCCCTTTTCACTACCAAGAATACCTACACTTTCTTCTTTACAAATCTACAGTAAAATATGACTTTGGAGCTTAAAAATATAGGAAAATGAGAATATCAATAAGATGTATTCACTGATTAAAAAATAGTCAGCAGTTGTTGGATAACCAAGCAGTTTTATTTACTTGCTTGACTCCAGTTTCATGCAATAAATTGAAGTTCTTAATTATTCTTTAACAGGTGGTTATGAACTTAATATCCCATATGAGCCTGTTGATGCTAAGCACCAGTCTCCAAAGCTTTCATAAACTATCATGCTCCTAGTAATACATTATATATGCATTCTTTAAACTTTGTAGCAATTTTCCAATTTTTTTGTGAACTTGACTTATCGATAGTAGACACAAAAAAATCATTGCTATGAATTTTTTTTGTGATGCCTGTAATGGTCACCTTTTAAAGACAAGTTTTGTGACCATCTACTAGTCAGATCGGTTTGTTAAGCCCTCTCATATGGACAGTGAATATAAATTAAAAGTTTGAATTCTAGACTTCTACAGCTTTGTCTGCATGTCTGTTTTAATTATTTATCACTCTGAGATTCCATGGTACAGTGCTTCTTACTAATGTGACAGTCATTCATAATGTGGGAGATTGAAGAGAGTACATTTTTTCTTATATGAACTACTCTGTATATTTCAGTTGTAAATTGTTACTAATGTGTTGCCCTTTAGTAGTAGCTTGCCTTTCAGATTCCCCCCTATTATCCTTGCATTTTTTCCTTTCCCATAATTCATATTGAAAACAGATAATCTGTTATGGAAAGTACAATTATTTCAATAAATCAATTAAAGACATACTCTGTGAATTCTGAATCACACTCCCTTTGCAATTGCTGCCATTCAGTTAGTATTTTTAAAGGTCCTGGTTGTTTATACCCTTTTCCACAATGTTCCTTTTAGCTGCCATGTGTTGATAGACACCCATATTTATTTTATTATTGATTTGGCATACTTATCACTGAAATAATTGACATTTACCCTATGGATTTTACTGTCTGTGGACATCTTTAGTGGAAAAGGTGTTAGTGTTGTACACTTGAAGTCTGCTGCAGATTTTGCTGCCATGTTACAGTCTTCAATGGTGACATCATGCATGTTTTGCTTTTAAGTGATAAGCCAAGAACATTGTACTTCTGTGATATTTAAATATCCCCACACTAAGTTTACAAGTATTGACAATTGTGTCCATTGAACCTTCTCAGAAAGTTTTAAATCAAAAGCAAACATCATAAATTTAACAGAATATTTTAGATCAAGGTTCCCTAACTTTAAGTCAAGGCACATCATAATGCTGAACCATCTGGTCAGGGCCCTCACTAATATAAACCAACGCAGAAAGAAGTGAAGCCTGATCTAGCATCTCTGTTACTACTAACAGCAATCTTTGCTTCCATTTGGGAGACTGGCATCATCCCGAATTAACTGGAAAACGGGATTTGTCGTCCCTATCTGGAAAGGGAAGGGTGATCGCCTGGATTGCAGCAACTACAGGGGGATAACACTGCTCTCAGTGCCGGGTAAGGTTCTTGCTAGGGTCGTCTTCAATAGGCTCCGTGATCACTTGCTCACCTACCAGCGACCGGAACAGTCTCTGGTTTTATGCCTAAGAAGTCTACCATCGACCACATCCTGGCACTGAGGGCTCTCATGGAGCGCAAACACGAATATCAGCAGAGTTTCTTTGCAGCCTTTGATGATTTTCGCAAAGCGTTCGACTCAGTTGATCAAGCTGTCCTGTGGGACATCCCGAGGTTTCGCGGGATCCCCTCAAGGTTGCTGGATATCAAGGCTGTGCAGAGTGGAGGCAGGACCTCTGCGTTTTTCCCAGTTGATTCTGGGGTTCTTGCTCCTACTCTGTTCAATGCTTGTATGGACTGGGTGTTCGGCAAGGTTGTGAGGTCCAGTGGCTGTGGGGCATTGGTTGGTGAAGAAAGGTTCCCGGATCTTGACTTTGCTGACGATGCTGTGATCTTCACGGAGTCAATGGAGGCTTTGATCAGGGTGCTCGAGAGACTGAGTGAGGAGTCTGAGTGTCTGGGCTGGCGAGTGTCCTGGATAAAAACCAAGATCCAGGCCTTTAATGACCTCTTGGGTACAGTCATCAGCCGTGTATCTGTTTGGAGAGTGTGTTGACCTTGTTGAGAAGTTTACTTACCTTGGCAGTGACATTCATGTCTCTGGTGACTCTTCCTATGAACTCAGTAGACGGATTGGGAGAGCATGGGGGGTCATGAGGTCGCTGGGAAGGGGTGTGTGGCGCTCCCGATATCTATGCAAAAAGGTGAAGGTCCAGGACTTTAGAGCCCTGGTGCTTCCTTCTTGCTATATGGTTGTGAGACATGGACGCTATCCATTGACATGAGATGAAGACTGGAGTCCTTTGGTACTGTGTCTCTCCCGAAAATCCTTGGGTACCATTGATTTGACTTTGTGTCGAATGAGCGGTTGCTCATGGAGTCCCGAATGAGGCACATAACCTGCATTGTGAGGGAGCGTCAGTTACGGCACTATGGCCATGTGGTGCGTTTTCCACAAGGGTGATCTGGCTCGTAAGATCCTCATTGTTGGGGACCTGAGTGGCTGGACCAGGCCAAGGGGTCGCCCATGTAACACCTGGCTGCGGCAGATAGAGGGTCCTTTCCGGAGGGTGGGACTGGACCGTGTGTCTGCCTGGGGGGTTGCAAACCGGGATCCCGAGTTGTTTCGTAATGTAGTGGGTGTGGCAACGCACTGTACCAGTGCGTGCTCCCCAACTTGACTTGTGTATGTCTATTAGTTTTTCTTCACAACAAATGCTTTTTTAATGAATTATTTTTCAGTTTAAGAAAAGTAGCATGGTTTGCCCAGAAAAAATAATTAGAAAGCTTAAAATTCCTTATTTTGTATTTCAGAATAATTATATAGTTAATTATGAATCCACATCAATAGAAGCAGAAAAATAATACAAGTTACATAAAACTTCAGGTCAAAAAAAAGGGAAACAAGTCTCTCAGTTTTGAAGGTTGCATATGTTTGTTTTATTGGGTCAATGTCAGGTTTCAGTTTTGATACTTTTTAAGCACAATTCTTATCCTAAATTCAGCCTATTCCTATATTTATTTTTAAATATATTAATAATATTAAAAAGAAAGTAAATTTCTCATTGTATATTGTTCTGCTGTAGTCTCCCAGTTTCAAAAACTGTTCTTAAAATAACAGTACTAAAAACCTTTTAATGTTGGAGCATTGGACCTGAGAGAGATGGATGGAGAGTGTGAGGAAGGCAGCCCGTTTTCACAGTAATTCTCATGTGAGAGGGAGCTGTTCCCTAAGAGCCAACGTGAGAAGTGAAAGACTTGGATTTTTTTGTGGGTGATGGTCACAAATAAGGAAAACAAGGGTAGGAAAGAGAGGAGTGGATTCTTGCAAGCAGGAGCATTGTGAGATGGCACAGTGGGATTAAACCACAACAGAGCATGGGGACTCTTTGGCTGCTGCCCTTTCTCCCAATTTTTTTTTTTTTTATATAAATGTTGTCAACCTCGCGTAGAAACGGACTCAATCTTGAAAACCTTTGGTTTAGATAGCTATCGGTGCTGACCAACAACATTAAGGAACAATAATATGTTTACACTCAAATATATGCTTATTTGTAACAAGAACATTCTAACCTAGTTTTGGATAATTTGACATTACACTAGTACATAGTACATTATACTATTCCGTAATTATTACGAACTTATTTTGTTAGCATCTACATTGTATGTGATTTAGGACTATCACTATCATAGCAATATCATTTAGAGAGAAAATTATCATAGTGGTTCTTCTTCGCCAGATGATGCCATGGTGGCAAAAGTATGCGTAATTGATAAGCTTTATTATAAAGTAATCATGCTTACTTTCTGAGCTTTCTGAGCCTGATTATGTGACCCACCTGTACATTTATAGCACTTTGAAAAATCTCTATCATCTCCATCTGTCTCTCCTTCTCAATCTGTCCATCAGACTCTGAGCTTGCTTATGCCTATCAGGTGAGTTTTCCACCTGACTAACCTCATGGCTTCAGATCCAGTGTATTTCATACTGCGAGGTGAGTACTTAGACAGGTAAAGAACAGAATTACTTTCAGAATCAGGCACATGACTATAAATTCTTGGCACCATTAGATAAATTTTAATTCTCAATCTTCAAGAACACTGAACCACTGACCCCATCCATAGTTCCTAAAGTTTCAAAATTCTGAGGCAGCTTCCAAACTGCTTTACTTAAAAGATCTACAAAGTTGCTGTCTTTTGACTTAAGAACCATGTCCTGTCAAATGATGAGCTGGAGGATGTCAAATGATGAGCTGGAGGAAGACAACTACCTCCTGGGCCTCACCTTTAAAAAGGCAATGCATTTCAGTTCATAAGCTAGGACACTATACTGTTCTTTGTCGCTTAGAAGTTATTCTGAAGTGCAGTCAACACCCCATTCCTCTATGTAGAATTATGCTGCTGTTTAACTGTAAAAGGTTCAAACTGTGCAGACGTGGCTTATTTGGAGATTGCACACTTGTTAATTTATAAACGTAGTAAATTTTGTAACCTGTTTTACTTAGATATAAACAAAGTCAAAAGTTTCCTTCTTATCTTTTGTATCTGTGTTAAATTAAAATCTGATGTAATCAAATGTAGTGTTATAGTTCTCCTCTCACCAGAGTGACTTATAACGATGCACAGCTCTTCAAATTCAAATATATTGTCTTGTGTAGTACAGATTGTACTGTAACACTGAGCATGTTTACTGAACGTCTCAACAAACTCATGTTTGCTTTCGTGATACCTTTTTTATGTGTTTCAAATACGATTCATTTGTTCCATTGTATAATGCAGATCCTCAAAAATCCATAATCTGCATGTGCTAGATAAACTTCTATACTGAATTATCTACAGTATACTAATAAAAGGCAAAGCCCTCACTGACTGACTCACTCACCCACTCACTCACTCACTCACTGACTCATCACTAATTCTCCAAGTTCCCGTGTAGGTAGAAGGCTGAAATTTGGCAGGCTCATTCCTTACAGCTTCCTTACAAAAGTTGGGCAGTTTTCATTTCGAAATTCTACGCGTAATGGTCATAACTGGAAGCTATTTTTCTCCATATACTGTAATGGAGTTGAGCGCGAAAGCCGTGGGGGGGCGGAGTTTCGTGTGACATCATCACACCTCCCACGTAATCATGTGAACTGACTATCAACGCAGTACGTAGAAAAGCAGGAACAGCTCCAAAAAGCGCTAAAGAAAGCATGCATTATATAATTGAGAAGGCAGCGAAACAATAAGAACCGCGCGATTGACATATACAACCATATTCATGAGTGCTGCTACTTCGGAAACAAAGCACAGTGTAAACCTAAAGTTTAAATTAAGTTCATAGACAGGCTGCTGCTGGCGTTTGTCATGCCCACGGGTAATGCGGGATACAAGTTTAATGAGAGGACGCAGGATATAAACGAGAGTTTTCATCACTTTGTAGCTAAGTTAAAATTGCAGGTCAAGGGCTGTGCTTATGCAAATTCCGAGAGACTGTGTTTGTGGGGAATCGACAGTTAAGGCGGGTGGGGGAGTGACGTCATCATCTCCCCTCCCATTCACCTCATTTCACTGTGAGCTGAGCTCTGCAGCTAACGCCGTCTTGAGGAACCAACTTTGTGACGCTGCCACCAAATATTCACAGAAAAATCTACAAGTTAATACACACGCTGTCTCTAGAGTTTCTCCACACTGAATCCTCCAGGCACTACTTACAAAAGGTTACATTAACAATCGTGTTACGTTATTTTTTAAAATCTTTCCTTTTCTTAGCACAAGCACAGCTGAGAAGCTTCAATTCATGTGCTCCATAACGCGTTAAAAAATCACACACTTTGCATTACAAGCAAAGGGGAACTTCTGTCAATGCATGATTTCCTGGTACACCGATTACATTGATCAGCGCTTCCTGATTCATTTTACCCTCGCACCGCCATTTTAATTCAGATGCCTCCAATTTCCAGTAAGCCTCTGCTGCGCGATGACAAGTAATACGTCTCAGGGACAGACCCTACAAAACGATGCCATTGATTTCAGGCAAGATTGCTTTTCTCCTGGACAACTATACTTGCATTCTCAAAAGTGAGCTTGCGCAGCTTCGTTATATTACAACCGGAGTGCAGCCAGAAACTTTTAAGCGCCGGGTCTTAGCTAACATTAAATTAAGCCGAGGACATCGCAACATCCTGGCATCACCGTTATACCCTCTGATCTCCCATTTCAATTGAAATGCCTCAAATTTCCAGTAAGGCTCTGCTTCGCGATGACAATTAATAAGTCTCAGGGACACACCCTACAAAAGGTTGCCATTGATTTGAGGCAACATTGCTTTCCTCCTGGACAAAACTATATGTGGCATTCTCAAAAGTTATATATATAACCCTTTAGCGCTGACGTCTGAGGTTCGATTCCCGAGAGTGGGTGCAGTGAATGTGTACTGCCTAATGAGCCCAGAATTAGGGCGAAGCACGTGCCGCGTACTGTTTGCATTATTTGATAGTAAAACTATTTCAATATATTCAATATATATATATATCAGCACTTACCGATTCATTTTACCCTCGCACCCCCTTGGTTTGGGAAGAAGTATGAAAAAATATGAGGTTAACACAGAAAAACAGATCACCAATTGAAGCTTTATGAATAATAGATACTTTATTCGCAATCAATAATTGTTTTGGTAAAGCCATACTCCGTGTAATCCTCCTTCCATGTTATAATTTTTCCGCGACTACCCATGATTAAATAAACGGTAAAAAAGTAAGAGCGAAGCGAGGGTGACTTATTCAGGCAGGCAGGTGACAGCTCAATAGCTCGAATTTGGATATAAGTAGGTTCTATTTAGTCACCAGAAATATCATTGGTAGGAATGGAAGTTGGATTTAGTCTTTAAATTTCTATGGTGAAGAAAAATTTATGCAATGATGATTAAATTCCTAATTATATTCCTACTAAACATATTTCTGTCGACCAAATAAAAATTACTTATATTTAAAATTTAAATAGAACTTGAACAAATACGATAGTTCATAATACCCACGCAGCACTAAGTGCACGTAAGATTAGGAGTCATTCGTTTTAACAAGCAGCGTATTGCACTGATACAAAATAGCCTGCCCATTTAATTATTTAGGAATGGATAGTTAAATTAAGATTTTGTACAAATAATGTTTATAATTTTTCTTCCTCAATGGATTCTGGCACCCCCAGCAACAGCTCCTCGCACAACCAAAGGAGATATATATATCTATTATATAGATAGATAGATATATAGCGGGTATTCTGCTATATATATATATATATATATATATATGAATGACCTCCAAAGAGCGCGGAGACTTTTGATCATGTGAACGTGTCTGCAAAAACCGGCGTCTCCTGCAAAAGTCAAGCAGCTGGCGCGCGCATAGCTGTGCCGGCCTTTCAGACGCTGACTGCGCTTCTGCCTTAAGTCAAAGTGAGCACTTTTAATTTTTTTCATCCTCCCCCTGAGCTATAGCCCAGACAAGTGCAAACACGGGACCCCTTTTCTACACCGCGGCAAAATAATATTAAGGCGCTTTGCAGTTTCTTTTGCACGTATACGATTATGAGGTCGTCAGCTCGGATTATCAAGACACGCACAGGAGTGGAGGACCAACAGTGCCATCACAGCCGATTAATAACTGGGACGTCTCGCCAGTTTACACAAGACCCACTGCGACTGTCCCCAAAAGGCGCTCATATCGTCAGTGAAAACATCTCTCTACACTATATAAAAGAAAAAGGCACCTTTTCTTTCTTTACACCTTTTTTCCTTTTATCCCAAAACAAAGCCTTTCTCTCTTAACACTGCAGAGGACACAAAACTAATTTTCTTTAATTGCTGGTAATGCCGGTAAGGCACATTACCAGAGGCAGAAATTTGGACGTTCACATAGAAAATGTCATTTCTGTACCACAGCCGTCGTGTAGCGCCTTTCAAAAGGGATCTAAACCGAGAGATGATCCATATACATTTTAGCTGCTGTTAGTACTACTTACCTGTTCTGTTACACCATCTTTAAAATGTAGTTTACCCGCAACCACTCCAGTAGTGCTCAATGTGCCTTTACTTCTTAAAACGTTAATGTTTTACTGTTTAATAACTTATAGACTACATTTTATTATTTTTCCCTTGCACTCAGTGACCAAAGCTATACACACACATATAGACACATACATATATATATATACACATACATACATACATACATATACACACACACACACACAAATTATATATATATATATATATATATGTGTGTATATATGATGTAGATAGGTATGTATATATATGTGTATATGTAGATCTGTATATAGATATGTATATAGATATGAAGATATGTATGTGTATATGTATATATGTGTATATATATTTTATATGACTCAATCCCATTATGACAGCAGCAATCCAAGCTCAGAAAACAGTAAAAAGGAGGCGTGTCAGACGTCGTGGTACATTTTCTGATGCAGCTAGACGAAAACAACTTCGTGACGCTGCCACCAAATACACAAAACAATTACTTTGACAATCATGTTACGTTATTTTTAAAATGTTTCCTTTTCTTTTTAACTTCTTTAACACACGACATCGCTGCGAAGCGCAGGTATTTTGAGATATATA
>JANRMT010062835.1:27808564-27827761 GCA_026402145.1 Polypterus bichir lapradei | reverse complement strand
ACAACACTCATAACAGTGACAAAACAATTACATTGACAATCATGTTACGTTATTTTTAAAATGTTTCCTTTTCTTTTTCTTTCCTTCTTTAACACACTACTTCTCCGCTGCGAAGCGCGGGTATTTTGCTAGTCAATAATAAATGAGGGTTTGTTAAATTATTTATTTATTTTTATCAATCCATTTATTCCGGTTCGTGGTTGTAGGGAACAGTAGACACAACTGCCACTTTTGATGTTGTACTTGCCCATCACACTCACACAGGGACGATTTAGATTTACTAATCAACCCTATTTCAACATTTTTGGGATAACTGAGGAAATTAATGAATTCATCATCAAAACTTCACATAAACACTGACTAAACTAGGATTTGAATTCTAGACTCTAGAGATCCAACCACTACACTACTGTGTAATGTTTGCCTAAGTTAGTTATATGCAATTTAAAAAATATTCACTTATTTGAAAGAATTGTAGTTAAATGGTTTTGATTTGCTATCTTACAAAACTGATTGTGTTAATAATAGTAGAGCCACAAATATTTAGGTGTACCTTTTATTACAGAGTTTTATAGTTTTTATAATTTTCCAAATAAAAACTCATTAGTTAAACCACCAAATGTTAACAAGTTTTTCATTCTCCATCTACTTCTTTCTTTACTGCAGGTTATTACATTAACCTTTCTGTTCTTGGCTTTAAAGTGCCATACAGAAGCCTTGCTTTCCCATCCACAGCCCTGTCCTCCGCATTTTGATTGCAACCAATAATCCCTCATTATCAAGATGTCTGTGAAAAGACCAGATATTTTTGACGAAACACTAAATATTTACTTTGAAAATAGCTCTTATCTGCATGTGTCTTGGAAATAAGAAGAAATACTACAACATAGCATTTCATTTTGTAATTTTTTTTCTCTTTCAGTTATTATAGTTAAAATTTTAATATGAAATATTATTTTAAGTTTACCTTTGTGGTTTCAATAATGTAACAGTGTTACTTTTCTTTTACACAGGAGATCTGTATTGTGAATCACAATGAGAAAATGCAACGACGACAAATCAGCGAAGAAGACTACACATCCTGTCATGCTGTTCAGATGGTATGTTAGGCTATAAGGTGTCAGCTACACTTGTTACCTGAGAGAAAACATCAAATTATTCAATCTTGCAGACAGACATTTCTAGAAGATATACTTTTAAATAGCCTGAGAACTGCTGGCATTTCCAAGCACTGTTTGAAGCCAATTAGTAAAACAGTCAGCCTCTAAGCAAGGGAGTTTAAATGCCAGTGGCAGTTTAATAGATTTTAATTCCTCTGTTTAGAGTTTAGTTTGTGCCATTTTTGTTTAACGGTATTTGATTGTTAGAAGCAGACTTTAAGAATATTATTCAAAGTAAATAATATTTCTTGAACTAACCAACTCTGTAGTGCTACCTATAATTTTGACAAATCTTAAAATTAGAATTAGAATGTAGGTGGTTTGAGTCGCACCATTTAACAAAGTCCTTGATTAGGTTCCTACACTCCTCCTCCTGCCCACTTCTGATGCAGCCCATGATAGCAGTGTTGTCAGCGAACTTTTGCACGTAGTAGGACTCCGAGTTGTATTGGAAGTCCGATGTACACTGTGTGCACAATTATTAGGCAAGTTGTATTTTTGAGGATTAATTTTAATATGGAACAAACACAGTGCTATCAGTCAATCCAAAATGTTAATAAACCTGAAACCTGAATGTTTCACAACGGAAATGTGAGTGTGAACATCTTTAGGGGAATACATATGTGCGCACAATTATTAGGCAACTATTAGTGTGCAGATTTATTATGCAACTAAAGGAAAAATGAAAATTTTCCCATCTCAATTGTTTATTTTCATCTGTTATAATGAGAATAATAAACAAACACCTCAAAATTTACAAATAAACATCTCTGACATTTCAAAAAAAATAAATCAGTCAATCAATGACCAATATAGCCACCCTTCTTTCCAATAACAGTCATAAGCCTTTCCATTCATGGAGTCTGTCAGTTTCTTGATCTGTTGACGATCAGCTTTTTGTGGAGCAGTGACTACAGCCTCCCAGACACTCTTCAGAGAGGTGTATTGTTTTTCTCCCCCGTAAATCTAACGTTTAAGAAGTGCCCACAAGTTCTTGATAGGGTTTAGGTCAGATGAGGAAGGGGGGCCATGTCATTATTCCTTCATCTTTAAGGCCTTTACTGGCTGGCCACGCAGTGGAGAACTTCGATGCAAGCGATGGAGCATTGGCCTGCATAAAAATCATGGTCTTCTTCAAAGATGTAGACTTTTTCCTGTATCACTGTTTGAAGAAAGTGTCTTCGAAAAACTGGCAGTAGGTTTGGGAGTTGATTTTGAGTTCATCTTCAATGCAAAAAGGTCCAACTAGCTCATCTTTAGAAATACCAGCTCATACCAGTACCCCACCTCCACGTTGGAGTGGAGCTCTGTGCCCATTACTGATGCACAGGTCCATCCATCTGGTCCATCAAGAGTCACTCTCATCTCATTGGTCCATAAAACCTTTGAAAAAAATCTGTCTTCAGATATTTCTTGGCCCAGTTTTGACGTTTCAACTTATGTTTCTTGTTCAGTGGTGGTTGGGTTTCAGCCCTCCTTACCTTGGCCATGTCTTTGAGCACTGAACACCTTGTACTTCTGGGCACTCCAGGTAGGTTGCAGCTCTGGAATATGAAAGCACTGGAGGATAATGGGTTTCTGGTAGCTTCACGTTTGATTCTTCTCAAATCTTTGGCAGCTAATTTGCGTCTTTTGTTCTCAACACGTTTCTTGCGACCCTGTTGACTATTTGCAACAAAATGTTTGATGGTTATGTGATCACACACCAATATCTTAGCAATTCCAAAAGTGCTGCATCCCTCTGAAAGACTTTTTACAATTTTTGACTTTTCAGAGTCAGTTAAATCTCTTTTTTGGCCCATTTTGCCTGAGGAAAACTAGCTGCCTAATAATTCTGCACACCTTGATATAGGGTGTTGATCTCCTTAGGCCACACCCTCCCTCATTACACAAATACACATCACCTGACGTGCTTAAATCCAATAAGCATTCAAGTTAATACAGCTTGGAGTTGGAATATACACATAAAAATGATGATATGGTCAAAATACTCACTTGCCTAATAATTGTGCACACAGTGTATATAGGTTGAACAGGACCGGAGAAAGCACAGTCCCCAGCGGCGCTCCTGTGCTGCTGACCACAATGTCAGACCTGCAGTTCACGAGACGCACATACTGAGGTCTGTCTGTAAGATAGTCCACGATCCATGTAACCAGGTATGAATCTACTCCCATCTCTGTCAGCTTGTCACTAAGGAGCCAAGGTTGGATGGTGTTGAAGGCGCTAGAGAAGTCCAGAAACATAATTCTTACTGCACCACTGCCTCTGTCCAAGTGGGAGAGGGATTGTATAGCAAATAGATGATGGCATCCTCCACTCCCACCTTCTCCTGGTATGCGAACTGCAGAGCGTCGAGGACATGGCAGACCTGTGGCCTCAGGTGGTGAAGCAGCAGTCGCTCCATGGACTTCATCACATGTAACATCAGAGCGACAGGCCGGAAGTCATTCAGCTCACCAGGACGTGACACAAGATGTTTTCCAAAGCCTCGGGACTCTCCCCTGTTCCAGGCTCAGGTTGAAGATGCGCTGTAGAGGACTCCCCAGCTCCAACGCACAGGCCTTCAACAGTAATGGCGATACTCCATCTGGACCCACTGCTTTGCTGGCACGAAGTCTCCTCCACTCTCTGCTTACCTGGGCTGCTGTAATTGTGGGTGGGGGGAACTCTCTCCTATGCTGGTATCAGCAGAAGGATGGGTGGATGATGCAGTACTCTGAGGTGAGAGTGGGTTAGGGTAGAACCAGGTTATGATCTGCATTCCCAAGTGCAGGCAGCAGGGTGGCGCTGTATGTGTCTTTAACATCTGCATACAGTAGGTCAATAGTCCTATTTCCCCGGGTGTTACAGTCCACATATTGGGAGAAGGCAGGTAATGTTTTGTCCAGTGTCACATGGTTAAAGTCTCTAGAGATTAGCACAAGCGCCTACTGCTGATCAGTTTCCCACAATGGGTAGGAAGAATATTCTATCATTCCTCCATACGAAACTGCTTTGGTTCATTCATATTTCTCGGATTCCATGCAAGAATAACTCTCTTCAGGTCATGCCAAGGCATCTCAGTTGGGTTGATGTCTGGATTCTGACTTTAGTATTCCAGAACATGAATTTGCTTTTTTTTTAAGCCGTGATTGATATACTCCTGGGTTTTGGGGTTATTGTCTTGTTGTAATACTCATCTTCTATTCACCTTTAAAAGGTGATAGATCACTACCCTGACATTATCCCATAATCCCTCTTTTTGTTCCCTTTATGACCACAATCTGTCTATGCCTCGAGGCTGCAAAACAACCTCAAACCATGCCTCTTATTCAAACATAGCTCACATTTAAGATGAGGAGGTTTTGGTTTTTGGAGTGCAGTGGTTTATCTCCTCCAAACACAGCATTATGCAATTCGGCCAAACAGTTCAACATTTGTCTTATTAATTCGTAAAACATTCTGTAAGAAGCATTATCCAAGTGGTCTTTGTAAACTTAACAGACAAAAAATTATATTTTTTCAGAATAGTAGTTTAATATTTGACATCCTTCCATTAAAGCCATTCTTGGTCTTTGTTTTTCTTATAGTGGATACATGACTAGAGATTTTGGCAAGTTTAAAAGATTTGCATAGATGCTGTGCCCTTCGGGATCTTTTCACCTGTCAATTTAGATCTCCGTAAATTTTTCATATATGAAGTATGGGGAAAGTATTGGAATCCTCCAAAAATTCAGTTTCGAGATTTTGATGAATCTTGACGTTTTATACCTCCCTGAGTCCAAAAATACCATTTTTGGAATTATGTCTGTGTGTCTTTCTGTGTGTATGTAAACACAATAACCTGAGTACGTTTTCAATTAAGTCAACCAAATTTTGCATTCAAGTAGTAGGTACAAAACGTAAATTTCTATCAACTTTTGGGGTTTTTCCGTTAACCGGAAGTTGTACTTTTACCTTTTATTCATGCAGCTGCAGAGTCAGATTTATTTAACTTTACTTTCATAATAATTGTTCAATATATTATTAATTTGATTTGATTTGTTGTTGATAGTTCTTTAATGTACGTAATATAAAAATACAATAATTGTCTTGCGGTTTACTCCTCAAATATCCATCCCCATATCTGAGTATACGAGAAAGTCTTGGGGAGACCAGTCCCAATTTTTCTTTGCAAGGAGTTCAGTCTTAGGAACAGTATGAAATCTCTGAATTTGTCTTACTGTGGATTGTTGAATGTCTGTGCCTCAGGAATAGATTTCTTCAAAGATAATCTGATGTTTCTGTTGCAAGTCATGGTTCATATGAATGGATATTTCTTCATGACATAAACTCCCTCAGGAGCCACACTGTGTTCCTTTTTTTGAATACAGCAGGGGTACCTTCAACCAACATATTCAATTTCATTGCATTAATTGAAACACCTGATTCCAATTAGTTTTTGGAGAAGTAATTAGAGGCCTAGGGATTTACATACATTTTTCAACTAAGACTATGAATGCATAGGGTGGTACAGATCTAATTATGCAGTTTTCATTACGCTATAACTTAAGTTTATTACATAGAAAATCACCCGAAAAATCCCGGTCCATCGAGAAGTGTGCGAACTGACGACATGAAGAATCGTTTTCGCGCCAACCTGGAATCGTCCCCACATAAATCAAAGTCATCCATACGATCTGGATCTGCATAATTAGATCTGGACCACCCTGTATAGACAATGTATTCCATATTTGTAAAAACTCTATTATTATTTTTTGTTGTCGTCATTATTGCTGTTATTATTACAGTGGGGCAAAAAAGTATTTAGTCAGCCACCATTTGTGCAAGTTCTCCCACTTAAAAAGATGAGAGAGGCCTGTAATTTTCATCATAGGTACAGTATACCTCAACTATGAGAGACAAAATGAGAAAAAAAAAATCCAGAAAAATCATATTGTCTGATTTTTGAAGAATTTATTTGCAAATTATGGTGGAAAAAAAGTATTTGGTCAATAACAAAAGTTCATCTCAATACTTTGTTATATACCCTTTGTTGGCAATGACAGAGGTCAAATGTTTTCTGTAAGTCTTCGCAAGGGTTTCACACACTGTTGCTGGTATTTTGGCCCATTCCTCCATGCAGATCTCCTCTAGAGCAGTGATGTTTTGGGGGTGTCGCTGGGCAACACAGACTTTCAACTCCCTCTAAAGATTTTCTATGGAGTTGAGATCTGGAAACTGGCAAGGCCACTCCATGACCTTGAAATGCTTCTTACGAAGCCACTCCTTCGTTACCCAGGCGGTGTGTTTGGGATCATTGTCATGCTGAAAGACCCAGCCACGTTTCATCTTCAATGCCCTTGCTGATGGAAGGAGGTTTTCACTCAAAATCTGATGATACATGGCTCCATTCATTCTTTCCTTTACACCAATCAGTCGTCCTGGTCCCTTTGCAGAAAAACAGCCCCAAAGCATGATGTTTCCATCCCCATGTTTTACAGTAGGTATGGTGTTCTTTGGATGCAACTCAGCATTCTTTCTCCTCCAAACACGACGAGTAGAGTTTTTACCAAAAAGTTCTATTTTGGTTTTATCTGACCATATGACATTCTCCCAGTCCTCTTCTGGATCATCCAAATGCTCTCTAGCAAACTTCAGACGGGCCTGCACATGTACTGGCTTAAGCAGGGGGGCACGTCTGGCACTGCAGAATTTGAGTCCCTGGCGGCGTAGTGTGTTACTGATGGTAGCCTTTGTTACTTTGGTCCCAGCTCTCTGCAGGTCATTCACTAGGTCCCCCCATGTGGTTCTGGGATTTTTGCTCACCGTTCTTGTGATCATTTTGACCCCATGGAGTGAGATCTTGCGTGGAGCTCCAGATCGAGGGAGATTATCAGTGGTCTTGTATGTCTTCCATTTTCTAATAATTGCTCCCACAGTTGATTTCTTCACACCAAGCTAGTTACCTATTGCAGATTCAGTCTTCCCAGCCTGGTGCAGGTCTACAATTTTGTTTCTGGTGTCCTTTGACAGCTCTTTGGTCTTGGCCATAGTGGAGTTTGGAGTGTGACTGTTTGAGGTTGTGGACAGGTGTCTTTTATATTGATAACGAGTTCAAACAGGTGCCATTAATACAGGTAACGAGTGGAGGACAGAGGAGCCTCTTACGGAAGAAGTCACAGGTCTGTGAGAGCCAGAAATCTTGCTTGTTTGTAGGTGACCAAATACTTATTTTCCACCATAATTTGAAAATAAATTCTTTAAAAATCAAACAATGTGATTTTCTGGATTTTTTTTTTTCTCATTTTGTCTCTCATAGTTGAGGTATACCTATGATGAAAATTACAGGCCTCTCTCATCTTTTTAAGTGGGAGAACTTGCACAATTGGTGGCTGACTAAATACTTTTTTGCCCCACTGTATATGCATAATAAATTATTTCATTTAGTTATAAATGAACAGTAGTTTGTTGCTTAAATCATACAGCATTAGATTTATGAATTATGGGAGTTTTATCCCCATTTACATATCTATGAAATGTGAAAAGGGCAGGTGTTTAGAAATACTCCTTTACAGAGTTTATAAACCTTGTTCAATTTTGTATGTGCTTCCAGAGGAAAAAACAGCAAGAAGAAGAAGATGAAAAAAAGAGTTTTTGGGTCAGTCAGGAACGTCAGAAAACACTGGACAGACTTAAGAGTTTTAAGCAGGTCAGTGTTGGTTAATTGACTAACAGCCTTGCTAATTCATTATTATTTATTATAGATCCTTTTATGTATCGTTATATGTTCCTGGCAAAACAAAATGATTGATGATGTGTATGTTTCCTTTTCCTGTTTATTAAAATCTTAAATTCAAGTTACTTGTGCTGTTTTCATTAAAGCTTGCTATCTAAATTTATGTATTTTAATGTTTTATTATAACAATTATTTGATATTACTGCACATTTGTCACGTTGTTATCTTCAAATATTTGTGTTTATAATGGTTGTTAACAGATAATGTTGGGTCTTTAGTTGTCCTGCAAACTGTATGAATGACAGTGTAATTTGAAACAATACTGATGTCCCTTAATATGTGTTTTTATTGCATTAATCCCTATACAGTATATTGTTAATGAAATGGAATTTTGGCTGACTTAAGAAAACCACCTGCTATTTTTAGAGTTGTGTAACTGTTGGTAACTCAGATCCATTTCTTTCTTTTTTTCTTTCACAACCTTCTGCATGTTTGTGATTTTCGAGGTTGTGTTATCTTACCACATAGTGATACCATTGCCATCTGCTGGGATATTTTGTGTAGTGCAGCAGTTGAAATTCAAAGGTCCCAGCTGACTCTCATAGGTGGTCTTGTACCTATATTAGCATGACACAAATGACGCAGCACAGTAGATGAAACTTAAGATTGTTAGTGACCTGTTAATGACTGACAACACTATATAAAGCCACTTGAGAGAAAAGCAATATAACAACCATACTGCCTATTTTATTTATGGAATATTGTGAAGTATTTGAATTATAGTGGTGAGTGACAACAGTCTAATCAATAAACACTTTTGAGGAATAAGTGAAGTGTCATTTGACATGCTACTGAATACACATACAGAAACCCTGAGCTTTATTTCAAGCTACCCTTCTCAATCTAAACTGAAAATGATCTCTGCCACAGTGTATACCAATCTGAAATGTCAGTCTTTATATGTCTTGTATATAAAGAGAACAGTCTGTATCAACAAGAAGCAAACAAAAACTGTCCTGCTTGGAAAGAAAAATATGTGTGTGCTACATGCTGTAAAAAAAAATCTAAGTATCACTAGGCTGTATAAGTAAAAGAGTGCCAGGGTTGAATGGCCCTCTGCTTGTGGGGAGTGTGCTTCCCGATATAAACAGAATAAACTAGACTAATTAGCTGGGGGAGCAGGTTTCCTTTTCATCTTGACTCTTTTGTGTTGTCTCCCACTCTCAATGCATTCTGAAATGTATAAACAGCCTTGTATGATTGTTTATCCCGATACATACATATGTAAAGCCTAGTCAAAAATTTAAATTCTTTTAAGTATCCACCACTGTCAAAATATATTTGCTTTGCTAGACATGGGTTGCCCTATTAGAACATTTACTGTGTATATATACTTGAGAATAAGGCAATAATTTTAGGATCTAATATAAACCCCAAAAAATTGGATTTGGCATACTTACAGGCCAGAGTTCAAAACATTGACTGCAGTGTCTTTCTATTGTTACCAGAGGCAGAATTCAAAATTAGTTTAAAATTTATTATATAGGGTATTATGAAGTTAATTTGCAGAAATGTTGATGCTCAAGTAATATTTAATATAAGTGTTTTAAAAGAATACTTTACATAAAAGAGAAATCCCTGAAATTGGAGGCGCTTGCTTTGTTTGAACAGTGGTACTGCAGTCGCACTCCAAGTGTGACAAAGTATTAAAGCCCATCATGTCTCAACAGTGTTGGGGAACTGATACTTTTAAAAGTTAACTTTGTTACATTCCTTTACTTACAAAAGCCAGTAACTAAATATGTAGTTATTTATTATAAAATATAATGCATTATAAACAGTTTGTTACTTTTGTGTTACCTTTTTCTTCTTTTCTATAAAAACAGCACATTTCATTGACCAGAATTTGTTAATTGAGACCTGAGCATAACCGGATTTTATGGTTTTCTAGTGTTTTATGACATACATTTCCTTTTATCCATCCTTAATACAAGCCCCAAAGATTTGTGGTATGAAAACTGGCTGCTGTACCACCAGATCACACTGTTTCAAAATATCTATAGTAAATAAATAAATTAAACTGATACTTTATTTATAGGATTCTGTTACTGGATTGGCTATGCCCTGTAAAAGTCCAGTGTACCAGGTCTGCTTCTTGCCTTACACCCAGTGTAATGTTAAGTTTAATGCTCAGCACATACCTGTAACTTTTATTCAGTTCTTTTCACTTGATTGCATACTCTGCACATAATTGGCTTCTTCACTACTTGTCACCAGATGACCGGAGTACATATTTGCACAGTATTACACAAACAGCTGCAGAAATTTTTAATGTTCACGTCTGGCTTGCCTTTGGATGATTTATTTTTAGGGTATTTTGGTTAAAAATTCAAAGGTTGGCTTATCCACAAATATCATGGTATCTCTGTAAATTCTAATGTTTACTTCTGGTCTGTACTGATCATTTGCTGAATGTTTCAGATAGAGAATTTATAGCCTATGATAGTGAGGTATTCTCATTTGTGCTGGATCAAATAATAGGCACAATATTCAGAAATTAAATTTCATATTCTAGATTTAAGCACAAAGCTAGACCATCGCAATATTCAAAGTTTGTTTTTTTTTTTTGGTTTTTTTTTTTAACAATCAAAACAGGATGTAAAAATGAAAAGTAAGTAGTTGTTCAGTGTTTACTGAAAGCATTTGATGTTGCTCCATATAAAAAACTAATACTAAACCTATTAGCCTTAGTTACCTGAATCAACATGCATAATTTGAATGCAAGATAAGAGGACAGTGAGTCATTTTTTTTGTGTTCCTCAGGGACATGTCTTGTTTAGGGTTAGGGCCTGGTCAGGTTTTCAATGTAGCTTTCTGCAGCTGTCCCTTTGTGAATGTATCCAAACTCTTTGCTTGCCAAGAGTTTCTATATTTTGTGAAATTTTCAAGGCAATTGCCAGGGCAATAAAAAGCCATTAGATAATCAGGATTGGTAGTTAATGTAAACTGGACACCAGACCTTATAGGGGGAAAAGATACGTTGGAGGGTGTCTTCAGTTTCATTCTGCTTTGGACAGCCATTAGTGGTGAAATAGTTTTATTGGTGTTTTTATTGACAATAGTTATCCTATAATACTGGCCAGTGTGGCTAATTTTGAATTAAATGGAATTTTGATAACAGAAGTACATTTCTTAATAAACAATAATCAAATAATGTGAAAACAAAAACAAATGTTTTTTTTTATTTTAAATAAAACTAAACAAATATATTTCTGCATTTATTTTCATAATAATTCTAAATGGCATTGTGGAGGGGCTTATGTGACTCAAAGATCCTTACAGCTACTTTTTGGGAGCCTTGTGTTCCCGGTAGAAAACCTTTCTAAGGCATGAACATCACAAAGAACATTCCAAAAGAGAGACTCTATACAAATCCAAACAAACCTCACCTGAAATAAAGACCCGCTCCTGGAGCCAGGTCTGAGGTTTGGTGAATGTTGGCTAGTGCCTGATTGTTAGTTGATTCACATAGCCTGGGCATGCACAGACCAGAGAAGAGCCACCATTTGGTCACACTACTCGTAAGGTGAAAAATAAGGGGCCTGTTGTGGAGCAAGAACAGATGACCAGTATGTGTAGATTAGCAATGAAGCAAATATTCCTGCTGCATGGAAAATAAGTTATGGAAAGGCAGAAGAATTTCCAGATACCTATAGTTGCAATCGCCTCAATACCAAATATTAACTACGTTGTGGGTATCCTTTCTCTTAATTTATTGTTTCCCCAAAGGAGATACCGAGGTGTGAAGATACTCATAAGCACATGGCTGTGTGTCATATAGCTAAAAACTGTATTTGTGGATGAAAGATCCATCTCAGAGGAGTTTTGAAGTTGCATAATGAACTCCTTGGTAGATATTAGTGGAAATAGAAGTCAAGTTAAAGTGCTTCATGAAATGTTAGCTGGAGGGTTTCTGAAGTTAACTGAGAAATACTATTAGGCCAAAACACTAGCAGCTTTAACAGAGGTTTAAAATGTGGAATAATTTGATGAGGTAATGGGGGATGAATTTTTGGCAGCATCCAAAAGGTCTTGGCAAAAAATTTGACAGCTCAGCAAGTTTAGGTTGGATGGAAACTCGATGTGAAAGTTAAACCTCAGATCCAGAAGGAGCAACACAGATTCCATCCTGTTTGTGGAAGAGTAGGTCAACTCCTTGACATTGAACAAATATTGAAGCAGCCATAAGAGCTGCAGACAAATTTAACATTGTGCATCCCATAAAACCTTGCGTAACAAACAGCAGTGGTAATTTTCATAACAGTGTTTCAGAATTTCATGATAAAGTGGAAGTTAATGTCTTCACATAAAGCTTTTAGTTTGCCACTCAGTCTGTATCTCTGTTGACACCTTTGCCATACATAATGACTAAAAGAATAAGATCAAGAGGAAAAAAATATTCAAGTGAGCATTCTGCATATGGTTGCTGGGCTAATCTTTAATGATACAGATTCATTTTACTATAGTGTCATTTTCATAAATCAGTAGTAGTTTAAGATGATCCTTTGGCCTTTTGTATTGGGCCAAACCATCCCACTACAGGTGTTCAGTCTTCAAGTTGGTCTGTGTTGCCAGTACATGATTTATGCAGGCATGTAGGTGGACAATAAAGTGAAGCAAAAGTGACAACCAACAGCATGTTTAACTAAATCTTAATTTAAAAACAGAGTAAACCACAATATAAAAATATATACAAAAGGAAATATTCTGAGTAGCTTTTGACTCAAAATATTAATCTTTAATACTATAAGCACTTTAAAAAAATAAATACATTTTGGAAGCAACGTTACTTGTGTAACTAAGTGCTTAACTGAAATTTCAGAAAGAAGTTTCTTTTTAACAAACAGTATTTAACCCTTAGTTCATATTTTTGGTTGGTATTTTAGTTAATGAAGTAAGAAGTTTAAGATGTGCTTGTTGTCTGTGGTATTGAATTAGGCAGAGAGAGGACAAAATTTCCCATAAGCATGATCCAACTATGACTGTTCTGATTTGTTAAAAATAGATGACATTACATCAACAGTATTTTAATGTAAAATGATATATCTGCAGCCCATGAATGAGGGACCATTATTTTTAGGGTTCATTTTATAGTGACTTTTCTTCATGTATTAAATATTTATTGATAGAGTATTCAATGGCTTTGCTCGTCTCTCTATTATAAAAGAAAATCTTGAGACGAGACTATTGCCAAGAGATTTTTTCAAGTCACGCACTGCACTCAACCATTTCCAGTTAACGGCCTATGCCCACGGTCCTCTCACTTCTCATTCGTGTGAATGCTTTTGTCAGACACAGTTCCTGCGCTCTCAGCTCTTATAAATTTTTACGTTTTCCTCACTTTTAAGTTGGTAGTGATGGTGCAGAAGATGAAAACATCAACTTACAATATCCCGTAGAATATCTACAACCGTTAACACCGTCTGGTCTTCCACAGGCCAAATTACTGTTGAAAGAAGGATGTATCATAATGTTACGTAATTTATGTATAAGTGATGGGCTATGCAATAGGACAAGTTGTATTAAAAATTGGTCGAACAATTCTAACGTGTAAAATTTTAAGAGAAGAAAGGTAATGTAGTACATCTTCTGCGGATAACATTGGACACCGACACCAAAAGAGATCTTGATATGCCATTCGTATTAAAACGTTTACAGTTTCCCGTTAGAATAGCTTTTACTATGACAATTAAATCACAGGGACAAACATTCAAAAAAGTCTGTTTATTTATTAGAGAGAGAGAAACTATATTCACTCACGATCAGTTATACCTTACATTGTAACTATGTAAGTCCAAAAACTGAATCAAAATTCAATGCAATATTGACGAAAAGTTAATTCCAAATACGCAACGAATACCTCTAACACAACATGAAACATTTTCTTTCAATTTATTACGTTTTACTGTTTGTTTTTTTTACTATGGTTAATTACTCGCTGTAATGTAAAATAGTTAGTTCTATTATGCATATGTAACAATTCCCATGAAAATAACAATCTGTTGTGGATGCTAGGGGTTGCTGTTGCCCCGTGAAACCCACCAGACAGACGTCCAAGACACACTTGTAAAAGCACCAAGTATTATTTTTAATGTTTTTCTTAAATTAAGTGCACAAAGTACCACACTCGCCACAATTCTCCACTAATCCAATAATCACAAATAATACAATAATAATCCTCTACTCCCAGCAGCTTCGTCATCCAACCTCCCAACTCCCGGATCCCCTTGCTGGGTTTCCCATAGTCCTTTAAATAGTCCGTGACCCGGAAGTGCTCCTTCTATTTTTCCTGGTCAAACGTCACATCATCAGTCCTCAAATATCTCGAAAGTACTGTGGGCTTCCATCTTCGTGACTCCAAAGTACTTCCGGGTTGTATGAAAAATAAGAATCCCCGGGTCCTTTAGGAGCTGTCCATGGCGGCACCCACGGCCCCCAACAGGGCTGAGAAAATGGACTCCACATCCCATGATGTCCTGCAGGAATCCGGAGTATGTTTGCCATCCAGGGGAGCTGCCACCTAGCGTCCTGGGGGAGGCAGTATCCTGAAAAGGCTGCCCTTCTTCATTCCTCCCTTCCTGGGACGTCCTGACCAGATTGAGCTTCCCGCCGTCTATGACACTGTTTAAATTGTACATCCGCTTCCCCATACGCAAGCGGCTAGCGTGTAGCACCCGCTCGGGGGTTGGCAAGTGAAGCGAGCAGGGGGCAGAGCCCCCTACTTTTATAAAAGGACTTAATTGTAGTGGACATCTTCTCTTCCATACTTTTCATTTGTGTAACTAACAAAACTCACTTCACAGATCTGTTGTTCTGGTATTTTTTAGTCAGGTTTATTATGATTTGCTTAGGGTTTAACACTTCAGTGACAGTATTGGGGAACTATTATGTGGTTATTGTGGCTAGTTTGATGTAGATAAACAAGATTTTGTTTCAAATTAAAAGGATTAGGCTGCCTAGCTCTTTATCATTTTGCTTACTTCACCACTTTTAGACCAAGTGAAACGAAACCTTTTTCTACAACATACTGTACTAAACTTGACTTACATGAGCATATAGCCTCCTTTGTATAATGGAAAAGCAAGTGGAAGTAGAAGGCACTCTGGATACAGTATTGCTAATACAATGTGGTCTGGCAAATGCCCCTGCAGTATTCTAAGCCTTTGTTAATGATGTGTTCAAGATATTCTAGTATCGTACTGCATGTAATATTTATGCCAGTCCGTCAGTCATTCCCCAACCCGCTATATCCTAACACAAGGTCATGGGGGTCTGCTGGAGCCAATCCCAGCCAACATAGGGAGCAAGGCAGGAACAAACCCCAGGCAGGGTGCTAGCCCACCGCAGGGCACACACACACTAAGCACACACTAGGGACAATTTAGAATCTCCAACGCACCTAACCTGCATGTCTTTGGACTGTGGGAGGAAATCAGAGTACCCAGAGGAAACCCATGCAGACGAAGGGAGAACATGCAAATTCCACGCAGGGAGTCTCCTTACTACGAGGCAGCAGCGCTACCACTGCACCACCATGCTGCTCTCGCAATATTTATGTATTTCTTCTAAATCTGAAGTATTGCATGTATTTAACATAAATGAAATGTGACTTTTGTGACACCTCATATACTGATTTTATAGTATTGTATAAGATAATGACTGCTGCAAGTTATTAAAATAAATAAAATATGTAAAATTTAAATGAATTAATTTTAAAAAATGAAAGAAGTAGAAACATAACCTTATTAGTGTTATAATTAGGAGATTTTCACTTGTTTTCTGAGTCATAACTCTCCTCAAAGCTTGTAAGCTACAGTATGTAATATTTTAAAAGTATGTGGTTTACATTAGATGCTTATAATGAAGTTTAAAATCTTTGATTTCTTTTTGTGCAGCGTTATCCTGGTCAAGTCATATTAAAATCAACCAGACTGAGGCTTGCTTCTTCAAGAAGAAAAAGTAGTAGTGTTACTGCTGTCGGCAGTCCAGATCAGCCACAGTCTCTGGCAGTAAGTGTACAAACTGAGGATACAGCAGAAGTGAAAGACTCAGCTGAACCAGCAGTTTGTAGAATATTGCAAGAAGCTGGAGCAGTGGAGCTTGAAGCCACCTCATTACCTCCTGAAAGTACCCCATTCACAACACCCTCGGAGGTCTGTCTTCCTATTTCCCTACCTCCAGATCTTCTGGTGCATACTTCACCTGCTGCAGCATGTGAATCTCTTGTCCCAAACCTTCCTCCTCCTCCTCCTCCCCCACTTCCACCCCCTCCATGTGAAGATGTCTCTAATGTCAGTGACATGCAGTCAGTATGTTCAGCAAAAACTGATGCTTCAGACAACTTTAAACCCCAGCCTTCAGCCCAACTCTTTGACAGTAGTCAGCTGGTGAATGCAAGAAAAAAACTGAAGAAAACAAGTGCATTGGAAGCATCACAAAAAAGAAGAGGTAATCATGGTTTGATTTTTCTTCTTCTGTTTTCCTGTGTTTGTTTACATGCAGTTCTTTGTAGCATGTCTTAAATGTCATCTTTTTCCATTCAGTTTATATCACGTGTTGATTTTTGATTTTACTAACTTGCCTTTACCCTTAAGCAACTAGTGTGTTTTACTATGTTCATAAATAATAGCTGTATTTGGCTACTTCAATACTGTAATAAGTGTAGACTATGCCATTTCAAATGTACTAGTAATATTCAATTCTGATAGAAAATAGAGTTAGAT
Source organism: Polypterus bichir lapradei (assembly GCA_026402145.1). Classification (NCBI taxonomy): domain Eukaryota; kingdom Metazoa; phylum Chordata; class Cladistia; order Polypteriformes; family Polypteridae; genus Polypterus; species Polypterus bichir. The sequence continues at coordinate 27,811,118 of JANRMT010062835.1, read as the reverse complement.
GACCTTTATCACAGTTCTTGTTTTTGATTGCTACTTTCATGGCAACCAAGCATAGGGACACATTGCATGTTGGTCAGACACGTGGGAGTTCTACCATATGTTCTAGTTTAATATGATTTGCTGCACTATTCACTGGGATAAGTACACCCTTATTTAAGTTAATTTTGAACATGGGGATCCTGTGATCTTTTGATTTAATATGAGTGGCAATGCTGAATATATATCAAACTTTTATTGCCATTGAAAGAGATACTTTTTGTTTGAGCCCATCCCTTATGATTCCCCTATATATCTGGCTGTTTATGGAGAAATGTAGCCAGGAGTTCAATAGCAAAACACACTGGTGATAATGAAAAGCCTCTCCTGTTTCGGCATTCAGGTGTGAAATAGTCAGAATTTATACTGAGGCTTCTTGGATAGAATATAATGACATTATCAAAGTACAGGTAATTGTCTCACATAGTTTTTAAATAAACATAACTCAAAATATTCTACAATAGGTGCATAAAACAGTATGTAATGTATTGTAGTTAAAGCCTAAAGTAGTGGTTCTTAACCTGTTTGGTACATGGATGCTGGAGACCGCCTTAAAAAGACCATTGGTTACACAGTAGCTGAAACTGAGTGTTGAATGTTAACTAAATGATAATTAACTTGAGATTAAGCAAGATAATGTTATAAGCTACTAGCATGTAGCTTTGTGAAGGGGTGCTTATTTGCAAATGCATTAATGTTGGCCCTCCCAGTTTAGGATCATTTAACATATGAACAGAAAGTATTTTCTTTTTGTTAAACTTAGATAAAAGAATGCCTTTTTAATTAATCAGATCTTTTCGTCAATGGCAAAACCACAACTTGATCCAGAATAATTTCAATAGGCATTCCAGGTCAGTTTAAGTCTATTACATTTGTAAGGAGAAACAGTTTTATTAAAGGGATTTTTGAAAAGATCTGAACAGGTAAGATGGACAACAAAAATGGTATACATATGAAATAAACCCATGAATAAGGAATGTAGAACATCATTACATACTAAGAAGAAGTTTGAGATCACAAGCTTGTATTACCAATTCATAAAGGCCAGAAAGTGCCACTGATGAAACTTTAATTTAGGATGAAAAGAAGCTTATTAAAAGGCAAGTATATAGAGAGTATCCTGCATTGAAGAATGTCATCTTTATCCTTCTCATTTTACTGTAATTGTATAAACAAGAATAGAAAATGTATTAATAAATGAAAGATACATTGTTTTGCTGCTGAAAGCAAAGTATAACAGTTATAGTACCTTTTGATCAAAAATATTTTACACAATTATTAGTTTGAAAAACTCCAAAATGACTTTTCAGTTTTATGTATTCACATGCCCTTTATATAGTTAATGGTCCAGTGTAAGTATGTTTAAATCCAAATGTCTATATTTTGTTCTTTTGACAGTAAGCTCACCAATGGATGAAGTGCTTGCATCCTTGAAAAGAGGAAGTTTTCACTTACGTAAAGTAGAACAACGTGCCATTCCACCCTCCCCAGAAGAAGATGATAGCAACAATATTCTGGCACAGATCCGTAAAGGTGTTAAACTGAAGAAGGTACAACGTGAAGAGCTAAAAGACTCCTTGGGAGAACTTCCAGATTCCACAGATCCACTCACTCGTAGCATTCATGAAGCACTGCGGCGAATTAAAGAGGCATCACCAGAGTCAGAATCTGAAGATGAAAGCTTGCCATGCACTGACTGGGAAAACTAAGTACTCGACAGCCAGCTTTATTTATGTGTTTTTAGTAAACATCTGTTTGACATATATTGGGTCTGAATGAGAGGATTTTACTTTGTTTTTATTTTAATTTCTAAAGGTCAAGTCCTGATGATCACTTTCACAAATTTATCGTTTGCACATTTGTAATTTGTTTATATTGTGTGAATGGGGGGCCACTAAAAATATTGAGATCCTATATTCAAATCATAAGTCAAAATGTAATGGTGACCCATGTGCACGGGTTCAATGACTTACAGCAGACAGCAGGTTACTTGAGTTAAACTGTCAAATCACAGTGTTTTATTATATATCTGCCTAAGCTGTTTCACAGTATTTTTTTTCCTTTTACTAGTACAGGAAGTAAAATATTTAATCATACTGTGCTAGGAATTAGAAAGATAATATTTTCATAGATTTTTTTTTATCCTTTATTGGCATTGTTTACTAAAACAAGAGAAGGAACCCTTAAATTAGGGTTTTATTGATACTGTAACTTCATAGGCATTTTCCACAAAATATGTATCCTTTCGTTAAATATTTTTTAGTTGCACTGATTTAGCTGTGGTCTTCTCCTTGAGTTAAATATGTATCCAAGGGACCGGAAATATTCCTATCATTATAACTGTAGTGGCAATAGAAACATTCACTTTAAATGATCTCAAAGTCATAAGAAAATACAGTAAAATAAAATCAAAAGAAATTTGAATATTCAGTTTCTATTTATATGTATGTATGTGTATATATCTATATATCTAGATATATATATGTATGTATATATATATATATATGTGTGTGTATGT
>JANRMT010062835.1:27791101-27808164 GCA_026402145.1 Polypterus bichir lapradei | reverse complement strand
ATATAGGTATTTATATTTTTATGTATATATGTACAATCATTTTATCACTTTTCATCCAGCTTGCCTTAGTCATATTAAGTGAATGCTTAAATCTGGAGTTGTATTTTGAGGAAAATTTAAATTTGCACATTTAGTGATATGGCTTTGGAGAACTAATTAGGAAACTTTAACAAAACAAAAAAAAAAACTAAACTAAAAAAATCGTGCTGTTCCAGATTTTTTTTTTAATTTAAAGAATATTATCAATAGTTTGTTTATTTGACTATGTAAGTCCATCCAGTCCATTAAAATTGAGAAATAAGGATGAGGTTGCTGGTGGCTGAAGAACAAGGCTTTTATTACAAGTCCTCTTCTTTCATTTTAAACTTTTTTCAAGCTTTTACTTCTTCATTTTGTGGCACCTAACAAAATCCCTTTTATACTCAATCTTTTGTGTGACATTTATTAATCAAACTGTTGTCACAGTTGTGTTTGCAGTGTTTGATATCCACCAACAGGTTGCAGTGATGCATACAAACCTAACCAACAGGGCATACAACAGATTGCTGCATGTTATAGACTGAAAGCACTGTACTACCTGAAAGACATCATGACGCGGGGCCATTTATTTCAGCTTACTGCTGAATAAAGCACTTGAGTCTGCTTACAGTGCTTTTTAGTTCTCACATAACCTTTAAAATAAGTTGCATATTTCAGAAGTTTTCTTTTTAAATTGTCTGGTGGAATTGCTTCCTTGGTCAGTGAAGTCAGGAATGTGTAATTAATATGCTACTTTGTGTGTAATCTTCAGTAAAAATGGAAAAAAAGGTTTACTATTCTTGTATGAACTTCACCATATAATTGAGTTTTCAGTTTGCCACACCCATTTTTTTCATTTTGTTTCTGAATCAATTCTTCCTTTCAATAATTTAAAAATGAATATGAATATATATTCTTTATTAGAATAATGAAGATGGTAATTCAAAGCACTTTTGTGATAATAAATCTTTTTAAGTTATAGGTAGATTGTAATAAGAGATTATTTTTATGTGCAAAGAAAATATTCAGAAAGGAGGGCTTTTGTTAGATTGTAGTGCACAAGCTTGCCATATTCCCCTATTACATATTTTCAAAATTAATTAGACCAATATTTTAACCATATAAAATATACTTACACTATCTTCAGCACAAACTGGCATATCTAGTCCAACTGTAGACATAATGAATGTTGAATGAAATTTCTTAATATAACGTTAAACCCACCTTACATTTATATTTTTCAGTTATTAAAATTGTTTTTAATATCCCTAAAAATTGACATAGAAAGTGCCTTTTTATCTCTTACACATGCTGAACAATGGCTACTTGCTCTTGTTGGTTTTATACACCTTCAGATAAACAGGTTTGTGGTAAAATGTCTAAGAAGATGGTTGTGTCTGTTATATAAAGTACCGGTCACTGTTGATTTAAATGAAGGGCAAGTGTTGATCTTTATGAAGTAAAAAAAGAATGCAGACCTTATATACAGAATATACTGTGTAATACACTGTAAGATTAAAAGTGGACACTTGTTAAACATTAGATTATGAAAGTGAAATGTGTTCATTAAAATTTACAAATTACTTGGTGTGATGCCAAAATCAAAGATGATATGGACTGATATTTCAGATATTATTAAATAAAAAATAAAAGTCTCACACATGAATAAGCAGACGACAAAGATAATTAATAGCACAGACAAAACAAAAGCAGCGCTGCTACACTTGAGGCTGTTATATTTATTGGTTGTTAATGATAAAACCAGTCAGCTTTCATGTACATTTTTTTCCTGTGCTGTGATTTTGTTTTTTTTTTCTTTTTTTATAATATTGAGCTACATTAAATCATAATTGAGACTATATGCACACTATAGGTTTTTGTCTCAGTTTTGCTGCTCATAAATAATATATTGTTTGCCTACCTGCATATGTCTTCTTTCCAAGAACTGAAGACATGCAAATTGGCCATCTGTGATTTATTTGGTTATTGAAGACATAGAAAAGTCTCCAGCCTGAGAGCTTCAAAGGAACCAAAGTTTATGAAATAAATTGCAAGTCAAGAAAGAAAATAGCCATTAGCATCTTATTGTGAGTACATAGCAATGAACTTTACACCCATACTAGCGGGAGCATTTCTAAATCGAACAATCATGTTGTTATATTTGTGTATTTAAAATTCTTGGAATGCAGCATTTGTTTCCCTTTAGAAATCTTAAAATGGTTAGAATTTTATTTCATATTTATTTGAAGGGCCTATGATTTGGCATTGCTTTGGAAGGTTAATGTTTTAATTAACAAAGAAACTGTTGCTTGATACAATATCTGTATTTCATAAGAAGAACAATAATGCATTAAAGAGTTCATTCTCTGCAACCTGAAGAAGTAAAGGCTGTCAGTAAATTTTAGATTGTTTCTTACATCAAAATCAAGTACTGTAATTTCTCTGAAGGTGTAATACGGCTCGTGTTATGCTTTGCTGTAAATGGGTGGAAATCAAGGTGACTTGACTACTTTTGAGCGTGCATTGCGTCTCAACGTTATTGGTAGACACTCATAAGTGCAGTGTGTTGTCCAGAAATATTACTTTCCTTCTAGTCTTAGATCACCTACTGTTCAGCCTGGCTACATTTTTGCTTTGCTTTGTTGTGCTTTGTCCTCTAGGCTGGGCCATTATTATATACTTAACTAATAAGCATGTGTAATAAATAATAGACACTTAGGATTTTTCCCCACAAATGTAGCTGATCTAAGTATTTTGTGTAGTGTGAAAAGATACTGTACAACTTTAATATATTTAGAAATGGCCTTCCATTCAGTTTTTGAGTTGAGTATTATATTAGTATTGATATGTTTATGACCTTCACACAGTAGCAGTTGACTTACTCTTATATAACAAGCAGTGTTGAACCGAGGAGGACACGGTGTGACAGATTTGTTAAATTTACTTTCCCATCTGACAGCCCTTCTGCATAGGTTTCTAGAGAGTAATCCTGGATTCCTTTTCTGCCATGAATGTTTTATGTGCAGCTTTAAGCATATACTGATTTTATACTTTTCTCTTTTAGAATTCTAAAGCTTAGCTATAATGAGTAAAGTTTATAGAGATTATGGGTCCTTAGGACTAAGGCAGTGAGTTGTAAACCACATGGCCAGTTGCACCAGTGAGTCCTCGCAAATGTTATCCTAACAATGGCATTTAACCTGTCTTTGCTCGAGTCATAAAAATATTGAATTGTTACAAAATTCTTCCTTTTTTTTTTTTTTAACATCATTCAAAACTTTAAAGAACTTTATTATAGAAATGTAGTTTAGTCACTTGGGTGATATCTTCTTATTCTAAACTAATGGATGAATATAGTAGCCTAAATTTATTATAGTTGCTTGCTTAAGTCTAGACAAGTGGGATTTGATAGAACAATACCCACACTAATAACAATTGTGTGTATTTATTAAAAGCCATCGTAGGGTAAATAAATAGTATATATCTGTAATATTATAGTTCTGTAAGCACATTTGTTATTTTTAAATTTAAATTCAGAGTTTTGAATTAAAAATGCCTAAAGATAAAAGCAAAATTCATTTTAATGTAAATACTGATATATTTCTTAATTATATTATGCACCTTATTATGAACCAAAGGATTTTCATTACTGCTTTATAAGTGTAAGAATAACATTGTTAAAAAGGTCCAAGTGTACAGTGAAACAGGTATTATGTTCTAGCCATGTATACTACAAATTAGGTAATAATTGTTTAAAGTCAGTAAGTCAGTCATTTTATGAATCCACTTTATTCTGATCAGGGTCACAGGGGTCTGCTGGAGCCCATCCAAGCTGGCATAGGGTGCAAGGCAGGAACAAACCCAGGACGGAGTGCCAGTCCATCCCAGGGTGAACACACACACTCACATCTATCCTAAGCACACACTAGGGCCAATTAAGATTCGCCAATATAACATTTTATTAGTTATATATCATAAAATTAAATAGCAAGAGGATTAATCTTTCAAGGCATTTTGTAATTTTAAATATTTTATTTTTTTGGATTTTAATAACCTCATACTTTGTTGAAAGTACCGAGCAAACTCATCACACTGTTTCACTGACCTGTGCTTGAGGTAGTTCCTGATACGTATACATCTGTTTGCTGAACCTGTGTCTGGCTGCCATGTTCATTTCACAATTGAAGTATGAAAATATGAAAGAAGGCACCTCCACAATTCAGCAGCTCCACTGATCAGCAAAGTGGATTCTTGCATATTTATGTTGTATGGTTTAAATAAGCCAGTCGTACTTCATGACACGTCCACTGTAAGACATACCTACTCGACAGTCATCATTATTCATGAGTTAAATAACTGTCCCACATCACAAATCTTCACCGTCGTGTAAGGATGTTTTATGAGAACGAAGCTTGAGGTACGCCTTAAAAGTGGATGTGCTGAGAAAGATGCAAATGGCCAGATGTATTGTGTAACATCAGTGACATATGCAAGGGATGCTAAAAGCGATATCAGTGGAGTGTGACACTGGAGATTTGCCACCAGACCCTATTGCTGTATGAATGTGAGCTTAACTGTGCATGAGTTTGCTCTTTGAGATCTTTTCTTGGCCAAGGCTGATTTCTGGTTTGCACTCAGTGTGGCTGAAGTAGCATCTGTAATCCAGCAACCTTGACAAAGATGGCTGTATACAAAATTGATAACTGGATCTTTAATCATCCAAGTTTCTAAACCTAGAGTTTACAGTAAATGTACTGTAATCAAATTTTTAAGTGACAGTTCTTTATTGCTTTTGACAGTTGATTTCTTAAACGTGATAGGCTTGCTAATCTGCATAGGTTAAGGAGCTTGGAGCATTCATTTGTTTTTGTCAGTTCTTTTGTGTCCCTGAGGTATTTGTGTCCTTCTGTGAAAGTAAATGCATTTATATTTTTAGTTTTGTCCTCAATAACCTTCACATAACGAGTCTATGAAGACAAATGTAAGGGAAACATACAAGGCCGATAAACAGCATTGGAATCAGGTTTGCTCAATTAAAGGTTAGTTTGGATACTTACTACTTCTGTATTGACAGCCATATATTACTTAGTGGTCAAAAAGTGACCTGTTTTTGTGCTGAGCAAAGTATTTAGCCTGCCTTGCATTTGGCAGTATTGTGTCCAACGCAAAAGTGTTTTTTAATACGTGTTTTCAGTGGGTTACTTTGAAGAAACTGTAACAATAGTATTGACATGTTGCATGATTAGTACTGTTTGTATTGTACATGTACTACCTTCATTTAAATCCTTGATGCTGATTATTCTAGTTTTTTACCAAATTAAATTTGAGGGCAAATCAAAATATCATCTTATAATGTTACCTTGGAAGGAGTCATTTCTTGTTTTAATGGGCCAGCAGGCAGAACATAAAAAGCAAACGGATAACGAGTGAAACAAATCACTAGTTGTCCGACTGAGTCAAGTTTCTATTTGGTGATCTCAGAACATTTTAAGCAGTCATCAATAACATCTCAAGCAGTGATCAGTCCATAACACCGTTCCCTCTCACGCCACTCCTTCTCTCTTAACCTTTGCTCAAAACACACCTTCTGACTTCAAAACTCAAAGTGGATTTGAGCAACCTGTTTCTCGATTCCTGTTGTACCCCATTAGACTTCCAGCAAAGTGCAGTGCTCTCTGGTTTACTTCTTTAACAACTACATCCAAGAGGCTACTCTATTTATTCTTTTTTAAGAAACAGGCTACACAGGACCTGTAATTGACGATGGAGTTTTGTGCTTCTAATGCAAGAAGGCTGACAGTGTGGTGTGATGTTAAGGGTTTGTTGGCCCTTACACCATGAAGCTGCCAGCTCAGTCCTCAGTTCTAAGTGGCTAGGTGATCCCAAGTAAGTGTTCTTATTGAGAGAGACTTGCACAAAAATCTGAGTATTGCTATAAAAATGATAATCTTTCTAAGGTCACCTTCAGTAAGGAGATCTGCCAGGTATATAATAATAAAAAAATGCCGGGCTCCTCTGTTGATGTGCTCTGCCTGGAGGCTTTTATGCAGTCCAGTCTCATGATCTTCTTTCATTCTTTTGTCAGTGGATTACTGACTCCCTGATAATCCAGAGCTTGCTATTCCCCTGACCTTATTTTCCTTTATGTTTCCCCCTTGTTCACACTGCTGTGATAAATTTGCCACCAGTCTCGTTTTCTGCATACTGCATACTTTTCACAGTCGGTGTCATAAAATATTTAAACAAAATCTAATATTAAAAGCTAATCCAGATTGTATAAAATTTATTTCCTTTATTTATTAAAGAAATAAGAAGTACACAATATGTAGTGCATCATGAAAAAAATTACCGTCTTGAACTTCAGGGGCAATATGTGCAACCATGTTTTCTGATAGTTCTTGTTCTTTTTGTCATGGCGTAGAATTGTTCATTTTTCCAATTCTTTCATGTAGCAGTCCTTCGTCTTAATGACATTTGTGTATTTTCTACTGCCATGATATCTAAATGATAGTTAGGCTTGTACCTTGACACAGGGCCCTTCCTAAATACAAATCTGTTTTTTCACCCTCTGCCTATAGTCCATTGTTACAGAACCCGTTAGAGAATCATCCATGTGCAATGAATCCAACACGTTTATACTGATGATCAGTGGGTTGCCTTTCTGTCTTGGATACAATTTTAGTGTCTGTCCGATGGTGGAGTGTCAAAATGTGACCTTAGCCACCAAGAGAGAGGCTTGCAGATCATTAGATGTGTTCCTGTTAATAAACATTGCATAGAAGATTTTAAGCTTCATCCTTGAAGAGATTTTGGCAGGATAATCACTACTAGGAAGACTAACCGTTATCCTAAAATTGTTTCACACTTGTGATTGTTGTTGTGTGGAACCCCAGAACCTTTAAAATGGTTTTATAATTCTTTCAGGCTGGGAGTTGTAAGTTGTTTCCCCACCTTAGAGCTTTTCTCTGTTGGCAAAGGCCAAAGTTCTCAATTTCTGTCAAACAGCTCAGTGATGCCTGATTGTTAACCAAATCATTTTTTTTAATTGGATTGTGTTCACTAGAGGGTCAGTAGACTTAACATGCCAGACAAATCAGAGTGGCATCATGGTGGTGATTTTTCTCTGCGGTTCCTCTTCTACAATCCATTAAAAGAAATTCACGGTGGTGGTAGATATGCAGTAATGCACATAGGTTGCAGCTACTTTTTCTTGTGTATGCGTTTTGTTTTATAAAGACATCCATTTTCTAGGCCTCATGTTTAGTTCAGGGTCATGGTGAGCCAATAATAACTTACAAATAATTACATGAATCAGGAGGCCATCAATTTTGGTTTGATTTTTTTCAAGTTTAATGTTTGTGCTTTACTATCCCACCTTGAAAACTAAAACTCATTTGCATGTTCTTATATTGGTGGTTCTTTTGAAGTTAATTTACAGTACATGTTTATTCATCTGTATATGGCTCATGATGTGTGAACATGTTTTATGAAGAATGAAAGCAGATTATATATTTTTCCATTAAAAGGGCCATAGATTTCTGATGACCCATACGTGTGTTTTTAGTCTCCATCTTGTTAACCTGTGTTTCCAGAGCAGGGCCGCGGGGCAGCAAACATCTCTCATGCCATATACTGTATGTAGTAATATGTCGCACTTTATCATGTTCATGACAGGACAATCAATTCAAACTTGTAAGAAAGTACTTGAGATTTTTAAGCAGCAGGAATTCAAGCAAAGCACTCGGAGTGGTGTGTCTTGTTATTTCCTGAAATATAAGAAAATAAATGAGCACAGCTAAGACGTTCCTTTAACACAATGTTTAAAGCGGACGCTTGTCTTATGCTATTAGTAGAGAGAGTGTTCGCACAGAAATCTACCACAAATACAGCACTCTCCATTTACTAACCAATAATTTTATATATCCAAGTTGGTTTATTTGTAAGTTTAAATATTTAATGTGTGTGTGTGTTTCTTTTTTAAGCTGTTTTGGAAAAGATAAAAAGATGGGCTGCTTCCCAAACCACTGGGTGTCACTGTGAGATCAGTTTCCAGACTCTCTTCATTACGTTTCAAATGTGCTGTTGGATTGGTGCTCGTGGGCTGCTTTAGACCAATCTTTGATCATTAGTTTAGATTTTTGGCTTGACTTTTCTTTTATTACCAGTTAATGCAATTTGCTGTGTTTGTGTCTCCCTTTAAATGGGCTTACAAGGAAGAAACGAAGCCTGGACTTTTTCCCCCATGGATTTTATTGTTAATTGCAGCCAGAAGGTAATAAATAATAAGTGGATCATTTAAAAGCCTGGGTAACACTTTATAATATGTTCATTAATTAGGCATTAACAAATGTTACATAATGCTGAACAGATTATTACATTCAAATAGCTGCACAAGTCATTAAAAGATGGCTTCTATTCAAATAGATAAAATCGGTGACAAAAGATTATATAACATTTCCTGGCATCTTTGCAGATCATTTGTTCATGAATTGTATGTGCTTTCCAATGCCATATCCAAAATGGAAGCTGTGTGTTCTGTGTAAAGGTTGATTAATGAAAGTTATTATAAAGTGTTACCAAATCTTGTGATTTCATTTCCGGGCCTGCAGATGAATTTATGTGATAATCATTGACGGCTCCTTTAAGGTTGCAGATTTACGCTTTCAGTTGTGGAAGGAACATTTAAAAAATGTACAAGAGTTACTTTGTTTTGTTTTTTTTTATCATTTGATTCTTTTATATTGTATTATATTGTAATTGACATTAACTTTTTTTTGTTCTTTCATTTCCATTGTCTTATTTATAATGTGTTTGTTTTTTTATAAGTGAAACACACTTTCCTACAGAGATGTGAGCGCGTCACAGCGCTCAGGTCACCACTCTGTAAAAACGGGAACACGGTGTATTAGACCTCATACGGGTCTTGGGACGAAACATCTACGAGCACTGCAATAATTCTAAAGAATGTTTATTTGTGTGCGTCTCTCCGTACCCTTCCCATGTTTCTGTATTGTATGCCTTTATTTGAAACCTTATTTAAAACGAACACGTAGAACAAGAGGGATCTTCTACTGTGGCTGTAATTTATTCAGTGCAAAGCAATATTCAAAAACCTGTGTTTTTTTTGTTTTATTTTTATTGTTCTGGGTTGTTTTAACTTTTAAATGAGGGAAAAATAAAACATGGGTTAGGGATTGAAAATTCATATTTCAGTTTCACACACAGCTGGTCAAGTCGCTGATGGTAACGAATTGTTCTTCCTCTTGTGCTACCGGGTATTCTTCACTGATAATATACCGTAAGAAGACTCCTCAGAAGTTCACGTAGCTAAACCAACTCTGGGTGTGGGGAGGTGTGGACATACTTGATTGTCCGGCTGACCCTGCCAGCCCAGTGCGGTATATGAGGTGTGGTAACCCAGTAATGGAGCCACCGGCCGGTCACATTATGATCTGAAGAACATCACATAAAGAGGCAGTGCTGCTGTTTCACTGTCTCCTGCCTTACAGCATGTTTCATTGTTGAGATTTTCAGGTGTTTAAGCGTTGATGACCTTTGTGCAAACATCCCTCGTCTGTACCGTGTATATTAGTGGTTTTTTGAGTTATTTTACTGTACTGTATTAAGATTTGTCCTCTCTTCTTTGTAATATCTGCTTAAATAATATTACTAGTTTTACAACCTTTGAAAATTTTTGGTTTTTCATTGTTCTCTGACAGTTTGTCCTGCATTACCATCCAAGATCCCACTTTGAACGCGCCGCCTAAAGCTTTTAATGCCACAGTCATAACATATATGCCTTGCCTGAACAGCGTCATGGATAACATTCATTCAAAACTTCTTGGCTTTGAAACTGATATGTGCAATATTATATCTGACATAGGAAAAAGAAAACAGACAATTCTATGAAACTGTATGTTAGTTATATTGTAATAGATGACATTCAGACTGAATTGACCAATTGCCTAATGTTTTAAAGTATGTATTTCCTAAATAACAACAGTTTTTAAAATTAAACAAGCATTTATATGCAGTAGCACAATTACCGAGTTATTATTAGATCATTTCTTGAAGTAGCTTTGGCCTTTATTCTGCCTCTTCTTTACAAATGTATTACTGACTTTTTGTTTTCAAACCCTACTTGTGTTCAAGGTCAATAAAGCCTTGTAGTGCAAAAACTGAACTTGCCTCTTTTTCTGTATGTGATTTAACATTGTATTTAAGGTTTTGGTGCTGAATGAAATTATAACTTGGTTTGATTCAATAAAGTATTTGAACACACTGCTCTGCTTCTGTCACTGAATTTGTTTAACTACTAGACGTGCTCCATTTACACACGGTGTCCTAAAATGCCTCTTCTCTTTATCCTCGTTTGTCTCGACCTCTTTCCTTTCTCGCTTGTGTTTCCATAAAGCTCTGCGGAGTGGCGACACTGCGTAAGATGGTGGCAGCTCAGATTTTCCTGTTACTTTGAAGATGTGCTCTGTGATGAACCATTGGCTACAAGTCACAAATTGGTGGCGAGCATCTTGTAATGTGAGCTGCTCTTCTAGTCGGCTGCACACTACAGAGCCCGTCTCTGATCACTGTGAGCGGTGCGCCTCCTGGTCTCTCTCTCTGTCAGCCCCCACCGCCTCGCGCTGTGACGCCACCGTACTTTATTTTGAGGAGTTCGCTCTGTGGTGAACTGTTGGCAGCAAGTCACAAACCCAGTCTCCAGCTCCAAGGCGAGCATCTCGATAGTGTGAGCTAAATAGAGAGATCCTTCAATCAGCCGCGCAGAGCCCGTCTCTGAACACCGTGAGCGTTTCTTTTGGTGTCAGCCATCACCGTTTCCGCGCAGCATCACCATTACAGCCTGCTTGTAAGATCTCTTACCATTTTGAGGTACCTGCTCATCCCTGCTGTTTGACTGCCATTTGTGGTAGACGGGCCCCCATTCATTATCTGCTGTGAAAGCATCGTTCATATTCTTGCAAGTCCTTCCCATCTTTAAAAGCGACTCGGGTTGCAACTTGTTAGTGTTTAGCATCACTTTGTAAGTTATTGACTTTGTCGTCTTTGAAAGGCTCCATTTTAGCTCCTTTTTTGTAAAAAAAAAATAAAATAAAAGTTGTCACAATCAGGAATTGAACTTCGCACCTCAAAAGTATCGTGTCATCATCTGTACGACTGAGCCAGCAAAGCCAAACTGACCAATCAGATTGCTCACAAACTGAGCAATGTTTTATTATATAGTTGAAGATGTAGCAAATCCAATGCGTAATTTGCAGTCGCTCGCTCCTAATTACAGTTTTCATGGTTACTGAAACAGACTTGTGTAACACTAGCTGGTCAAAGGACGTGTCGAAGAGATGAGACTGTTTGTTCTTCAGGCTTGTTTGGTTAGCTAGTTGCAAAGTTGCCCCAATATCCCATCCAGAAACCTTTGAAAAGTCGACTCTTGTTTTGCCAGTTTGCTTCAGATTTCTACGGGGCCAGTTTATACTTCACGCTCAGAACGCTGACGTGCACACATCATGGCAGCCACGCATGCCCAGCATTCTTTTGACACGTCTTCTGAGCACATCATCAGAAATTAATTTAACGTGTGCACGAGTTGCAGTACCAGCAAAAATATGGGTGTCGTGTGTGTTCAAGATTTGGTACGTGACGTCAGCATTGACATGACAGCAAGCCACAGTGCCGCTCCAACAGGATCATTCTGCGTGCTTCGATGTTTGTTGAATGGTTCAATGCGGTGAAGCAAATCATCAAAGTTAAATGCTGACATGACAATGTCTTCATGGTGCTTTGCCTTATCTACTTCTCGAATGGGCAGTACAAGTCTCGCATATTTCCTACTGTAATGACACGATACATTTAAAAGGCGAACACACCAAATCAGTTTGAATGAAAGTGTGTTTTTCCAGTGAACTCTCTAGTGCATAACATTAGCCTGGATACCTTCCCATTTATCTTGGCAGATCAATTTAAATACCTAATGGTAAATTAGGTGGTGTGGTTGCAGGTCAGTGTTCAGGAGTAGTTCTCGATTTCTGGTGACCATCGCTTGGACAGGAAACAGAAGGTTATGGTGAAGTGCGCGCTAAGCTGCATGGAGTGAAATTCATAAATACCGTATTACTGTTATATTACACGGAGGGTTTGATTTTTTTTTTTCCTGGCTTCACTGCTTTACTGTTGCTTTTGTCAATTTCGAAATATTATTTATATTCTTGTGTCATTCTGTTGGTTTTATTTATTATCCATTAACTTGGAAACACGTGGACCTCCGGTCCTCAGATAAAGGCTCATACGAAGCAGGCTGTATCAGAAAACGGCACCCGCAGCGAGCACCTCACCGTTGAAACGCTCAGAAGTAGCGCCTCAACAGACGCCAGCGTGAGGACATCAACGTGAGGTCAGCGTGTGGCTGAAAGTTCTGTGTATTCGGCGATGTCCTCGTTTGTCGGCATCCATTTCTCTGTTGTTGTTGAAAAGGCAAAAGAGTGTTTTATGTGTTGTTTCTCTCTAATTAAGTTGGAGTCCACCTTGAATTTATTAGTCATTGTGATTGGCCTGTGCCGAGTGGGACCTTGGCCAATCGGAGTGCTCCACCTTGTAGGTTAGTTTGGTGGCTTCCTGGCAGTAGAGTAGGAGCTTCGTTTGTCAAATGTGAAAGTTTGCAGAATTATCTATACTAATAAAAGGCAAAGCCCTCACTCACTCACTCACTCACTCACTCATCACTAATTCTCCAACTTCCCGTGTAGATAGAAGGCTGAAATTTGGCAGGCTTATTCCTTACAGCTCACTTACAAAAGTTAAGCAGGTTTCATTTCGAAATTCTACACGTAACGGTCATAACGGTCGATAACGGTCGACAACGTCCGCCATGTTGAACTTTCTTATTTATGGCACCATCTTCACGAAATTTGGTAGGCGGCTTCCCTGCGCTAACCGAAACCGATGTATGTACTTATTTCGATGGTATGACGCCACTGTCGGCCGCCATATTGAACTTTCCAACGTCACTAATTTTCCAACTTCCCGTGTAGGTAGAAGGCTGACCCCATCTTCACGAAATTTGGTAGGTGGCTTCCCTGCGCTAACCAAAAGCGATGTACGTACTTATTTCGGTGGTATGACGCCACTGTCGGCCGCCATATTGAATTTTCCAAACATCACTAATTCTACAACTTCCCGTGTAGGTAGAAGGCTAAAATTTGGCAGGGTCATTCCTTCCAGCTTACTTACAAAAGTTAAGCAGGTTTCATTTCGAAATTCTACGCGTAACGGTCAACAATGTCCGCCATGTTGAACTTTCTTATTCATGGCCCCATCTTCACGAAATTTGGTAGGTGGCTTCCCTGCGCTAACCGAAACCAATGTACATACTTATTTCGGTGGTATGACGCCACTGTCAGCCGCCATATTGAACTTTCCAATGTCACTAATTCTCCAACTTCCCATCTATGTAGAAGGCTGAAATTTGGCAGGCTCATTCCTTACAGCTTACTTACAAAAGTTAAGCAGGTTTCATTTCGAAATTCTACACGTAACGGTCATAACGGTCGATAACGGTCGACAACGCCTGCCATGTTGAACTTTCTTATTTATGGCCCCATCTTCACGAAATTTGGTAGGCGGATTCCCTGCGCTAACTGAAACTGACGTATGTACTTATTTCGATGGTATGATGCCACTGTCGGCCGCCATATTGAACTTTCCAACGTCACTAATTTTCACAATGTCCGCCATGTTGAACTTTCTTATTCATGGCCCCATCTTCACGAAATTTGGTAGGCGGCTCCCCTGCGCTAACCGAAACCAATGTACATACTTATTTCAGTGGTATGACGCCACTGTCAGCCGCCATATTGAACTTTACAACGTCACTAATTCTCCAACTTCCCGTGTAGGTAGAACGCTGAAATTTGGCAGGCTCATTCCTTACAGCTTACTTACAAAAGTTAAGCAGGTTTCATTTCGAAATTCTACACATAACGGTCATAACTGTCGATAACGGTCAACAACGTCCGCCATGTTGAACTTTCATATTTATGGCCCCATCTTCACGAAATTTGGTAGGCGGCTTCCCTGCGCTAACCAAAACCGATGTACGTACTTATTTCGGTGGTATGACGCCACTGTCGGCCGCTATATTGAACTTTTCAACAGTCTTTGTTACTTATGGACCCATCTTCAAGAAATTTGGTACACAGGTTCCCAACGTTAATGAATCCTACTTACGTACATATATACGTCCATAGCCTGCAGCTCGGTCACCGTGTGAGGCGGCGTTGGGTCCCCCATCCCAACGCCTCCCACGTTGTTGGCTGCCTGCCTATATAAGGCCATCTGTCGCTCCAGTCTCTACATTCCCTTCCTTGCTTCGCCACGGTATTCACGTCTCCCTGCTGATAACTACAGCCTTTTTATTTAATCCACGGCTTCTCTGCTGTTTTATTGTTCGTTTATTATAATTATAGATATTGTGTAGGTATTTTAGACTTACTTTACATTGTTCAGGTACCCATTTCCTTTATCGTTCCAACCATACCCCTATTGACATATCCATCGAGGTGATCACCATCGATCAAAGAACTGTCACTTACCAAGTGGTTTCCATGCCCGGAGATGGCACCTACCTTTTCCATTCTCTTTGTTACATATTGCACGGCCATATCAGGCTCACTCTTGATATCCGGAGGAACATTGTGTCTTATGTATTGAATGACTGGGACAGGTTCAAGGTGTGGACTGATGACGGTACAGGAGATAATTATACTACACAGGAGCACTAGAAGAGTGAAATGCTTAAGTGTACCGAAATGGCCAAATATTTTACACCTTTGGACAACCGCCAATGCCTCTTAAATATCTTAGATTCACAGGTGACGATTTCAGTAGTGGACACTTTGATGTTTAGAAATGTTTAAACTCTCAAAAGCTGGATGTGAAGTTATCAATGAAACTGGTTATATACTTACAACACTTGACAGATGCCGAATGTCTCTTCAACACAAGTCCTACAAATACTGTCGTAATTGAAACAAACCATGAAACTCAAACCGATTATGACAGCAGCAATCCAAGCTGTGAGATTTGAAACAAGATTACTGTTCACATGGCCAACTGTACATTGCATGCTCAAGAATAAGCTCAGCGCACAGCTACAGCTTGTTCATATTACAACTGAAGGGCCGAACTGACAACGTGGCATACAAAGAGATCCTTAACAAATAATTATTGGTATATTTTCCCTCAGTTTAAAAAGGTTTAATTTTCTTCTTAATAAAAATTTTAAGGCAGTACTTCACCGCTGCGAAGCGCGGGTATTTTGCTAGTTTATACTAATAAAATGCAAAGCCCTCACTGACTGACTCACTCACTCATCACTAATTCTCCAACTTCCCGTGTAGGTGGAAGGCTGAAATTTGGCAGGCTCATTCCTTACAGCTTACTTACAAAAGTTGGGCAGGTTTCATTTCAAAATTCTATGGGTAATGGTCATAACTGGAACCTATTTTTCTCCATATACTGTAATGGACTTTAGCTTGATGGCCGTGGGGGGCGGAGCTGTGTGTGACATCATCACGCCTCCCACGTAATGACGTGAACTGACTGTGAATGCAGTATGTAGAAAAGAAGGAAGAGCTCCCAAAAAGCACTGAACAAAAACGCATACAAGCTTATTCATAAGTGCAGCTACTGTGGGGGAAAAAAAGCACAGTGTGAACCGTAAGTTTAAATTAAGTTTATAGACACGCTGCCGTTTGTCATGCCTTCGTCGAATACTTTATTCGCGAGATACAAGTTTAATGAGAAGACACGAGGTATAAACGAGACTTTTGATCACTTTGTAACGGAGTTAAAATTGCTGTAGCGAGAAACTTTTAAGTGCCGGGTCTTAGCTAACATTAAATAAAGCCGTGGACATTGCAACATCACACAAGAGAGCAGCTCACGTGAACTGACTGAACGCAGTACGAGTGATCACTTCAATGCATCAAACCTGTTCAAAAAACGCATTACACAATTGACAAGGTGGGAAATGAATATGCTCCGAGCTGAGCTCCACAGCTAACGCGGTCTTGCGGAAGCAACTTCGTCACGCTGCCATCAAATACTCACAGAAAAATCCACAAGTTAATACACACGTTGTCTCTATAGTTTCTCCACACTCAATGTATTCCTCGCATCACCGTTATACCCTCTGATCTCCCATTTCAATTCAAATGCCTCCAATTTCCAGTAAGGCTCTGCTTCGTGATGAAAAGTAATAAGTCTCAGGGACAGACCTTCAAAAGGTTGCCATTGATTTCAGGCAAGATTGCTTTTCTCCTGGACAACTATACGTTGCATTCTCAAGAGTGAGCTCGCGCAGCTTCGTCATATAACAACCGGAGTGCTGAACTGACAACGTGGTATATAAAGAGATCCTTAAAAGATAGTTATTGGTATATTTTCCCTCAGTTTAAAAAGGTTTTCTTTTCTTCTTAATAAAAATTTAAAAGCAATTCTTCGTCGCTGCGAAGCGTGGGGATTTTGCTATATACAGTATATGTAATTTCCCCTTGGGATTAATAAAGTATCTATCTATCTATCTATCTATATACAGTACAGGCCAAAAGTTTGGACACACCTCCTCATTCAATGTGTTTTCTTTATTTTCATGACTGAAGGCATCAAAACTATGAATGAACACATGTGGAGTTATGTACTTTAACAAAAAGGTGAAATAACTGAAAACATGTTTTATATTCTAGTTTCTTCAAAATAGCCGCCCTTTGCTCTGATTACTGCTTTGCACACTCTTGGCATTCTCTCGATGAGCTTCAACAGGTAGTCACCTGAAATGGTTTTCACTTCACAGGTGTGCCTTATCAGGGTTATTTAGTGGAATTTCTTGCTTTATCAATGGGGTTGGGACCAGCAGTTGTGTTGTGCAGAAGTCAGGTTAGTTGGACGATCATTTATTTTTCAACAGGACAATGACCCCAAACACACCTCCAGGCTGTGTAAGGGCTATTTGACCAAGAAGGAGAGTGATGGAGTGC
>JANRMT010062835.1:27759601-27786101 GCA_026402145.1 Polypterus bichir lapradei | reverse complement strand
GCTAAGGGTGGCCCAACCAGTTATTAGGTTCAGGGGGCAATTACTTTGTCACACAGGGCCATGTAGGTTTGGATTTTTTTTTCTCCCTAAATAATAAAAACCATCATTTAAAAACTGCACTTTGTGTTTACTTGTGTTATATTTGACTAATGGTTACATGTGCTTGATGATCAGAAACATTTTGTGTGACAAACATGCAAAAGAATCAGAAATCAGGAAGGGGGCAAATAGTTTTTCACACCACTGTATATATTAAGATTGATGTGTTTATTTAAATAGATTAAGTACTTTACTGTTTTCCATTCTAGCAGTTTCCGATACTGATGTTATCCTGAGTATAGTGTACCACCCAGTTAGTAACTATTGTTAACGCTGACCCATTTAACAGAATGAAAGTGTGACAGCTAATTCACGCTTATTGTTTATTTCAGACATACCTTCACATTTTTGTAACGAATTAATAAATAGGTTTTGGTCATGTGCATCCACCTCTGTCCAGATGTGTGCGGTGCTTGTAATTTAATCCCAAACCAACTTGATTCCTGCCTTCCATAGCGTGTAGTCTGTGAAGCCCATGGTACTAGCGAGCTGCTCAGGCTTACCTCTCATCGTTCTTCGTCACTGAAGCGCCTCCTGTGTTTGCCTTGGCGCTCGGGAGTTGTCGCCGCTGGAGTTCTCTTCATGGTGTGTAGCCCCCTATTTTGTGATCATAAATGTGTGCGCAGACTGACCTGTGTTAACATCCTCACACCAAAGTGACCCTTGTCACATGTGCATTCTGTTTCCTGTACTTGACGGCCAGCAGATGACGCTGATGTTCTTTTTCTTATTCCTATCAGCGAGTCTCAGCAATGCACTTCACACTCGGCAGATGCCGCTGCTGTTCTTTTCCTATCTGCCATGTCACCTTGTCGAGCAGTTTGCCATAAGAAAGAGATGAACCCCAATACCTTTGTGGCTGCAATGGAAATTATTTGCTTCATTGGTGTGTGTCACGTCATAAACTTCTGATTAAGACCAAGACGAAGGTTTGGGCCCCCAGTGGTTCACAAGTAATGGCGTGACAGACGGACATGACCCTTAGCGTGTTATATGTATCGATGTCTCTTTGTGGGTGGAGCCTCAGGAGGCGGGGCCACCCTGACATTCCTGCCTTATATAAGTCGGCCGAAGTGAAGGATTCAGTTGTGATTCACTGGCTTGATGAAGAAGTTCATAAGACTTGCTATTTTATTTGGATTAGCTGTTTTTGTGTGTGTGTGTCATTTTGCCTTATTTTCTGAATCTTGAATATCTTGAGAGTGTATTGGCACTTCCTGGCTTTAGACTCCCTTTTATGCGAATCCTTTTTGACTTTGCGTCTTTTCTTTTCTGTAAAATAAATTCTTCATTTATAAAATGCTGCCATTATGATCACAAGCCAGAGTTTTTATAGTTTTTCACCCCCATCATGCATTTTTCTTCTACTCAGGACTTTACTGTGTTTGTTGAACATTTAAAGTCAGCTTCCCATTTAAGGGCCTGTGAAGGCAGAAGCCTGCAGGTAGAAGTTGGGGGCCTGATTGGCTTAAGTGGTCCGGGCCTACTTTATGGTCCTGCGGAGGCCACACGTCCTCTTTTCAGCAGGTTTAAAACTCCTCAGTACAACACGTATGCACATTTGGCCTCAGGGGGGACAAATCAGTCGCTAGAATGTGGTGAGGTGAGCCGCGGGTTCAGCGATGGGATTTTAATAAGTTTGCTTTTATCTTATATACTCGTGTTGAAGTTCTCCTGCGGATAAGTCGGGACTTGATTTTGCCGGATAGTTTCTGGTATTTTATATTGTTGGTCATATAAGTCAAATGTGAAAAACTCTCGCTATTGGTCCAAGAGATTATGATATGCTAACGTTAGCCCACCTGAGAGAGTAGCCACGGAGCACACTGCCTTTTTTTTTTTTTCTATGTATTGTGCCTACGTGACCACACGGTAATACCTGAACGAATACCGAAACGACGTTTGCACTGATTTGTGTTTTTTGTATCTCACACCCTCATACATCTTTATCGTAAGAGCACTCCTTATCTACAATGGAGCGTTCGATCAGAAGAAAATATGAAGCTGGTTTTAAATTAAACGTTGTTGAAGTAGCAATTGGTAACTGCGCTGCTGCAACAAAAGTCGATGCGTCTGAGAAACTGATGTGAGATTAGAGGAGGCAAGAAGATGTAAAAAAAAAAAAAAAAAAAATGAAGTGTCACATTTTTGAATAGGCGTATAAGTCGGGCTCTGGTTTTATGATCGATTTTTCAGGTTTTAAGACCCGACTTATACGCGAGTATATACGGTAATTCTTTTAAAAAGAGGTGTGTGCCGTTTCAGATCCCCCTACCAGTCCGGTTCTCATAGAAAAATCACCATAGGACGGGAGCGGGTGGTCCAAAGTTAACAGCTTCAGGGGTACAGAGGATGGCAACACTTTTTGGGTGCAGCAATAAAGGAAGAGGAAGTCTGTTTTTGGAGGGAGCGGCCAGTGAAAGGTCAGGTGTGGAGCAACCCAAGAGGAACAGAAATGAAACGTGCGCTGCTCTACAGATGAGCGTGACCCCGTACTCCCACAGCTGTACTCGGCAGAAACCACAGAGGTAACCTGAGGTCCACCATACCAGATGATGACATTCATCCACCACCACTGATGGCTGATTCAAGACGGTTTGATCCAAGTGTTCCTCCTCTACCCTCAAACAGCACCAATTTAGAAGATGATGGTGTTAATTACATGGCATAAGAGTGGACACCACACCTCGGATCAAAACAAGGAAGAGTGGAAGCTCCTTTAGAAAGACGGTCTTGTCATAAATACTAAAAAAAAAAAAAAAAAAAAAAAGTCACTTGGCTGTCCTCACACACAGATAAACACCCCTGACAAGTTGAGGGGCCTGGTGGCACAGAGGAGGACTGCAGTCAAGTGCTGGAGTCGTGTCAAGGACACAAACCCAATGTGGAGAGGCCACAGACTGACGTGGTGATGTTTTCCATTTTTCATTTTGGGTTACACATCCACAGGCAAAAATAGCACATTTGTACATTTAAAATTAAATCTACAACACGATAAAGAGTTCAGAAAGTGAAAGGATCTGACTGGACCAGCCAACCTGTCACTGATGTGCACCCCCAGAGTACTGGCAGTGGACCACCTCAACATCCAGTCAGTCAGTCAGTCGTTACCCAACCCGCTATATCCTAACTACAGGGTCACGGGGGTCTGCTGGAGCCAACCCCAGCCAACACAGGGTGCAAGGCAGGAAACAAACCCTGGGCAGGGCGCCAGCCCAGCGCAGGGCATACACACAGACACACACAAAGCACACACTAGGGACAATTTAGGATCGCCAATCCACCTAACCTGCATGTCTTTGGACTGTGGGAGGAAACCCACGCAGACACAGGGAGAACATGTAAACTCCACGCTGGGAGGACCCGGGAAGCGAACCTTGGTTTCCTTATTGTGAGGCAGCAGCGCTACCCACTGCGTCACTGTGCCACCCTCACCTGAACATCCACTCCCTGAATAGTGGCAGGATATACAGGTAGATGCTCTCTGGTGGGACGCACAGCAGGCTCTTCTACCTTAGGGGGCCTCACTCCTTTAATGTGGGAGGTGACGTCCTCCATATCTTCTGTAACTCTGTGATGTCCAGTGGGGTGTGCTGGGCTGGTAACATCACTTCAAGAGAGGACCACCGACACAACAGGCTAATTATAGGGGCAGGCTCACTGTAACCAATTATTGTCTGTCTTAGGTGGTCCTGTGAGGAGTGCATTACAGTAATCTAGTCGCCTAAAAAGCATCTTGTGAAGTCGTAAGAGGTCTGTGTATCTGCATCCTGAATCCTCGGCTTGAATGTATGTATGTAAATATATAAATGCTGTACGTGTACATACGTATAACTACAGGGGGCGCGCAGCTCCCCAAACGGCGGACACGGCAGACACAGAGGCCAAGTGCTTCACACAACACACACCAACACTCAGTCCCTCTCATCTCCTTCATCCTCCACCTCCCAACTCCGGCTCCCTGAATGGAGTGAGGCGGCCCCCACAATCGCCCTCCAGCTGCACTCTCGGGTGTGAGGTGGGCTCAGCCCTGCTCTGTGGCGCTGTAGTATGCCAGGGGGGCTGCCCTCTGTCCTCCAGGGGAGGTATTGCG
This sequence comes from Polypterus bichir lapradei, assembly GCA_026402145.1. Classification (NCBI taxonomy): domain Eukaryota; kingdom Metazoa; phylum Chordata; class Cladistia; order Polypteriformes; family Polypteridae; genus Polypterus; species Polypterus bichir. The sequence goes on along the minus strand of JANRMT010062835.1, from coordinate 27,781,909 downwards.
CCTTCTCCAAGCTGGGTAAGAATCCCGGCTGTCCATTACAACTAACCGATATCCAGTGTGCGACAGACGGTACATGAAGTGTGTGTGTTAGCGTCTCACGCTGTAAACTGTGGCACACATTCTTTCAGTTTCGTCTCCGTCAAATTTGGTTTTGCTCGATTTCTTCTCTTTGCTCCAGCTGTATTCTCCATATTACTGATTCAGTTGTTAAAAACTAAGATGTCCTCCCCATGTGACAACACAAAAATACTGGCCGTTACATAAGAGCACCGCAAATCACTTGAAACTGAAGCTTTATGTCAAATGTAACCTGTTATTACAGCCCGAGTTGGAGACGAGTCACAACGACGAACAACTTTAATGGCGTTGACACGAATCCGAGGGCGTTTTATGAACAGTCTCCGCATACAAATGGCACAATCCTTACTTCTCCATTTCAAGTTCCAGTTCCAGTTGATTAACGTGAGTACGGCTTAACGACAAATTCTTCCTCTTTCCTTTCAAGTGCTTGCCTCCCCGTCATTTTGGAGTAAATCGATTAATGGGCCTGCAGGCAAGTGTGCTTAACACAGACCGGCAGATGACCTCCTCCATTAAAGCAGCTCAGTGAAGGGTGTCTGTTGTCTTCGTCATGGCAGTGTACTAACTCAATTGGCTCAGCCTTCACTTACCTTGGGAAACGTCACAAATAAAAAGAGTCGGCGGTTCAGTTCCACAAACTTATGTCTGATAGCCGTCATGGTCTCCAATACGACGCAGTGCTCTCTTTGTCTCATTTCCTGCTTTCCATCCGGGATGAACTTTCTACCCCAAATGGTGGCAGGGTGGGGTGAGCTGGCGATGGGGACCGGAGAACAGGAGATGGAGCAGCAAGTGGCTGTTTTAAAGAACCCATCGACCCAAGCCGGAGGAGGACAGTTCAACCCTTAAACCACCGCAACCGGCTCTAGTCGGTTCCCAATGCAATTTGCCAACAAGCCGGAGCTGAGAATATTCGGCGACGTACATTCGCTGAACACCACAACCGGTTTTAGTCGGTTCCAACTGCAATTTGCTAGCATGCTGGAGCTGATCAGTCCGTGCCGTCCATTGGTTGAGCAGCCTGCTCATGACCACTGGCGCCCCCTAGTGAATCGGCTTCACTGTCCCCGGGTTTGAGCCGCTGCACTAGACGAGCCTGCAAGCCTCCACGTTGGCCTCTGTGTGTTTGTGTGCAGCCAGTTCAAGCGGTGCTGGCTCGGTGATTTACTGAATTTCATCAATGGCGTCAGTTGCACGTTGTACATATTATTAAATAGATTGTTGCAGTCATTTTTTTTATAGTTTTTACTTTTCATTGGCAGTGTGGAAAATGATCAGTGTTGTAGTAATTGTGATGCTCTTTGCATGAAAAAAATGAGTTCCATTAAAATTTCACATTTTCTTGGTGAATTGTGACGTTTCTTTAAAAAGTGCAGCAAAAAAAAAAGTATTTGGCACCCCGGGGGTGCATTAACCCCCCAAGAATGTGGGGGTTTTAGGGGTAAAGACTGAACATTTTAATGGACATTTATTTATTGATTGTTTTTATTGTCTTATTCTTTTAATGTCCTGTTTTTACAAGGGGGCTCGGATTGGTTTTAGTGCTTTTATTATTTGTTGTTGTTTTTAGTGCAGGGTAGGGCCACGCCACGGGTCTGTGCCACTAGTTGTACGGGGTTGGATGAGGCATGGAGCCTTCCCGTGCAACTAGCGGCTTTTTAGGGGGAAGTGTGTGGTAAAGTGAGGTCTGCAGCTGATCGGCACCTTTTTAAGTAAATAATCGCCATATTCGTGTCTTGGTAGGAGGGGCCATGGTGGCGTTACGTCAAACTCAAGGCCGGCAGATTCTGCAGAACATTCAGCCTGCTGGGTATTTGGGGGGGGAGGGGTGGCACAGCCATACAATCCGCGTTGGAAGCATTCGGTGGCTTTGCGTGAAGAGGACAGAGTCGTGGGCTGTTGCTGCTGTGATGGAGGTTGGGGTCTGATCATTCCCAGATGGGATGAGGGTGTATGATGTCGAAAAATTCAAAAGCACTGTAGCAGAAAACCTTTATGTAACATTTTTAGTCTTTTAAGCTTTTCTGTGGCCTTTTGTCGAGCTGCTTTAAATAGGACAGCCAAGTTCATCCAAGTATGTAGCCCCCCAAGGTCACTCCTGACTTGGCCGAGATATCGTATTTCTGCATTACTGAAGCAATGAAACACAACTGAGGAATCACAAACACTTATGACGCCAATTGCCCCAAACGTTATTACTTGTAGAAAAACATTTCTAGACAGTGTGATAAAATGTATGCAAGTTCACTTAATCACTTTAATCACAATGTCTGAATTGTTTGATTTGTAATTTTAAACTGAGGAGCAGAGGGTTAAATTACAGAAAAATGCGTCTTTGTCCCAACGATTATGGAGGGCACTGTATCTATCTATCTATGTAACCTAATGAGGATGGTCTAACACCCCCATACGTGTTCCTATTTACGTTAGATTAACATGTTCTCCGCGGTATGTTAAATATTCTCTTGTATAGTCATTGTCACGCGTGGGCACCTGAAGATCACCTTTTGGACTCTGCTGATGCTTGCAATGCCACTCCGGGGAGAGGAGGGGTGCTGTCACTAGTAGTATCATCATGTTTTCGCTCTGCAGCACCAAGAGGATGCCCAATGATGTCAACTGAGAGATGCCCACAATGTCCTGAGAACGCTGACCTATAAATTTGGATGTCCCCAGAAGGAATGGTGACATTTGGGAACCAGACCCTGAACTGCTCGAAAGAGTCTTTACTGTTGAGAAACCACGTTGGCCTTACGGGCCTTTAACTCTTTCAGGGTGGGTGTTGACGTTGACTTGTGTCTGAAGGAGGAGTCGACGGCGGTAATCAACTGTAAACGGTGACAAAACCCGTTGTCACGTTTTAGTTGGACTCTCTTTGATAGAAGGAAACTTAGTTTCTTTGGCTTGGCGGAGATTCCCTGCGCTCACATGAGTAGCAAGGAGCAAATACCGGCAAAGATGGCATCGACGTCTGATGAGAAATCGAAGCAAATGTGTAAAGCAAAATACTCAGTGGATGACGTTTTGCATCTTATTGCTGAATTGGACTCTGAGTTGGGGGACAGCTATTTTGATGCAAGTGATTGAAAACGAACGTGAGGTACCAGCATCAGCTGATCGTGGTGCTGAACAGGATCGTGTAGCTGACGCACCTATGGTAACATTCGCCTGGGAGGACCGCCAATTACAATAACCGCGACTGCCGCTGCCACCTCCAGCCACACAAAGACAGCCTGGCAGCTGAACATTCCTGGTGTACTGGCAGCCACACCACACAGTAACAGACATTTTATGTTGGTTTCTGGGTGAAACCATTGCTTTGTATTCTTTGGATAAAATATTCAGCCCTCAAAGAGTTAAACTTTTTCTGTTGTTGCCTCCCACGAGGCACTGGTTAAGTTCTGTTTATTGGACTGTTATGTTAAATGGGGTGGTTCGGTTGGTCCTCCAACTGTTCCTGATGACTTCTCGGCTCATTTGTCCCCTGACATCGCACTCTATAAAGCCTTTGTCTAATAAAGGGTTGTCGGCACAACCGTCCTTGCAATACAAGCGTGATATCCTGCACGGTGTGCTCCAGCTGCGTATTTCTTAAGTAAATTTCTTATACTTACGTGTTGCTGAAGTCAGAAGAACTTTTTCATGTGTGAACGCTGAATTAGGCCCGGGATCAATATTTCATTTTTCCTTAAAGGCATCCAGAGGTATCTTGAACCTTGTAAAGTAACAACACATAAAAAAGACCAAAGAACACAACTTCTTATAATAGTGTCACTGTATTTCAAAATAAAACTCGTAATTTGTCGTTTTACAGGACTCCCTTGTTTCAGCTCAATTAGCTAAACAGAATATCGAGACGACCGATACCCACGTATCACCGGTAGATTCCTAGCCACCTCTCTGTTGGATACTGCAGGGTCCCTTTGAACCCAAACCAAGGGGGTTGATTTTTATACAACAGCATTTATTTGAACTTCCCAACCTGCAGAGAACTACTTAAGGTCAAACTACAGTCTAAAGTATCTAGAAAGGAGAGAAGGTTCTACCAAAAGAATACCAATCCAATTCTTTAGATTACAATTTTGTATCCATCACAAGATAAATTAAATTAATAAAGAATTAGTCTAAGGATATTCCCCCATTTTGAGGCTTTAAAGCTGACGACTGCAGGCCTGCAGCCCCCCGTACAGTTTACTATAATCAGGAGATTGCTACGCAGGCTCTTAACAAGTAGTTCTCATCAAGTGACGTCAAGAGATTTATTTGGCAATAATAATAAAACCCCACAATTCATACCTGGAGTCTTGGTAAGCTCTTAATGAGGGCCTCCTTCGAACAAAAACAGATTTTATAAATATACTGTGCAGGAAAAGATATTTGGCAATTCGTTCTTTTCCTGTAATCATTAATTGCATCACGTCGTTGACTTCAGACAGTACCAACTTAAGCCGCTGGTTTCTGAAAACAGTTCAAAATATTTTATGTCATTTTAAAAATACAATCATAATACCAAGTACTGCTCAAGAGAAAAAGAAAACCGAAAGGAAAACTCAAGAGGGACGAGAGAAACAAAAAAATAATTAAAATCCCAAGGAAGAAACAATTTCCTTCCTTCCTTTTCATTCACTTACACATGAGAGTAAAGAAAAAAAAAAGATTCAAACGTAACATTGCACTTCAATAAAATGTCTTCTGAATGTCACCAAACAGTCTGGTATTTAATTACGTTTACAAGTAAAAATTAGTCCAAGAGTAGGAATAGAAAGAAAAGAACCCCTGACGGCTTCATTAGAAAAGACGCTCTGCACTAGGTTTCTCTAGAACGAGGCGCCCCCTAGGGGTGTGTAGGTCCGCTATCCCTGACCTCTTCTTGTAATATATATATACTGTATATATATATATTTTTTTTTTGTTTTTTTACAGGCAGACTTTAAAAAGCACTATAAATAAATCAGTAACTAAACTGTGTAGAATACCTGACTCAGAGATTTCCAGTGTCTCCCAAGGCTCCCTCTAGTATTGCTCAGTGTAAACAGGGGCGTGCGACTCCAGCCTGGTGCAAGCCGTCTGACTGCAAACGACTCGGAACTTCTGACCAGACCTCCGAAAAACTCGACGGGCAGTTGTTCACTGGGGAGTAAGTAATATGGCTGTTCTAACAGATTTCCTGTAGCTACCTATTTATTAAGAAAATTGCATTATAGTCTTCTTGGTAACGCTTTACAAAGTCGGTAACACATCCCGTTGAACCGATGATATTAGAAACACAATAGTTGAAGGGAAAAAATGCAATCTGAACTTCAGCTGCCATAGCAATGTCACCTTTCGTGAAGAAATTAATATTGATAATAATAATTGTAATAACAACAATATTAATCATAATGCTCACTGACTTGAGGTGAAGCAAACTCACAATATATCACCTGTTGGAATAGTAGAAAAACAAAAAAAGAAAAGAAAGGAGAAATAAAGCAAACAATTTCTCAGTGGAACGGAATAATCCAAAAGGACTGGTTACCAAAAATCGCCCCCGTCATCATTAGCAGTTGCAGTGTTTCAAACACTTTCAGTCTGTGACAGACGAATGATGCAGGAAGAACTCTTGTTTTCTTCATAATGCGTGGTAAAGCTGGGGTGGGTAAGGAGGGTTTAACGGGACATTGGGGTGGACGTAGGGGAGGAGGAGGAGGAGGAGGAAGAAAATCCCAGGTGAGGCTTTAACTGCACTCTATCAACTTGGCCAGGTTATCCCTCAGTTCCGTCAGTTCAAAGATTTTGCCGTCTAGGATCTCGAGTAGCGTTTTTAAATTCTTGCGGAAGGCTTCCTGCTCCGTCTGACTTTTTTCCAAGCGCTGCTCCAGCTCCGCCAACTGAAGTTCCAAGTCTTTGTTCCTTGTTTCTGTTTCCTGCGGGAAATGAAAAAAAAAATGAGAGAACCAATTGGTGGTCTGTTTTCAGATGCTGCATCATTGCAAGAAATGCAAAAGTCCTTATTAGTCCTGATGTCTTATCGTTTTTCCAGTGTGTGATGCCAGTGGTGGACCTACATTTGTGTAGCTGTGTGGCAGACGCCCTCAGTATGGAAGGACCGGGGGAGACAACACTTGCGAGGCACTTCTTCCCCTGCGACGTTAGAGGGCAGCACTCCTGGGCGGCTGTGGCACCATGGATTCCCACAGGGCATGAGTTTGGTGCAGCCCAGTTGGGTTCCATGGGGGCTGCCAGGGGAGTGATTCCAGGTAACGCTAATGAACCACCTGGAGCAACATAAAAGGGCCACCGCCCTCCATTCGAGGAGCCTGCCTGAGTCGGGAGTAAGTGGAGGAGGAGGAGGAGGAGGAGGAAGAAGAGGAAGGACTGGTGGCAAAAGGGATTGTGTGCTGGACAGAAAAAAATAAACCGTGTGCTGTGTGGGAAAGTCGTGTCCTGCCTGTCTGTGTCGGGGTAGGGCGGCTGTACGCACCCAGGGCGTCACAAATGTTATGGGGTCCCCTTCACAACTGGCAATGAGGTCTGGGCAACCTCTGTTATCTTCTTCCGTCGGGATGTTCCACAAAAGACCACCACAATTTTTTTAACCAGTATATCTCCAATTGTGATTAAAACTGCTGTACTGGATTATCTGTCATGTTAACTATGCCTTATAGTTTTCAAATTATAGGGGGTGATTAAAATTTGGGAAATGTTAAATACATGCAAGATACATCACTGAATGATGAAATGAAACACAGAAAAGACCCCAATCAACATCATCTCTTAAAAAGTTACCAAAATCTGTGGCACAGCGACGGGCGCTTGGCAGGCTCCTGTCAATCATGGAGAATCCACTGCATCCACTGAACAGGATCATCTCCAGACAGAGGAGCAGCTTCAGTGACAGACTGAGGAGACCCCACGCTATGCGACTCTTCAATTCCACCCGGGGGGGTAAACGTTAATATTATACAAAGTTATTGTCTGTCTGTTATACCTGCAATGTTATCACTCTTTAATTTAATATTGTTCTTTATCAGTATGCTGCTGCTGGATTATATGAATTTTCCCTTGGGATTAATAAAGTATCTATCTATCTATCTATCTAAATCTTGTCCTTTACATTGAGCACTTTTTATTCATTTTTTTGATTACCTCTTATGATAAATAATTTTAATAAAAATGTTAAATTCTGTCACAAATGTTAATAATGTTTTAGTCAGTCATCATTATCCAACCCGCTACATCCTAACACAGGGGTCTGCTGGAGCCAATCCCAAGACGCAATGCAGGAACAAATCCCCGGGTAGGGCGCCAGCCCACCGCAGGGCACACACACACCAAGCACACACTGGGGACAATTTAGGATCGCCAATGCACCTAACCTGCATGTCTTTGGACTGTGGGAGGAAACCCACGCAGACACGTAGAGAACATGCAAACTCCATGCAGGGAGGACCCAGAAGCGAACCCTGGGCTCCTAACTGTGAGGCAGCCGCGCTACCCACTGCGCCACCGTGCCGCCTAATAATGTTTTAAATTATTATAATCATTTTATATGAAATGTATTTAAAATGAAACATCCTTAATTTTAATATTTTTCATTTATAGCTAGCCTACATTCACCTTTCAGTTTATGAATTACACTATAACATTAATATTATTATTTAAAAAAAAAAAAAACTTCATACAGTTGACACTCGAAATTATTAGCTTCTGGGGTCCTAAAGCTAAATCTTCATTAGCTTCACAGTAGATGTGCCCCTGGGTGCCCGTTTCTAAGACATGGCTGCCCATCATCAGGATCAAGGCCCACCCAGAGGTCACATCATCATCATCATCATTATGACATCATTATTCTGGCTCTTTCATTAGGAGGCACAGATTTTTAAATAGAACTGACCTGAAGAAACTCTGAAACATTGTGAGAAGATTTATTTACCAAAAGTCCATCTGATCTTTTATTTAAGACAAATATAATAATCCTAAATTACAGTCCAAAAACATTAGCCCTGAAGTTCGGAACTATAAATCACAACAATGTAAAATTCACACACACGATCAACAATCTTTTGATTTTATCTGTAAACTAAGATAAAGGCAGATATGCAGCTTCAGCTTTTAAAGCAGCACTTCACCCAAAAATGATTTTTTTTATTATGTTATTTACCCAGAGTACTTTGCAGTGATGCCCGAGTAAAAAAATGTAGTCTTATGATTAAATGCAGAATGGAGAGAAAAAAGTTTATGACTTGACAGAACCCGTTAGTGACCAATAGTGTAGAATCGCAAATGATATAAAAAAAGTCCATGGAAAAAATAAAAGAAAAATTTGAAGTTCCTCCTAGAGAAATTGTATTTTTGCATGAGCTTTGGAGGTCAGAGTGCAGCGTCAGCCATTGTGCAGCACCCCTTTTTAGGTTAAGGCCTTGCTCAAGGGCCCAACGGAGTAAGATCCCTTCTGGCAGTAACATATGCATGTCATTTTTTGGTTTGTACCCCCACCATAACCTATCATCAAACATTTTAATCTCTGGTTTTCAACAGTTCTTGAAGTTTTAGGGTCCCATGATAATCTTGACGATGGGTGTGTGTCAGTCTGTCTGTCTGTGCGTCACTGTTTCTTGAGGACGGTCCAGAGCTAAAACAGCTGGACTGACAAAATACCAAACTCGATTCTTAGGCCTGTTATGAGATGATGATGATGTGCTGATTAGTTTTTCAGCCAAATTGTGCAAGAGAAAGAGACATTCCAGAGGATCCCTCAAATACCGTACCTCTGCGATTAATTATGAATTCTTCTCGTCAGTTTGGTTATCGTAAGGACCTGTTTTATGATCAGAAAGATCAGCATCAGAGCAGTAAATAATTACTGAAGTGTTATTGAATAGTTTGGGTAACTTGGTTCCCAGGGTGCAACGCCTACTGATGCTCACGTCCAAATTATTTTTTATTAAGCTGTGAAATGTGTGCCAAATCTCAAGTTCATAGTGCACTTTTCCTCCATATTTCCACAAGCCAGGCTAGGTAACTTTTAGGCAGGCGTTGTGGCACACTGGTTAAAGCTTTAGACCCCAAACCAGGAAGACGTGGGTTCAAATCCTGACACTGCAAGTCACCTCACCCACCTGTGCTACAATCGGAAAAACCAAAGAAATGCAACCAACTGCATCTCAGATGTTGTAAGTCGCTTTGGATTAAAGCATCAGCCAAATAAATAAATGTTTTACCTTCCGGCCAGGTAGCACATGGTCTTCTTATACTCATCAAAAGAAAAGACGTGGAGGTGCAGAGCTTGTTCTACCTTGTACTATATAATATTGTTACTGTAATGACTGCACAAAAACAAAAAAACAGTCATAGATGGGAGTCAGAAAAACGAGCAAATTTCGACTATTTAAACGGAGCACAAAACATGAAGAAGCGAGAGGATTGAGGGCCAGAAAGACGATTTATGAATTAGCCAAAACGAAAGACAATAACGAAAATCAAGTCCTAACCAAGCGATCCAACTAATATAATAAGCCGCATGCAGAGTTCTGTATGCTCTGACCTTTAACCCATCACAGCAACAACATCACACAACGTGCAAAAAGGACAGCGTTTATACAAAAGCAATACAGCGTCACTCGAGCAAGAATTTGTAGAGAAACATTCGGTAAAAATGAAGGCAACCACTGAACTCCTTGACCACAGAAGCTTAACGATTTTTTGAGGTGAAGAAATAACTTAATAAAAAATCAAGAGTAAACTTATGAGAGCTACACTGAAATGGGGGGGACCACGTAGAGAAAGCGCTGTCCTTTCTACAAGGTGAGACTGAAATGTATGCAGATACCCTTAAATGAAGGTCTGAAGTGTCTGATTTGTAATTGTAAACTGTAGAATGGAGGGGGGAATCAAGGAAAAAGGGGTCTTTGTCCCATACAGGGTGGTCCAGATCTAACTATGCAGATCCAGATCGTCTGGATGACTTAGATTTATGTGGAGACGATTCCAGTTCGGCGCAAAGACGATTCCTCATGTCGTCAGTTCGCACACTTCTCGATGGTCCAGGATTTTTCGGGTGATTTTCTATGTAATAAACTTAATAAGTAATAGCGTAATGAAAATTGTATAATTAGATCTGGACCACCCTATACATTATGGAGGGCACTGTAAATGCTTTTCATTGTACTGTAAAATATATTGACACTAAATTGAAAATCCCCTCGAAGTCCAGCAGTATGTACAGCACATCCCAGAATGCCGTATGTGAGTTACGGGTAAGACATCGGTGCCATCAGTAGGTATTCAGACCCCGTCACATTTGTTATGTCGCAGCCTTGTGCTAAAATCACTTACATTTTCTTCATCAAGCAACACTCAATACCCCAGAATCACAAAGTGAAAACAGCATTTTAGACATTTTTGCAAATTTATTTAAAATAAGATGCTGGAACAACCCATTGACACAAGCATTCAGACCCTTTACCCAGTACTTAGTTGAAGTGCCACTGGCAGCCATTCCAGCCTGGAGACTTCGTGATTAGCTTCGCACACCTGGACTTGGGGATTGTCGGACACTTTTCTCTGCAGATCCTCTCGAGCTCCGTCAGGTCAGATGGAGACCGTCGGTCGAAAGCTGTTTTCAGATCTCTCCAGAGATTTTTGATGGGGTTCGAGTCCAGGCTCTGGCTGGACCATTCAGGAACATTCACTGCGTTGTCTTTGCTTTGGTTCATTGTCCTGTTGGAAGGTGAACCGTTGGCCCAGTCTGAGGTCCAGAGCAGGTTTTCATTAAGGAGATCTTGTACTTTTCTCTATTTGGCTTTCCCTCAACCTTCTCTGGTCTCTCAGATCCTGCTACTGAAAAACGACCCCACAGCCTGATGCTGCCACCACCACCATGTTTCATTGCTGGAATGGTAAGGTGCAGGTGAGGAGCATTGCCTGGTTTCTTCCAAAGTTGACGCTTAGAACTGAAGACAAATAGTTTCACCAGACCTGAGCATCTTGACTCTCATGTCTGAAAATCCTTCAGGTGACTTTTTGCAAATCTGGCTACTCCATCATAAAGCCCAGACTAGTGAAGTCTTGCAATGGCAGTTGTCTTTCGGGATGTTTTTTCCAACTCTACACGGGTTTTGACAGAGTGATCATAGGGTTCTTGGTCACCACTCCTTCCACTGCCCTTCTCCCATGATTCCTCAGTTGGGCTGGGCAGCCAGCTCTAGGAAGAGTCATGGTTGTTCCAAACTTCTCTCATTGAAGAGTTATGGAGGCCATGGTGCTATTGGGAACACTCAGCGCATTAGTAATGTAGCCTTCCCCAGATCTGTGCCTCAACACAATCCTGTCTCTAAGCTCAGCCCACATTTCCTTCAACCACATGGCTTGGTTTTTGCTCAACTGCAGGACCTTCTGTAGAGGGGTGGGTGCCTTTCCTGATCCTGATCATGTGCTATTAATGAAATTGACCACAGGTGGCCTCTAAACAAGCTCTAGAAACATCTAATGATGACCAATAGAAGATCAACCTGAACCAAATTTCAAGTGTCATAGCAAAGGCTCTGAATACTTGTGTCAATGGGATATTTCAGTGTTTTGTTTTTAATAAATTTGCAAAGATTCTTAACATTCCATTTACTTATTTGGCTGATGCCTTTATCAAGGCAGCTTACAGCATTTATTTTTGGTTTTCCAATTGGAGCACAGGCAGGTCACATGACTTGTCAGTAGTGGGATTTGAACCCACAACCTCAGGGTTTGAAGTCCAAAGCCGTAACCATGGTGCCACCCTGCCTGTCTTGTTCTGCATTGTCATTCCAAGGTGTTGTGTGTTGTTTGATGAGGGAAAAAAAAATGAATTTAAACGATTTTAGCTTAAGAATGCAACCTAACAAAATGTGTAAAAAGTGAAGGCATCTGAATACGTCCTGAGCGCCCAGTAGAGCAGTGGACCAGGAACTCCTCCAAAGTCTCATGAGGGAAGCCATTACAAAAGTGTCCTGTTACCTGAAGTTTCTTTGTAAGCGTATCTCTCTGAGCCTGCAACTGACGTGCGTTTTCCATTTCTTCCTTCAGTCTCTCGATTTCCTGAGCAGAAAAACAAAACAGAACAGTCATTATGTAAGTTCTAGACTGTCAGAAAGGTCCAAATTCTGTGCCAACGTGATGTTTCAAAAGCCACAATAATAGGGCTGGATGTTGTTACCTCTTCCTTCATTTTCAGCGTGGATTCCAGTTCTTCTATGGTTTGGTTCAGCTCGGTCTTATGGGATTTGATCACATTGGCTTGTCCGCTCATGCACTCCAACTCTGTCACCTGTGGAAAAGCAAGCAACATCTGCATAACCGTGACTTTATTGGCAAGACCCTCAGAGTAGAAGGGTACTGAGTACATCAAGGCCAACTTTAACTTTTACTGAAAAAGAAATCATTTCAGCAGTAAAGTGAAATGTGATGTGACAAGAAGAGTGACATTTTATTAACAGAACTTTACTGAATGTCGGACCTGATCAGATGTGGTCTGCACTACACTCACAATGAATTAATTGGGCAGATTTATCCTTCTTCCAGCGTACGTCACCAGAAGCTGGTGGTGGTCAGGGCTACATTTGAATTTTACCTTTACGGAGAGTCCTCTCCATATCTACATGGGGGTTTTCTCTGGAGTGCTGCTTTCTTCTCCCAAATCCCAAACATATGCATGTTACGTTAATGTAACTGACCATCCTAAACTGGCACCACTGTGAGTGAGCAGACGCCACAATGATGGGTCCTTGTAAGCAATTTTTTGCTGATGTTGAACAAATAGTAAAGCAACAAAAAAAAGGAAAGACATTTCCATATTCAAATTCTGATGAAAACCCCTCCACTGGTGCCCACCCAAACCCACCACACCCCAGAGATATTTAAGAAAGCAGACCAAACCAAATTAGGAGTCATGCAACACGCAGCTCACTGACAGGGCCCAGAGGCCCACACACCATGTATTCATAGCCGGTTCCTCAGGGTAGGCTTTGGACACCCATGACTCTGAACTGGTGGGTTTGAGAAAACTAGGATGGATGGATGCTATGGGTTGACATAGAAAGAGCAGTGAAGGTGATGGGATTGAGTTAAGTATCTGTGTGTCCATCTGGTTGCTGTGTCTCCGTCATTCAAAAAGATGATGGATCACAAACATCTTTAATAATAAAATGCATTCCAACAGATGGCACATCACAAACATTAACTGACTTAGATTTCAACCCCTCTTAGACGGCTAACCCAATTAGTATTAACATAAAATGTGACAACCTACTGGTAATCATTTTGAGACGCATTGCAGATATACAAAAAGTGCACATGAAATGAATTTTGGCATCAATTTTGCAAAAGCTGCATGCGAAAGGACACTTGCTCTACTTCACTCATTGCTGCCTGCTATATTTTGTACTGTTATATTGGGAAAAGGATGTTAAAGATAGAGCTGACAGAAAAGAGGAAGGCCTAAGAGAAGGTTTATGGATGTGGTGAGAGAGGACATGCAGGTGATGGGTGTAACAGAACAAGATGTAGAGGACAGAAAGATATGGAGGAAGATGAACTGCTGTGGCGACCCCTAATGGGAGCAGCCAAGAGAAGAAGAGGAAGAAGACGATATTTGACATAACCTAGAGGGTGAGATTCGGGCCGCCAGAAAAGGACAGGGATGGTGTGGTGTGTGTTGAGAAAGCGTGCAAATAAGAATGCCGTTACACTATGTGCGCATGACAATAAATCTGAAATAAGCTTATTTTTTTATCATAGCAAAGCCTTGTAGTTTTACAAAAGCTATTGTCAATAAATACATTTTAAATAAATAAATGGTTTTTCATGTTGTGTCTTGTACATGTACTGTATGACAAGAAGAATACTGGGTGGAAGAATAATTTTAGAGTAACTAGGGGGCTCCGCCCCCTGCTCCCTTCGCTCGCCTACCCCCGTGTTTGGTTTATCGGATATACAATGCAATTTATTTTTTGTATAGCCTAAAATCACACAAGAAATGATGCAATGGGCTTTAACAGGCCCTGCCTCTTGACAGCCCCCCAGCCTTGACTCTCTAAGAAGACCAGAAAAATCTCCCCAAAAAAAACCCTTCCTAGGGAAAAAATCGAAGAAACCTTGAGAAAGGCAGTTCAAAGAGAACACACGCTAAGAATATCCCTTTGGATCATTTTGCTGTCTTTTTGCTGCTTGCGAGCTTCCTCTTCTGCTTGTCGCATGTCGTTGTTTTAAGAGCTGGGAGCACATGATGCGTGTCTGCCAAAAGCAATCCAACAACTGCTAGGTTAGATGTCTGTGGACTTGTTTTAAATGATGCCTCACCACCTGGTCTCGCGTGACGTCGTAAAAACAATACTTGTCCTTTATTTCCGGCCCCGGCCGTGGTTAAATTCTTTCTTGCAGGACGTATAACGCTGCTCGCGTTGTCAGGCAGGGAGGGGGGCTGCTGTCGCGCTGCCCTTCAATCTTTTTAAAGCCTGTACAGCCGCTGTCGTTTTTGCTACTTTGTGTCTCTGCTGCTCGCGTTGTGATCGCTTCTCTGTGATCATAAATATACACCTGACCGAATTGTGTTTTCTTTGAAATTAAACTGTCGTTGCTTTAACTGTTGCGGGACCACAGATTCCCATAGCGTATGGTCCATTATTGTGTAAATCTACGTTTTGTGTATTGAATGATGCGAATGCGAAAAGACTTTGTTTTCTGCTCTTTGCCTTTTATTTCTGACCTTGCTTTGTCCTGCTATTTTTTCAATTACACCTGGTCCTGATGATTAATTTCCTTTTTTTTTGCGCTAATGTGATCTTTTATTCGTCGACGTTTCATTTATAACGTATTGTCCTTTATACGCTTTATATGCACTATAAAGCACTGAAATATAAGAATTGATTTAGGAAAAATACTGAGATGGTCAAGTAAATAAAGAATGTACCAGAAGAAAGGTTGATGTAATGCACAAAATGTACCGAAGGATGACTAAGAAATCAGCAGATGTCCTATAAACGAGAATGGACAGTTGCCGCATGCACAGCAATTTCACGGGTGGTGGCGCAACTCAAGTGTATAAAGAAGAACCAGAAAAAAATAAGAGATTTTTATTTTATATGTCCAAAAACCAACAAACCAACCAGAGTAAAATGTATGAATTGATTGACACTGTACGTAAATTCAACAGTTTATAAAATGAACGTCTATTCTTTGTTTCTCTGATCACGCTGTAACAGACTGCTTCTGACGAATGCTCCCTCCAAGGCATTTTGCCGAGGAATAATTAAAAGATACAATGAAGAGCTTTTCTCCTGCCTGATAACTCTTTTGTCCTGTTTGAGGATCTTTCTTTCTTTAATAAGATGTTAGATTTCTACCACAACTCAGATAATACAAGCAAATGCAAATTATGGCACAGAAATAAGCCATGATGAAACAGAATGAAGCCCAAGTTTTATCGTAGCACATGAAGATGGTAGAAAAAGAAAACTGGGGACAACATTTCTGAGTGAGTAGAAGATATGAGTAATTTCTCCTGTTTCTTGTTGTTGTTGTTGTTCTTCTTCAGGCGGCTCCCTTTTAGGGGTCGCCACAGCGGATGTTCCGTCTCCATCTCTCTCTGTCTTTTATATCATTTTCTGCCTTCATGTCCTCCCTCACCACATCCATAAACTTCCTCTTTGGCCTTCCTCTTTTCTTCTTACCCAGCGGTTTACATCCTCAACATTCTTTTCCCGATGTACCCCTCATCTCTCTTCTGCACGTGCCCAAACCATCTCAAATTAGCCTCTTTCACTTGGTCACCAAACTGTCGTCCCTGTGTTGTCCCCCTAATGTACTCATTCCTAACCCTGTCTACCCTCATTACTCCAAGTGAACACCATAGCATCTTTCAGTTGTGCCTCGTGTCTTTTCGTCAGGGCCACCGTCTCCAAACCATACAACACAGCTAGCTGGTCTCGCTACCGTTTTATGGACCTTCTCTGATGAGGCACTTCTAATTGTAGCTTTGTTGTCGATACAGAGTTGTAATTTGTAACAATTTTGAACAGACTTTGAATAAGTCAGCTTTGGGTTGTCTTCATGACCTTACTGAATGCTGCAACTGGCGCAGCAAACTCCATCACCCGGCCTTAAATATACCCCCCTATGCGCCTCCGGGCCCTCCTACTGTAGGTGCTTTCTGCATCCTGTGCACCACACACACAAAATGATTGGGATATTAAACGAAGAGTGTGCTATCAGACAGACCAACCAGGCTTCATATTCATCAGTTAGTACTAGGGAGTTGTAGCCATTATGGATGCAATGAGAAGTCAAGCAAAATGACACCTGTTATTGGCTAACTAAAAAGATTACAGCATGCAGGTTGCCTCAAAAGCCTGCATATTGTAATCTTTTTAGCCAATAAAGGGTGTCATTTTGCTTCACTTCTCATTATTTTCATTAATTCGGAATACACACAAGCGAAAAGATATGGGAAAAAAATCCTTGGGCTTCAACAGTGTCAGCCCTCCGACACGGCTTTCCTATGGGTAAGCACAGAAAGACCACCCGCTTACTTAATGAACCTAATGAATCCAATTCACATCCAGGTAGGACCAGGCACTTGACAAGGACCCATACCTGACCAGGGTGCCAGTCAATCCCAGGTCATGCCAGCACACTGTCACATCTGGCCTCTCATGTTTACCAGCAGGACCACCGATAGCCTATTTTTTTCCCCGCACTTACCCTTTTGTGTAACCGTTCAGCTTCCTCCTGATAGGCGGCGAGCTGCTGCTTCCACTGTTTGACGTTGGCTGTGGACTCCAGGAGGGCCGCCGTCAGCTTGGCATTGTTGCCTTTCAGAGCTGCCAACTCTGCCTCCCAGTGCTTACTGATTGTGGAACTGTGGGCAAAGAAAACAAAGCAAAAAGACAAAACAAAACTGTTATAGCAGAAGACCCAACAAGCAGCCGACATTTATATTACTGTTTCAGTTATGGGGGACACTTGTATTCATTGTAATTTAACTGCAGGTTTTAAAAAGAGCTGAACTAAGTGAAAGCTGGACTTTGACAGCTCTCGTGAGTGACGGGACGTTGCAGTTTCTCTGATTGCCCCCTCAGAATCAGGGCAGCACAATGTGGAGTGCGGCCTCCTCAAGCTCCCAGTGTTACGGTCAAGCCAGTGGTCCTCCTCTAGCTCACGTTTAGAGCACTTCCTTTTGTCATCTTTGGGGTCTTTTCATGATCATTGATTGTTTTATAATACTAGCTGTGCTACCCATCTGAGACAGGTTGAAATTTGAAGTGGTCAACACAGACCTCCCTTTTGTATTTGATCCATGGATTGTCCTTTTGGTCTGGTATAATAACACACACCCAATCTCTTACTTGTTCTGTCTGGACAAAGCCCCCCAACATAAGCCCCCATTTTCACATTGCTCATTTTACAATTTTTATAGTCCAAGAGTATTGTAAGAACAATGTGGTGGTGGCTGCTACCACGTTGGCCTAGTTTAGCGACTCTAGCCATTTTATCGTTATTGTTACTCATCCATTGCCCACCACACAAAGCTATCAGTCACTAGCCTTACAAATACAGTATAAACCACATTCATATGGCCTGAGTGGATTCAAGAAAGTCACTACCACCCTGCTGTTTCCTCGCATCAGACAACAAAATGAACTGATAAGACCAGTTTTCTTATTTTTAGACTCTTATTTGGTTTTTTATTATCATTTTACATTTTTTTAACCCTTCTTCCACGTTTTTCTTCCTAATCTTAGCAACTGGATGAACACATAGATGCACAAACACACACATCGACACTTTTGTTAAGGTGGATAAGCTCATTTCTGTCTGTCTGCTGATTACTCTCAGTAAGGTGCAGTGCACCTTTTATTGGACTGTGTTTTGTAAAGCTTGTGGCAACATCCTGCATCACATTTTTCATTCCAACATATGGTGCATCACAACTATTAGCACTGCTTTTACAAATCCTATACCCATCCATCCATTATCCAACCCGCTATATCCTAACTTCAGGGTCACGGGGGTCCGCTGGTGCCAATCCCAGCCAACACAGGGAGCAAGGCAGGAAAAAAACCCTGGGCAGGGCGCCAGCCCACCGCAGAAATCCCATACCAAAGGGCATATAACAGAGACATAGCAACCAGAGGGACACACAGATGCAGACAGACACTTGTCCTTTTATTACGGTGGATTGTAGGTCAGGTATTTTAAGTCAGTTTTATTTTATTTTTTGCTTATTTAGTTCCTTGTATTTTGTAGGTGGATCCTGTTGACATAGATCTTGAGCCAACATCAGGACTTGAATGTTGCAAACAGAAGAGATCTTTATTGAAGATTCTCGACTGAGGAGACCACAGACACAGGAGAGCAATGCCCAAGAGACAGGACCACCCGTCCATCATAGTTAAGGGGCCGTCCCCAGCTCTATAAAGGCTGCTGGGAACTGAAGTCGGAGGTTCATTTTGAATGAGCTCAGCTGTTGGTGGAACTGAAAATGTCTGTGCTCTTTGTGATTTATTATTTTTTGGGTTTTTGACTTCTTATTGCTCTGAATTAAAGGCATTCTTTTGGATTGTGTCTTTTGGGATTTTGTTTCCCGGGATTGCCTTTGGCAACTTCTTGTTTGTTCTTTAAAGCCTTTTGTGTATTTTGCTTTTTTTAATTAATAAACATTGTTTTTTATAAGACTTGGTGGACTTTTCTGGTTTTTTTTTATTTCTAATTTTCTGACACCACGTCCAGCAGCACTGCCACCTGCTGCAAGTACTCTGCAGCCGTCTGTGACTTTGGAAGGGACGCGGATACACCTACTGGACCTGCTGCAGCAAACCTTCTAGGATGGGGCAACATAATGATATTAAATAACTTTATCACATGTATCTATTGGAGAAAACCTGGGTGGGCTGGGTGGTCTTTTGTCCATGAACCCCTGGGCATTTATTTTCTTCAAATTTCTGGAGGTTTTCTCTTCCTCTCCTCCCTGGCCAACTGATCTTAGTGTATGTTATCAAAATGGACTCTGGCTTTAGCCATTATAAACTGTGTATAGTTAACAGTAATTTAAGTTATCCATAATTCCCTTAAATTTGCATTTTCATTTTTTATTTGCTTATTTCATATTTATTTATTTTACTGTACTTCATGTAAACTATACTTTTTTATGCTATATAAATACATGCTGTTATTATTAAGGGGATCCAAAATGTTAAATTGGGGGTCCCAAGACCCCATTCCTACTCCCATCCACCCCAGGGAGCATCCAGATTTTGCACTTTGCTCTGGAAGTTGGACTGGACAGTGGTCACAGAGTGAAGGCCCTGGGCTGGGTGGTCTGTCCACATTCGTATTCTCAACAACAGCAATGCTTCTTGGACTGTAATCAAAAGAATGAGGTGCCCCTGGAGTATTCTAGGGTGGGGTACATGGAGAAGGTGCAACCCTGGCCATTCCCATGGAAGATAAATCTGGTTATGATCTATTAGCACCAATCATCACCACTTATGGATGATGGAGGCCACTGTGCTCATTGGGACCTTCAAAGCAGCAGAAATTTTTCTGTAACCTTTCCCAGATTTGTGCCTCGAGACAATCCTGTCTCGGAGGTCTACAGACAATTCCTTTGACGTCATGCTTGGTTTGTGCTCTGACATGAACTGTCAGCTGTGGGACCTTATATAGACAGGTGTGTGCCTTTCCAAATCATGTCCAATCAACTGAATGTACCACAGGTGGACTCCAGTTAAGCTGCAGAAACATCTCAAGGATGATCAGGGGAAACAGGATGCACCTGAGCTCAATTTGGAGCTTCATGGCAAAGGCTGTGAATACTTATGTACACGTGCTTTCTCAATTTTTTTTATTTTTAATAAATTTGCAAAAATTTCAAGTAAACTTTTTTCACGTTGTCATTATGGGGTGTTGTGTGTAGAATTCTGAGTAAAAAAATGAATTTAATCCATTTTGGAATAAGGCTGTAACATAACAAAATGTGGAAAAAGTGATGCGCTGTGAATACTTTCCGGATGCACTGTATAATCAGTAAGAAAAGACACATCCATTCTGTGGTTTTGCTTTGGATGTAGAACCGAGAGACCTCAATAGTTTAGAAATTTAATGAAATGTGGAGATAAACAGGCCTCAGAACTGCCAAGTTCACTGGTTTGAGAGCAGGAACTAAGAGCTGTATGTAATATACGTGTCAGTACCTCAGCAAAACAGAGGAGTGGCCTATAGAAAGTGGGCGGAGTCAAAAGAGATGTCCATGACAGGGGCGTCAACTTACGGGCCTCAGAAAGTCTCAGGTGTCCGAGGCTTCAGGCTATCTCTTCTGCAGCTGGACTCTATTGTTTTTTTTCTTGGTACAAAATCTGCAAATGCATCCTTAGCTTCTCATTGGAAATCTGATCTTTCTAACTCCTTTGAATCTTAGCTTCATTTGTCAATGTTACGTTCCTGGAACTCTGAGTGGTAGTGTTCAATGGGTCAGATGACTCACACGCTTCATATATTACAAAATGGTGTGCTCTGGTGGAAGTTCTGCAGAGCCAGATGGCTGGTGGTTGCTGTTGCTCTCCTCTTCCTGCTTCTTAAATCCTGTCTCAGCGGGGTCTGGTGTTTGGCCTGCGTTTCCTTCGTAGGTTTTGCTCTGGCAGGTTTGTTTTTACTTTTCTAACAGGGTTCATTTTGTGGGTGGGTGGAGGTGGGGTATCATTTACTGTTTTTACTGTCTTTACAACTGTTTTCTTTTGACTGTTCATTTTATTAGACAATTGTTAGTTATTATTATTTCTGTTGCTCATTAGTGCAATTTAAACTTCAATAAATATTTGATCACAAAAAAGCCCTCATTAATTCAATGAAATGCAGTCTTCTATTTGGTGCCATTCTGTGACTAAATGAGTAAGAACTGGCAAAAGGTTAACTGAAAATAAAACAAAAAAAATGTGTCCTCTTGGAGCCATCTAGAGGAATGGCCTAATGAGGGGGTCAAGGCATCCCGATTCAAGGACCCTCAGTATACAGAACACCTCTTTACACATATTGAGCGACTGTTGTAAAGATCCTGTTAATTGTCCCAGCATTCCCTCTTTCTCGCTCCAACTTGGTGCGATTCCTGCAGTTCTGGGCGGCTAAGTATCTGTTTAATTCATTCTGTTCACTAAACCAACAGGATAACAGCTGTGAATGATCTGCTTGGCCGCTCTCTCTGGGAGTTTAGTGCTCTAATTAATCTGAGTCACACTGGCCTGGCCTGCACTTCTTAATCCCTCTGTACTCTTAAAGCGGGACCAAAAACAAGGCGCCAGATATGGGTCATCCGCTAACCACACGGTGGGATTATGTAAGAGGCTCAGTGGTGGTAAGAGCTGCTTTATAACTAACACTAATGGCCACTTGCTCAATCTGCTGGTTGTAAGTGGGAAACAAAGCATTCTGTCAAACACCGGGAGCCCACGAGTCTCTGCATAAACGGAGAATGCTAACCAAAAAAAGAAAAAAAACATAAGAATATGAAAATGAAGAAATTCTAGATAATAAACATTAACAGATTAATGTCTGAAAACATCTCACTCTAACTGTGGTAAAAAGCATTAAAAGTAATAACAAATACCATAGAAGGAGACCCGATCCAGACCAGGACAATGCAGTACATACATGATGGGGGCATGGAAATGAGACCTTGGGCAATGTGAGGAGGACGGCCACCGCCAGAGGGTTTCTGTGGAGCCCTGGAAGGACCTCAGGTGGGGAAACCAACTTGGGCAAAACTGAACGGCAACCTTGGTGGAAATGTTCATGTTTCTCCAGTGTGCTAGAGAGCAGTCCACCCAGAATCTAATAATTGTCGTGTAAATCATTTAAACAGAGTTGACTGACCCTCGACCTAAAGGGAGAGACACAAGGGTGGACTTTTAAATAATCATTTGGTGGGATTTGCTTCCATATTTTACAGACAATATTAACACATGTACCTTTGTAGTGACAGATAGATAGATAGATAGATGAAAGACACTATATAATAGATAGATAGATAGATGAAAGACACTATATAATAAATAGATAGATAGATAGATAGATAGATGAAAGACACTATATAATAGATGAATAGATAGATAGATAGATAGATAGATAGATAGATAGATAGATGAAAGACACTACATAATAGATGAATAGATAGATAGATAGATAGATAGATAGATAGATAGATAGATAGATAGATGAAAGACACTA
>JANRMT010062835.1:27723704-27743015 GCA_026402145.1 Polypterus bichir lapradei | reverse complement strand
TTTTTATCTGCCAGTCAATTTCTAAAACCTTAGAGGACACTTCCTCTCAGACAGTGTCTTTAACAGCACGTTAACACTGTATCTGATGTCTGTCTTAGACTTGCTAATCCATTTCTTGTTCATTACTATTGCTTTGTTTGGTCACTTGTGTGTGCTGTCTTGTTGTACCATATTCTGTATTGTCACTGGACGTATAATGACAATGAAGTGAATTGAGGTGAATGAAGACAGGGCAGCGCTTGCCAGGGAAAGACTTGGCTATGAGAGAAACTGATGACAGTGACGGTGATTACCGCCTTGACAACTTTGAACAGAGAGAATATGACTGAAATGTCAGCCATGGCAACATTGTGCAGTTATGATTCTGAAGAAAATAAGTAAAAATACACATAAAAACTTTTGGAATGTATCCATGAGGTATATTTAATAAATATACGGTACATACTGTACAAATACAGTGAATCAAAGGAAACACACACTCACCCTGAAATACTGAAACCCTTACTGTGTTCTTTTTTTTTAATAAAAATATTACATTTCATATCAAGACAGCATATTTAAATAGATTTAGTATAACAAAGCAAGCCAGACTCATTATTACAGCTCACAACCAAATAGCAGAGCACCAGCTAGTCAAGAGGAATAAGAAACAACATTACAACATCCCAAAGGGACCAAAATACAAATATGGAGCTAAAAGACTTCATACACCAAACACCAGGGTGTCAAAGTAGTATTTAGAGAAGCGGAGGGTAAAATCAACTGTTAAAAAGTGTTAAATCATTGAACAGCTTTAATGACTCTCTTTATAGCGCCCTGTGCTGACTGCTAAGGGCGCCATATACAATAAGGATTCTTGAATGGCAGTTCTTCCAATATTCTACTGAGGATTGCATAAGATTTATCTATTTCACCATTTCAAATTATTCTGAGACTGACCATGTATAAATACAGACAGGCTTTTATTTAACATTTTCCTTTGCAAACATAAAAGTGTAATCTTTGAATAAAAAAAAAATATGTGTGTTTGTCTCAGTTCAGGTAAGACTTAACGTGAATCACTTTCATTTTACTGATGCCATTTTGGAAATTAATTTATACACATATAAGCAGGCAGCTGTAGACTTCAGGTCCCTCTGACACCTCACATTTATTCTCCATGTGAAAGGAATTTATAAAATCCACCCATCCGTTTTCAGTCCTGCTTACTCCAATTCAAAGTCGTAGAGCGGAGCCCACCAAAACTGGATGAGGCGACACTCCATTCAGGACACATTTGTGTACACATCCATACTGGGACAATTCAGAGTCCCCAGTTCATCTCATCCTTACACCTTTGGGATGGTGGTGGAAAATTCAAGTACTAGAAGAAAAACTCAATGTGGATACAGGCCAGCTAGTGACCGCATTGGGATCTGAAGCTGTAAGGCAGCAATGCTATCAACTGTGCTACTATGTCATCCACTAATTGATGAATGAGACCGTTCAGTCTGTGTCTCGCTGCATATTAAGCATTTTATCATATAATATGTTAAAGTTCTGTTATAATACACTGTATGATCAAACATTTGTGTACTATAACCATCACACCTATAAGAGTTTGTTGGACATCCCATTTCAAAACTATCAGTAATTGATATGCAGTTGGGTCCCCATTGCGGCTATAACGGCCTCCACTCTTGTTTCCACAAGATTTTGGAATGTGACTGTGGGAATTTGTTCCATTCAGACAAAAGAAGATTTGTGAGGTCTGGTACTGATGCTGGATATGGAGACCTGGCTCACAACTGGAGTTCCAATTCATTCCTGAGATATTCAGTAGAGCTGAGGTCTGGGCTCTGTGCAGGCCACTCGAGATCCTCCACGTCTTTATTGGGCACAGGGCCACAGTCATTCTGGAAGGGAAAAGGGCCTTTCTCACACAGTTGACAAAAAGTTTGAAGCACACAATTTTCTAAAATGTCTTTGTATGCTGTAATATTAATGGTACATTCACTGGAACCCAGGGGCCTAGCTCAAATCCTGAAAAACAGAACCAAAATATTATGCCTCCTCCATGAAACTTTATAGTAGGCACTATGCAGTCCAGAAGGTAGTCTTCTCCTGACGTCCACCAAACCTAGATCCATCCATCATGTTGCTAGTAAGCGAAGTGTGATTTACCACTCTTGAGAACACGTCTCCACTGCTCCAGAGTCAACAGCATCCTGCTTTACACCACTCCAGTTGACTCTTAACATTGCCCATAGTGATCTTAGGCTTGTGTGCAGCTGCTTGTCCATCGAAATCCATTTCATGAAGATCCTGTGACACACTTCTTGTGCTGATGTTGCTTTCAGAGGCTATTTGGAACTCTGTTGTAAGTGAAGAATCAGAGGTGATGTGATGATTACACACTATGTGCTTCAGCACTTGATGATTTTGAATGATCTACCACTTTGTGGCTGAGCTGTTGCTGTTCCTTGACACTTCCACTACACATTAATGGAACTTATAGCTGACCAGGCAGATCTAGCAGAAACAAAATATCATGCACTGACTTGTGGCAAAGGTGGCATCATATGACAGTGCCACGTTTAAAGTTACTGAGCTCTTCAGTACGACCCATTCTACTGCAAGTGTTTGTCAATGGAGATTCCAAGGCTATGTGCTTCATTTTATGAACATGAACTCAATAATTTGGAGGGGGGTCAACATACTTTTGGCCATACAGTGTACAGGTGCCGGTCATAAAATTAGAATATCATGACAAAGTTGATTTATTTCAGTAATTCCATTCAAAAAGTGAAACTTGTATATTAGATTCATTCATTACACACAGACTGATGTATTTCAAATGTTTATTTCTTTTAATTTTGATGATTATAACTGACAACTAATGAAAGTCCCAAATTCAGTATCTCGGAAAATTAGAATATTGTGAAAAGGTTCAATATTGAAGACACCTGGTGCCAGACTCTAATCAGCTAATTAACTCAAAACACCTGCAAAAGCCTTTAAATGGCCTCTCAGTCTAGTTCTGTAGGCTACACAATCATGGGGAAGACTGCTCACTTGACAGTTGTCCAAAAGACGACCATTGACACCTTGCACAAGGAGGGCAAGACACAAAAGGTCATTGCTAAAGAGGCTGGCTGTTCACAGAGCTCTGTGTCCAAGCACATTAATAGAGAGGCGAAGGGAAGGACAAGATGTGGTAGAAAAAAGTGTACAAGCAATAGGGATAACCGCACCCTGGAGAGGATTGTGAAACAAAACCCATTCAAAACTGTGGGGGAGATTCACAAAGAGTGGACTGCAGCTGGAGTCAGTGCTTCAAGAACCACCACGCACAGACGTATGCAAGACATGGGTTTCAGCTGTCGCATTCCTTGTGTCAAGCCACTCTTGAACAAGAGACAGCGTCAGAAGCGTCTCGCCTGGGCTAAAGACAAAACTGCTGCTGAGTGGTCCAACGTTATGTTCTCTGATGAAAGTAAATTTTGCATTTCCTTTGGAAATCAAGGTCCCAGAGTCTGGAGGAAGAGAGGAGAGGCACAGAATCCACGTTGCTTGAGGTCCAGTGTAAAGTTTCCACAGTCAGTGATGGTTTGGGGTGCCATGTCATCTGCTGGTGTTGGTCCATTGTGTTTTCTGAGGTCCAAGGTCAACGCAGCCATCTACCAGGAAGTTTTAGAGCACTTCATGCTTCCTGCTGCTGACGAACTTTATGGAGATGCAGATTTCATTTTCCAACAGGACCTGGCACCTGCATAAAGTGCCAAAACTACCAGTACCTGGTTTAAGGACCATGGTATCCCTGTTCTTGATTGGCCAGCAAACTCGCCTGACCTTAACCCTATAGAAAATCTAAGGTGTATTGTGAAGAGGAAGATGCAATATGCCAGACCCAACAATTCAGAAGAGCTGAAGGCCACTATCACAGCAACATGGGCTCTCGACACCTGAGCAGTGCCGCAGACTGATCGACTCCATGCCACGCCGCATTGCTGCAGTAATCCAGGCCAAAGGAGCCCCAACTAAATATTGAGTGCTGTACATGCTCATACTTTTCATGTTCATACCTTTCAGTTGGCCAACATTTCTAAAAATCCCTTTTTTGCATTGGTCTTAATTGATATTCTAATTTTCCGAGATACTGAATTTGGGAC
This sequence comes from Polypterus bichir lapradei, assembly GCA_026402145.1. NCBI lineage: Eukaryota > Metazoa > Chordata > Cladistia > Polypteriformes > Polypteridae > Polypterus > Polypterus bichir. The sequence goes on along the minus strand of JANRMT010062835.1, from coordinate 27,738,864 downwards.
TTTCATTAGTTGTCAGTTATAATCATCAAAATTAAAAGAAATAAACATTTGAAATACATCAGTCTGTGTGTAATGAATTAATTTAATATACAAGTTTAACTTTTTGAATGGAATTACTGAAATAAATCAACTTGATATTCTAATTTTATGACCGGCACCTGTATATGAGGAACGATCAAACATTTTGAGCGGAACCTGAAAGGGGTAATCTACAGTGTTTGTTTTTGTGTACTAAAATATCTGAATTACAAGTTTCTAGCATTTGTAGTTTATAGTGTATGATTCAAGTCTAGATGGATGTCGAAAACTGAAGAATCAAATATCGTTGAATTTCTAGTGTTAGAGAACAAGACGTCTTTGGAGATTCATTCTTGCCTAGTCAATGTGTACAGAACCAGTTCCTTCATACACCACAGGCAGGAGATGGGCTGTAGAATTCCTTCTTGGCAGGATGTCTCACAAAGATGACTGGCTTTAGACATTAACGACAGAAGAGAATGTTGCCACCGTGGAGCGAACTGTAATGAAGAATTGAAGAGTGACAGTGTGTGAGACAGCAGACACTACAGGAATTAGCTGGGTCAGTTGTATCCATACTTAATGAATAGTTAAACATGAGCAAGGTCTGTGCACATTGGGTGCCAAGAATGTTGACTCCTGAAATGAGCCATCACCACATAAAATGTTCTAAGGACAAGGTTGAGCTAGTGATAATAATTAACCTCAGATTGGAAGAAATTAATTAACTGGGGATTAAACTTTGTTATAACAATATGACTCAAGAGTTCAAACAATACTGGAAGCAATAGAAGCCTCATAATTTTCTAACATCAAATATTTTGAAGATCCAAGCTAGAGATGGCTAGATCATGTGAACATTTTTTATAACGATGAGGATGTAGTCCAAAATTGATCATATACTCTAAAGGGCTCACATTAGCCGTCAAACTTACGCAGATATGCTTTGACGTTTATGGGACTCAACTAGGGATAGGTGACAAGGAAATGGCTTGCTTAGGATAGCATGGTTCCTTAGCGGCAATAACAGAATTTTAAAAGGCTAAGGGATAAAGACACGGCCACTATCAGAGTCCACTGACTAACAGCAAATGAGATGTGGGGAGAGGGTTTCATGTTTGTTTGGGTGGTGTTGGGGATAAGAGGGTGGTGCTCAGTTGGCTGGCTTATACTCAATCATTCACACTTGTAACCTGTAGGGGGTGCCAGTGAGCTCCCAAACCCTCCAACACACCAACACAAGTACCAGTTCAAATAGTGATTTATTTAACAAATACCTCTACAGGTGATGTATAAATACCACACAAGCACAATTCCTCCCATTTTCTCTGTTTTTTTCCTCTCTTCCTCTCCTTTTACTCCTCCAGGCAAGCTTCGTCCACATTCACCTGACTCTGGCTCGCCTGGATGAGGTCGGGCTGCTTCTTTTAGGCCAGAGCTGGGAACACTTCCGGTGTGATCCTGCTACAGGTAGGAGGTACTTCCAGATCAGGCAGAGGCGCCTTTCTTGGTGGCTGTCTGATTCTGTAATAGGTGAGTCCTAGATAAGCGGTGCCAGGGGTTTCAAAAGACCATTGACATGATTTACCTGAAGTGACTGATGGCCAGTGTTTAAAAGTCAAAGACATGTTGAACTTAGAATTGAGAGATGAGCTGACAAAGGTTCAACTGGTGGGAGGAACAGTGGTCAGAGGTGTCATGATGGTACATGAGGAGTGCATGACGAATGTTAATTTAGTACTTCATGGGAATGTGCAGAAGGCGCCCAGTCTGCTAGACAAAACGCTGTCTCAGGGGATGCAGGTCATTTGTTATCTCTCTTGTCTTTAGTGAGAAATCTGCTCTGGAGGTCCCCACCTCAGCTGTGTGTCTTTACTGGGAGCTGCTAAACATGCACTCGGACTTCTGGATTCATAGAGTAGAGTACAGCTGCCTTAGCCAGTCAAGTTAAAGATAAAGTCCTTTCTCTCTAATGACCAAATAACCATCTGACTGCAAGGGCATCTTCTTTTCGCAGTAGGGTCTCTCCATTTCAACCTTGTTATACTCGCCACTCCCCACCTGAGTGAACCCTAGACGAGACCTTAAATGTTACTGGTGAGAATGATCAGATTGCATTCCACTGGGCTGTATGTCCTTATTTGAAACTGCTGGATGCAAACTCAGCCCACTGTTAGCTGTTTAGCGACTCGAGCTAAAGGCAAACTACTCTCACTAAAGTGACATTTAGGCCTCTGACTGTGAAGATGTGTGCCTTTCACAGTGAAGCTTCTCCATTTCAGCCTCGTTTCACTCGTCTCTCCCCACCTGACTGAATCTTTACTTGTGAAAAATTTGCCCAGATTGCACTAACCTGGGTTGCAAGTCCTCACTAACTCACTTATTGCTGCTGGACAAAAACATAGACTGCCTGATTCAAAGTACAGAGTATGGCCATCTTAGATAGACAAGCTAAAGGAGGACTCCCCCATTTCTAGTGACTAGTCAGGCTTTTGGCTTTTTGAGCATCTCCTTTTCATAGTTAGGTCTCTCCATTTCAGCCTCACTACACTCGTCCTCCTCCTGAGTAAATCTTGGACAAGCCCCTAAATATTGTTGAGAATTGTGCTCAGATTGCACTCCCTTGAATTGTGTGTCCTCACTTGAAGTTTGTGGATGCAAATTATGGCTGCTGGATTCAGAGCACAGCATATGGCCATCTTAGCTAGACAAGCTAATGGAGAACTCCCTCTGCCAAGTGACTAGTTGGGCTACTGGCTGCAAGGGCATCTTCTTTTTGTAGTGGGATCTCTCCACTTCAGCATCACTGCTCTCGCCTCTCCCTTTCTGACTGAATCCTAGATGAGTCCCTAAATGTAACTGGTGGGAATTACGCTTGGATTGCACTCCCCAGGGTTGTGTGTCCTCATTTGAGGACACTGGATGTAAATTCAGGCCTCTGGATTCAGAGTGCAGAGTATGGCCATCTTAGCCAGTCAAGTTAAAGGACAACTCCCCCTATCTAGTGACCAGTTGGACCTCTGGTTATGAGGGTGACTTTGTTTGGCAGTGGGATCCCCGTAAGTCCGGCACGAGCTCCTAAATGTAACCCATGAGAAATATGCTCAGATTGCACTCCTCCTGGAGTTGTGTGTCATCACTTGAAGCTGCTGGATGCAAACTCAGGCTGCTGGATTTCGAGTGCAGAGTACGTACATCAAGCCTTAGCCAGCTGAGGTAAGGGAGAAGTCCCCCTGTCTAGTGTCCAGTCGGACTTCATCTTCTTTTCACACGATTTCAGCCTCACTAATCTTGCTCCTCAGCACCTATGTAGAGCCCCTAAATGTTACGTATGAGAATTATAATTGCATTGAGCTCCCCTGGGCTGCATGTCCTCACTTAGTGCTGCTGGATACAAATTCTGGCTGCTGGATTTACAGGACAGAGTATGGCCATTTTAGCCAGTCAAGCTAAAGGAGAAGCCCCTTTGTCTAGTGGCCAGTTGGGTCTCTGACTGCAAATGTGTCTTTGTTTCACATTGGGGCCTGTCCACGTCAGCCTCGCTGTACTCGCTCCTCCATGAGTAAGTGAATCCAGGATGAGACCTTAAATGTTACAGGTGAGAAATATATGCTCAGATTACACTCCTCTAATGGTTGTGTGGACTCACTTAGTTCTGCTGAATATAAATTCACGCTGCTGGATTTAGAGGGCAGAGTATGGCTAGTCAACCTAAAGGAGAAGTCCCCCTGTCTAGTGACCAGTCGACCGTCTGGCTGTAAAGGCATCTTTCCTTCACAGTGGAGTTTCTCCATTCCAGCCTCACTTACATCTCCCCAACTGAATGAATCCTAGATGAGCCGCCTAAGTGTGAGAAATATGCTCAGATTACACTCCTGCAAGGGTTGTGTGGACTCACTTAGTCCTGCTGGATGCAAATTTAGGCTGCTGGATTTAGAGGGCAGAGTACATCAGCCTTAACCAGTCAAGGTAAAGGTGAAGTCCCGCGGTCTACAGACCAGTCAGGCTTCACCTCCATTTTGCTCCATTATAGCCTCGCTGCACTTGTCCCTACCCACAGTGCCTTTGCTTAAGTGTACTGTGTAATTACTGCTTGTGTTTCAGTCTCTCTTTATTTTGCTAATAGACATGCCTTTCTTGTACTCTTTAAAAAATACTGTAGGTCTGTAGATGGCTCCAAAGCAGGCCTATCTTCCACATCACACAAAACACGTAACATAAACTGAGGTGACAGCCCGATTGCAGAGACACACCAAGCCAGCCAGAGCCGCTCTCGTTCGGCTTTGTGCTCAGAGTGAACTATGTCTTGTGCTCATGAACCCTACTCATCTATAAAAACAACTTCCAAAGGCATAAAAACTAAGAGGCAAATGGAACAGAAAGTACCAAGAATAAGTACAACCTTAAGTCAAGATTCAGCCTCTGTCTGATCTATACTGAGAGTATATAAGAGTTAAATACAGAAGACTCCTTGCACATTGCAGCTGCTTTATTATTTATGCACTAAGATGGAGCTAATTGAAAAACAGTATATGGTGTTTTGTTTGTCTCTGACCGCAGGCAGAAAACTCAATGGAATTTTCAAGCTCTAGTTATGACACCTAGCAGCTGCTACTTTGGATAAATTGCCTTCAGAAAAGTGAATGAGGTTTACTGAGCAGTAAATAAGGAAAAAAAAATCTGCTTCCGCACTGGTGGAATTATTATGTTTTTTTCCCCAGAAGAAACATTTGGCATCTTCATCCTCAACAAACATACATCTACAGTAAAAGAGTTATACAGCAGAAAGTTGAAAATTCTGAATGGAGTGCTATTTTCCAATATGGAAATACATAAAAGTAATAAACACAACACTCCCTTGTGAATTCACCTTGTTATACTTTTCTTTCAATATCAAACATGCTTTAAAGCTCCGCACCAATAACACGAGGAACAGCCGGGTCCCAAGTGGGGTTAGCTTAAGAGATCAAACATCAGCAGAACAAAGAGTCCCAGTGCAGATCTCCAAGCTGAACTGCTGGGGCCCCCGACGAACCTCCTCTTGTCAGCACAACTTACCTGTGTGTGAATGGCAACGCGTTCTGCGTGGGCTCAGCTCTTGGCTCGGAGTTCTGTGTAACATCAGGGGTCGCCCTTTCATCATCAGTGCCATTGATGCTCTCTGGGGTCAGAGGGGATTGAATGTCTCCTGCTGTGGATTCCTAGAGAACAAAGAGAGAAGAAATTGTGCAAAACTTGATATTTAAAATGACAATCCCCACATTACAGCTCCAGATACATCATTTTCATAATGAAGATTGTGGGGACTGAATATGGATCACTCGAAGGAGTCACATAGTCATGTTCCATATTAGGCACACAGTCAGCTTATGCCTCATTCTGTCCATGAATATTATGACGTAAATATAATTGTATTAAAATAGCAGATAATAAAAACTAAGAACTTCACAATTTGTATCATGTATTACAAAAGAGATGGAACCCTTATGTAGAGCGCAAGGCATAGCTCAGTCCAGGATGGCATACCTGCAGGCACTGTCATACACACCTAGAGTCATTCACAGCCTGCCTATTTCAGGGTTAGCATAGTACACACCTTTTACACTAAAAGAACTAAAAAAGTGGGAGCTCAGTGTAAGAAGATTGGTGCAAAAATGGCTCAGACACAGGAAACAGAAGGTGATGGTGCAAGGAACCTTATCAGAATTGGCTGATATTAAAAGTGGTCTCCAGCAGGGGTCAATGTTCGGGCCGCTACTATTTTTATTATATATATATGATTTGGAGAGGAATATAAGTAACAAGCTGGTTAAGTGTGCAGATGATACCAAGATAGATGGATTGGCAGATAATCTGGAATCTGTTGAATCATTAAAGAAAGCATACAGGCTTGGGCATAATTGTGGCAGTTGAAATTTAATATAAGTAAATGTAAAGCATTACACAATAGGAAGTAAAAATGTCACATTTGAATACATAATGGGAGGTCTGAAAATTGAAAGTACACCACATGAGAAGGATTTGGGACTCGTTGTCGACTCAATACTATCAATTGCCAGACAGTGTTCAGAAGTCATTAATAAGACTAACAGAATGTTAGCTTATATAGCGCCCTGATGTGTAGAGCACATGTCCAAGGAGGTTATGCTCAAACATTATAACACACTGGTCAGGGCCTCGTGTGTGCAGTTTGGGTTCCCATGCTACAAAAAAAGACATAGCAGTGCTAGGAAAGGTCCAGAGAAGAGCGATGAGGCTGATTCTGGGCTACAGGGGATGAATTATGAGGAAAGATTAGAAGAGCTGAGCCTTTTCAGTAAGACATGATTGAAGTGTTTAAAATTATAATGGGAATTATTGCAGTGGATCAAGGCTGTTACTTTAAAATGAGCCCATCAAGAACACGGCAACACATTTGGAAACTTGTTTACGGTAAATTTCATCACAAACATTAGGAAGTTTTTCTTCATAAAGAGAACCACAGACACAAGGAAAAAGCTAACAAACATCAGCAGAACAAAGTAATGTGGTAGATAGTAGGACTTTAGGACCTTCAAAACTCAACTTGAAGTTATTTTGGAACAATTGAGTGGATAATCTCAGTCGACATTCAAACGAATAGAGCCTAAATCTACATTGGAGACAGCATTTAGCTCCAAGCTTCTGTTTAATTTGCCTTGTGCCCAAAAAATAACAGCATCTATAACAGTTTTTATCTGTAAAGATAAGAGACCCTACAACGCACCTCAGCTGACAAAGCAAGCAGACAATTGTTGGAATATACAGAGCAGCCTGGGATACAAAGTGAGCATGTGAACAAAGCAGCCACCTTGAAGTAGCTCCATAACAGCGTTGTTATCAGTCACGATGCCCGGTTCTTTTACTTTTATGTTCCATTCATTCAATGTCCCTGTCAACAAGCATCAGCTCTAGATCCTCATTTTAAAATGCTTACTTTTTATCTGAGGACTGGCAGGACACATTTTCGAGACTGATTAATGTGACTGCTACAAGTGAGCAACTGTGTATAACTTGTAGAATTATACAAATTCCTACTGTATCTTTAATTTTGACTAATTTAAGATTATTTTCAATGTCCAATAGGGAAATAAATTTGGCTAACAGTTTAGTTGAAGGGTGTCTACATGGAGATTCATTACACACAAACAGGTTATTCAATAACATTTATTTAAGAAGCAATATTTGATTAATTTATAATATTATTATTTACATCTTAACATCAGCAATACCAAAAAAAAAACACTTATTGACTTTCACTGCACCAAAGAGCCTCTATGTCTGGTCACTGTTTAAAGAGTGAATGCAGAGGTAGTCCACTCCTACAAGTACTTTGGAGGTCCACACCAATGCCAGGTTGGTTTGGTCTTGGAATACAGAGAAACTATATTAAAAAAAGGCAGAGCAGGCTCTTTTTACTTAGGAGACTGTGTTCCTTTAATGTGGAATCTGACATCCTTCAGATCTTCTACTACTTTGTGATGGCCAGTGTAATTTTCTGTGCTGTGTTGTGCTGGGCTGGTAACACAACCTCAAGAGAGGCCTACTGAATCAACAAGCTAATTAATGGGGCAGGCTCAGTTATGGGACGTGGAAACATTCTGGACCCCCTGGAGGTCGTAGCAAAGGAGCGAATGAAAACAAAACTGAATGTCATTATGAACAATGCTGCATATCACATTAACACTGTGGACTTTCAGACAATGAATCATTTATCAAAGGTGAGTCAAGAAATGCCACAGGGCTCCTTTAGACCAACAGCAATATGCCTGTATAGCACCTCACTGTAACTGTGACTGCCAAGGCAGATATTTGCTTCCTTTTTAAATTTTATTTCATTTTTAGTCATTCTGACAAGTGTTCAGACCATAGTGTGTGTGTATATATATTTATTAATCTATCTATTTAAGTATTTATTTACTTAAAGGGCTTCTGTAAAAGAGTCAAATTTCCTTTTCTATCTATTTATCTATCCATTTTATAGTTCCCTATCTATCTATCTATCTATCTATCTATCTATCTATCTATCTATCTATCTATCTATCTATCTATCTATCTATCCAGGTAGGTAGGTAGGTAGGTAGGTACCACAGTGGTCAATGCTGCTGATTCATGGGTCACTTGTCCTGGGTTCAAAGCCAGAACCTGATTGTTGTCCGAGTGGAGTCACACATCTGCATGGGCTTTGCTCTCACAGGTTAGGTTACGTGATGATTCAAACTGGCCCTGTGTGTGTGTGTGTGTGTGTGTGTGTGTGTGTGTGTGTGCACCCTCTCAATGACTAGTGCCTGGCCCAGGTTTGCTTCTTGCCAGTATCAGGTCTTGTCTGCTGGTGACCCTGGACCAGATGAAGTGGGTTTTGAATGTTATAACAGGAGTGGTCTGGAGAAATCAAAAAGAATCATTAATTGAGTGGACAGCACCTAAGAATACCTATTCGAAAGCACAGAACTTTGATCCAGTATTGCATAAAGGTGTTACTTCTCGGTGACTTCCTCATGTTACAAGCCAATGTTGCATTTTATTTAAATATGTGTCTCTTGGCACTTTCATGCTTGTTGCTTTCAAAAAATGATATTCAACTTTGTGGGTTTAGAAAACCTGCTGTGTGTTCTTTCATAATTATACTCAACTACAGAAAATGTCATGACTTGTAAGGACTGCAGTTAGAGACCTGATTGTAGTGGTATGAAGGAGTGCAGGTGCTGTTTTCATAAAGAAAGGGGCCTGATTTCAAAATGACAAGCATTAGGCTTTGCATTTAATGGCAGTAAAATGGCTCTTTAAATTGGCTTTCTGTACGCAACAGCTGCATATTCCTCCATTTGGGCCAAAAGAATTTCACAAATTTGCAAGTGCCAAGCAAGTGTAAATAAATAAATGAATACATAATGTGCTTACATAATTCAAAGAGGAACACATTGAACTGAGCTTTGGGGCACAGACGATAATGCCATGTCAGCAAGCTGCACTGCTTTGATACATGAGAGCAGATCATTTTGGATTAAAGTTTAAAAAAAACAAAAAAAAAAAAAAAACAAACTCAATACTATCAATAATGCAAAATGTAGGTCACTTCACAGCATCTGCAAATCTTTAGCTAGAAACACTCAGATGTTCATCCATTTACTCACTCAGCTTTATCCATGATGGGGTCAGGAGGAGCTGATGCCTGTCCTGGTGGATTTCTTATGTTTTTTGCCAGGGCTGTTGCCCTGGAGAGCTGGAGTGAAGAGCTGGACTCTACATCTGGCAACTGGGAAGTCTGGGCTGACCTGCTTGACATGCTGCCATCGTGACCCTCACCAGGAGAATACATTTGACAAGATGAGATAGGAAAAAGATATACTCAATTTTCCAAAATGTGTGCAATCTTAAGGTGTGAAACAATACTCAGTAAAGTTTTAAGCCTTTTGTTTCAAGTGTACTTAGACTGCCATTATAAGTCACTGGGGAAGATTGTTATTTTTCAAATGATACATAATGCCTCACATAACAACACCCATCTCTGGGGCAAATTTATCTATGCCATGATTGTGAAAAAACAGCTGTGGCTTCAAAAATGGCATGCCTGTCCTTTAATAAAGGGGTCTTTTGGTATATTCTGACCACCCTGACCACCCAATGAAAGTGTTATTTACTGATCAGTGCAGTCATAGTGATTCTTGTTGTAATTAAAACATAATAATAATTAATTACATTTATATGGCACTTTTCATACACAGAAGAGAACCACTTCAACCACCACCAATTGTGTAGCACCCACCTGGATGATGTGATGGCAGCCATTACTGTACCACTACGCTCACCACAATTTAGCTGTTAAGTGAAGTGGAGAGAGAAAGACAGCCAATTAGAGACAGGGATGATTAGGGGGTTGGAATGGACAAGGCCATGATGGCCAATTTAGGCAGGGCATCAGGATACACCCTACTCTTTATGAAGGATGCCCAAGAATCTTTAATGACCACAGAGAATCAGGACCTGATTTTACATCTGTTCCGAAGGATACTGCCATATTTACTGCACAGTGTCCCCATCACTGCATTGGGATCCACATTCAGACCACAGGATAAGCACACCCTGCTGGCCTCACCAACACCTCTTCCAGCAGCAACCCAAGCTTTTCCTAGACGCTTTCCCTTCCAAGTACTGGCGCTGGGCCTGAACATGCTTAGCTTATGCCATTTAATTATTAATTTTGCTTTTAATTTCTTACATTTCAAAGAAAAATAACAGTGTTCTAAACATTTTCATTTTTATTCTACACCTGAATAGAGACACCTGAAGGACTCTGAGATGGTGAGAAATAAGATTCTCTGGTCTGATGAGACCAAGATAGAACTTTATGGCCTTAATTCTAAGCGGTATGTGTGGAGACAACCAGGCACTGCTCATCACTTGTCCAATACAGTCCCCACAGTGAAGCATGGCGGTGGCAGCATCATGCTGTGGGAGTGTTTTTCAGCTGCAGGGACAGGACGACTGGTTGCAATCGAGGGAAAGATGAATGCGGCCAAGTACAGGGATATCCTGGACAAAAACCTTCTCCAGAGTGCTAAGGACCTCAGACTGGGCCGAAGGTTTACCTTCCAACAAGACAATGACCCTAAGCACACAGCTAAAATAAAGAAGGAGTGGCTTCACAACAACTCTGTGACTGTTCTTGAATGGCCCAGCCAGAGCCCTAAATTAAACCCAATTGAGCATCTCTGGAGAGACCTAAAAATGGCTGTCCACCAACGTTTACCATCCAACCTGACAGAACTGGAGAGGATCTGCAAGGAGGAATGGCAGAGGATCCCCAAATCCAGGTGTGAAAATCTTGTTGCATCTTTCCCAAGAAGACTCATGGCTGTATTAGCTCAAAAGGGTGCTTCTACTAAATACTGAGCAAAGGGTCTTAATACTTAGGACCATGTGATATTTCAGTTTTTCTTTTTTAATAAATCTGCAACAATTTCAAAAATTCTTTTTTTTTGTCTGTCAATATGGGGTGCTATGTGTACATTAATTAATTAACTTAAATGATTTTAGCAAATGGCTGCAATATAACAAAGAGTGAAAAATTGAAGGGGGTCTGAATACTTTCCGTACCCACTGTATACTATATTCTTGTCTAGTTGATGCTTATAAATAATTATATGTGAAAAATTATTGCTGTTTCTCTATATATGAATAAATCTATGCAAAATTTATCTTAATTTTTCTCTATACTTCATTTTAATTTTCTATTTAAATAGATTAACATATTCTGATATGTTGGAGGGCGGCAAATTGAAGCACCGCCCTGCCCCGAGTGGCACAAACTCTAGCTACGCCACTGATCACAGAGCATATGGGATCAGTTTAGAACTGCAAATTAACAAAAAATGTGTGTCTTTACGAGAAGGTTCAAAACCAAGATTGTGGGGAAGTGGCAACCAGTTCAGCTACCTACACTCAACTAAGGCACACAAGTCATCCATCCATTATCAAATGGACGAAATGCATGAATACAGCAATGATATTTCATTTTGGAAGGCAAAAAAGAGTTAAGTGTTTGTTTAAGATTATCAGAATAAAGACTGTCACTAAAGGATTTAGATTAACAAAAACATGGAGGCAATTCAACAAAGTGGGGACACCACAAATCTTTGATGTTGTTTGTAATCAAATATTCCCATATATGGCTTTCTAACTCCCCACTAAAACATAAATAAACCCTATCTACTCATGTTTGCATTATCTTCTCCTTCTTCTATGCTGCATTCTTTGTGATCAGATCTTTACTGGCCTACCAAAAACTCCTTACACTATAGCTGCCAGGCTGAGATCTTCATAAAACTCTGTAAGTTTTTGTTCATACAGTATATGGAAGGCACAGTGATTAGGTCTTCTTCACAGCTCTATAGTACTGGATTCAAATCCTGCCCAGGCAACTATTTGTGTGGAGTTTGCATGGTCTCCCCATCTCATTGTGTGGTTTTCTCTTGAACTCTGATTGCTACCCACATCCAAAAGACAATCAATTTAGTTTGTTGTGTTCCAGGGTATCTGCCAGTGCCAGTACTGCTAGGAGGGGGTCTGGCTCCTGGCCCCACAGCACAGGCAAATTTTAGAAAATGGGTGCATGCTCATTTTTTAAAGCAGTTCTATCTTCCTCACCCCCAGCTATTGTCTATCTTTATTCATATACATGGGCACCAAGTTACAGGCTACAACATAAATAATAATCCAGAAATATCCATCCATTATCCAACCCGCTATATCCTAACTACAGGGTTCTGCTGGAGCCAATCCCAGGGTGCAAGGCAGGAAACAAACCCCAGGCAGGGTGCCAACCCACTGCAGGGCACACATACACCAAGCACAATTTAGAATCGCCAATGCACCTAACCTGCATGTCTCTGGACTGTGGGAGGAAACCGGAGTATCCAGAGGAAACCCACGCAGACACAGGGAGAACATGCAAGCTCCACGCAGGGAGGACCCGGGAGGTGAACCCGGGTCTCCTAACTGCAAGGCAGCAGCGCTACCCACTGCGCCACCGTGCTGCCTATCCAGAAATAATAAAATAATAATAAAAATAATAGTAACAATAAGAAGAAGAAGACGAAGAAGAATCCTTGAACTAGCATAGCATAAGAGATGAAAATTAGCATGACCCAAAAATCAGAACTGTGACACTTTTACATGTATGCAGCAACATATGGACTTGAATGCAACTGGTATGGACTTTCCAATTAATTTCTACCATTATGATATTTCTAACATGCTCCGTGATTAATTTTAGGTTTGGGAAGTAGCTGCCTCGATGCCTTGCCATAGATGGCACTTATACTCGTATTCCTAAAACGCCTGAAATTCTGAAGGCCTAAACACAGCATGGTGCCTGCCTATTCAAGACACTTTCCCACTCCCCCACTACAGCAAATTTATAATCAAGGAAGTTCCGAAAATGAATGCATGGAAAGCTGTATCCTCTTCAGCTAGTGGGGCTCCAGAATGTCCAACACAGAGCCATGCTGAGGTTCAAATGATTCAAGTATTCTAGGAGAGAAGGTTGTAAGCCAGGAACTTATGGGCACAGCTTCAGATCTGTAGCCAGCTGCTCCACAAGGCAGACACTTACATCAGTTCTGCTGCCACATGTTCTGTGAGATATTCAGACAGCATCATTACCACACCAGAAAAGTTTCAAAAATGTCAAATTCCACAGGCCTCCTCTGTTCCAGAATCACAGTTGCCACTTCACAATGAATTTTACCTCCGCTTTGCCAAAGTTCAGCAAAATACAATCTTCAGAGACAATTAAAAGAGGGTCTCTTCCATTAAACATTTAGGACAAAAACAGATTAGTGCTGTACACTGAGGACAGACTGAAACCAGCAGATTTACATACATGGCAAAAGAAAGATACCACCTGCTGGGTGTCTACAGCCATGCGAGTCCAAAAATTACATGGCTCTTTGAAGCCATTAGGGAATAAATGTGCATGGTAGTCTTACCATAGAAGCTCTCTCTCTCTGTTTTTTTCTATTTTTTTTTTAAATGTTTTAACAATTATTAATTATTAATGTTAAGATTAGATGTGATCTGGCATCTGACTTGTCACTATAAATTTTTAAACTGACTTTTTAAATGCAGATATGCTGCTGTCATCGCAAACCCAAGCACTGGCTTATCTCAACTGTATTTCGGACAAACTGTGAACTTGAGAGACGTCACAGGGTGGGAATAAAGGATCTGATCTCTTCCTTACGTCTACAACATCTATGATCATAACAGACTTAGAGGAATGTGAAGTGGGTTATATTAAATATTCCCATACTCAGCTGGTAGCACTTCGATCACTATTGCCTAGGGAGCTCGGTTACAATGGAAAGGCCACCTGAGGATGGAAAGGGTGAAGAGTCACAGCGAAGATAAAAGTACGTTGGAGAGGTTTCAGATCTGGCCTGCCTCCAAATAATGTGGAATATTCAATCACTTTTAAATAATTTGGACGAATTGTTACTGTCCAGAGAGATAAGTTAATCATCCTTGTTAATGTTTATTAGTTCAAAAGCAGAAAGGATTCACTCTGTTATCCAGCACTTTCATAATGAATCATTCTGACCCTAGAATGCTGAAGACTTCAATCAGCGGAACTTTGGAAGGAATAGCATGTTCCTTTTGTAGACACCACAAGCTGGACCTGCTCTGTTCAAATGTTACATGTGGCACAACTGGACAGATCTGACAATGTGTTACTGCCACCTTGCGAGGCCACGGTGCTCACAGCCAATGGACACCCTTGTTGGGGCATCTAATACTTCATGACTGAGATGGAACAGCAGCAAGTAAGATGGCAGGCATTACATTATTTATTAAAGGACGGAGAATTAAAGTATCACAGTGCATCCAATAGTCCCTCTGCGAAGACCTCAGCATCATAAACGCTTCAGTTGACAAAGTTAAATTATTACAATAACACCTCTGTGATGAAGACCTCAAAAATCTCCATACCCATGCCAAAACACTACGGATTTTGTCCATACACTGTTTTCCTGATTCCTGCGGTGACTCCGCCATTCTCCTCTGTTCCCTAAAAGTAATCCAGCAAAACAGAATTCTACTGCATCACAGAACTTCTCAACAACCACAGACCTGAAACCGCACATTGCTTAGCACAGCTGATGCCATCTGTCCTGACACTCTCAGATCAGAATTCACCCTCAAACTGTTCTTTTCTTTCATTCATGTTCTTCTCACTGTTGCTAGTTTTCCCTCATGTAGCACTTCCCCTTTCCAATTTACACTTCGGGAACCTCAGTTGACACTATTAAATTACTGCGCCACTTCCACACTAATTAAATAATACAAGTGATTGCACATGCTCACCGGGAAGTGCACTAAAGCTGGTAAACGCAATAATTTAAACCTATTAATACACTCCGTGACATGACCTGTAAAACACCTACATGCCAGTTATGGACAGCAGCAGCTCTCATCTTATTATCCAAGCCAGAAGTTCTTGTGTATGTTTGGTTTGTTGTGTTTGTTATAACACTTATACTTTTCTTGCACTTCTGTTAAGTCTTAATTTCCCTGTGCTATCTATCTATCTATCTATCTATCTATCTATCTATCTATCTATCTA
>JANRMT010062835.1:27711045-27723694 GCA_026402145.1 Polypterus bichir lapradei | reverse complement strand
CTATCTATCTATCTATCTATCTATCTATCTATCTATCTATCTATCTATCTATCTATCTATCTATCTATAAAAAAGAAACAACCTTTATGTTTGTTATTTATTTTTAAAAAAACTAGGGGGTTTTGCCCACTGCTTGCCAATCCCCCCCCCCTTTGCTCAATTAGCTGCTGGCTTGCTGCTTCTGCCGTGCCGTGTGATCTGCACTTGGCTCGCCTACCCAGTGCTACGCACCGTTGTGAAGAGGGGGGCTGAACGCACCCCAAGGAGACGCGGTCGCTCCTCTGAAACTCCTCCTTAACGGCGATACACTGGGAAGCAAATAACAGTTTTTTTTTTAACTTCCTCTTTGCTCGATGCATCTCCTGACCTGCATTTCGAATGTTTTAAAGTCACTGCCTTGTCTGTCTTCTCCTCCAGATCTGCCCGTATCGCAGAAAGTGAAAGTGTCTCTCTGTCTCTGAAAGATTTCTCTTCAAAAGATCACGTCTCTTTCGCAGTCTCGTCCCAAGTTTTTTTTTTTTTTTATAATAGAGAGATATGTGAAATTTCTGTACTTTTTTTAACATTTGGGGCATCAGGACGTGAAGTGCCTTGCTTAAGGTCACACAGTAAGTGCAGACTGAACTATTATCCTTGTGATTTAAGTAGCAGTGCCTTACCCACTAGGCCACACTCCCTAGTAGTTCACAATTAACGGTGTCAGTATAATGCCAGCCATCTTCATTTCTGAAAGTGTTCATCTAAACTCTGCCAGCACTGAGCACAAAGCAGGAAACAAGAATAAGGAAGATGCCAGTAAATGACAGGGCAGAGTCACACATACACATGCAGGGCCATGTTTGGATCACCAATTAACCTAACATGTACGTTTCTGGAATGCAGTAGGCTCATGCAGACATGGGACAAACATACAAACTAAGCACCGGCAACAACCTGGTCAATCAAATTCACTTATCTAGAGTTGTGAATAATGATGCCACCCAGATAAGTCTTGGCTTCCTTTTTAAATATATTCTTTGTGAGTGTGCGGACCCTTCATCTGTTTCACTTTCAACGTGAAGGTACATTTTGGAGAAGGTTGGGAAGGGGGGTATAACACAACCCAAAAATCCAATCACATCTCTAACACAATACTCACTGCACTGATGTCATATTTCAAACAGCGTCTCACCAGGGTTCAAGTGTGTGTCACCGTATTTTTTAACACTCGCCTTTTTCAACAGTTCCTTACGTAATGTTCATATGGCCAGACTGCAGTATCAAAGCTTTGATTATTCCCTCGGAAGCTGCCCCCCTTTCTCTGCATCTCATGCTGCCAAATGCCCGTCACAATGTATAATGGAATTACATTTCCTGAATAACAGTTTTGTTGTGCGAGTGTGTCAATCAGGAATTCTTCTTTTGTGCTAACCCCCTACAGCTGACAGTCCTGAAGGTATGAAAGTGCAGATCACAGTAATTTGTATTTTCTGAATTACAGCACATGCTAAACAAAATCATTTCTTCCTTGGCACTCACCTGTGATGGGGTGCTGGTTAACTCCATCTTCTCCTGAGATTTTTCCTTAGCTATTCGAGCAGCTTCCTTGAACTCCTGAAACTTTTCTGCAAACTAGAAAAAAGACAGTTTTATTGTGTTCATCAACAGCACAGTACCATGATTATTATTTTAATAAGGCAGTTTTAACATGTTCCAATAATTAAAAATGGACACTATGGGGCAAAGCATACTTCATTTGGGGTCGACCTGGCCAAAAACAAACGTCACATGCACACCATAAACTGAAAGCTTTAATAAATTGTGCGTTTTCACTTTCAGTTCACACACTCTACCCCCCTATCAGCAGAAGGAGACTTAAATTATAGAAAAATATATCTAACACATACAGATGTGGACAAATTTGTTGGTGACCCTCCATGAAAAAAGAAGAGCTGAATTTGAAATTTTTTGAAAGTAATTGGCACCCATCATTGTTTATTCTATATTTAACCAAAAAATCAGACTTTGCTTTAGGGATTTAATTCAACATAATATTTCAAATAATAACACAAAGGAAAATGGGGTGGACAAAAATGATGGGACCCTTAGCCTAATATTTTGTTGCACAACCTGTAGAGGCCATCACTGCAAATAAGCGATTCCTGCAATTCTCAAAGTGACTTCTGCATCTGTCAACAGGTAGCTTTGCTCACTCATCCTGACTGAACCGCTTCAGCCGTGTCAGGTTTGAAGGGGGTCTTCTCCAGACTGCATATTTCAGGTTTTTTCATAGATGTTTGATAAGATTCAAATCAGGGCTCACAGAAGGCCACTTCAGAATAGTCCAGTGTTTTTTTCTTAGCCATTCTTGTGTATTTTGGCTCATTATCTTGTTGAAGGATCCATGACTTGTGACTGAGACAGAGTTTTCTGACACCGGGGAGGACGTTTCACTCCAGAATGTCTTGATAGTCTTGAGATTTCATTGCTCCCTGCACAGACTCAAGGCACCTCATGTCAGATACATCAAAGCAGTCGCAAAACACAAGCAAACCTCCTCTATGTTTCACAGTAGTTATGGTGTTTTTTTCTTTGAAAGCTTAATTTTTTTGTCTGAGCTAATGTGACTTGCCAAAAAGCTCCAGTTTTGTCACATCTGTCCAAAGGACATTCTCCCCGAAGGATTGTGGCTTATCAATATGCATTTTAGCAAATTCCAGTCTGACATTTTTATGTCTTTCTTTCAGCCTGTGTCTTCTTCTATTGAGCCCACTGTAACTCAAAAAGCAGCGAAGGGTGCAATCAGACACTGATGGACCCTGACCTTGGAGTTCAGCTTGTATCTCTTTGGAAATACTCCTTGGCTTTTTGTCTGCCATTCTCACTGTCCTTCTGCCTATTTTGGGGTCGATTTTTCTTTTGTGGCCACGTCCAGGAAGGTTGGCTACAATGCCAAGAGCCTTAAACTCCTTAATAATATTTGCAACCGTTGCCTTTAATATGCGTGTCTATATTTTCCTCTTGTCGCACATGTACGATTAGGAGGCAGCTAAACGGCCTGTATAATAGTAGTTGCACGCCAGACCAGGGAGTGGCGAGGTGCTTTCTCTCTCAATCCTCTGCAGACCATCCATGGGAAATCCTGCACACTTCCGGTGACGCTGATGACGGCACTTCCGGTTCCGGCCCCACTGATGGTGTCACTTCTGGTGTCAGCGATGATGTCATTTCCAGGTCCATTGATGATATCACTTCCAGGTCAGATATTACTTCCTGTTCCAGTCCCGATGACGTCACTTCTTGTCGCGGCCTTTAAAGCCGCCATCTTTACAACCTTAAGTCAGTTCTGTGAACATCTCACAATCTAATTACCCATTTGCTGCCAGGGCACAATTTACAGGCGGCTGCCCCAAACCTTTTTTGATGTCTTTCGATTATTACTGTGACACTCTCTTTTGCTTTTTTTGGTCCAAATTCAGTGTGGGACACACATGATGATCCAAAAGAGCAGAGTGACTATTTTTCAACATTTAAACAGACTGAATGACTGATTGCACTATTGGAGACATGTGTAACAGGAATTAAAGAAAACAGCTAGTTTGAAAAATCACTCTAATCCAATTATTTAGGATCTTTTCTAGGGGTACCAACAAATGTGTCCCAGCTATTTTCGAATATCTCTGTAGAATAAACAATACTTGATCTTTTTTCACACTTACTTTGCTTTACTCGATGACATATCAAAGGCAGGTATATCTGCACAGGACAATTTCTTTTCATGTAATCATTTTTTAGGAGGCATACATCACTTTTTTAATGAGCTCTAAAGTAATTTTTTCCACTTATGTAGATAAAGCATTAATTTTAGCTGTAAAATATGCACAATGGAATGAAATGGAAACATTATACCTAGCTGAAAGCACTGACATGATCCTTCTCTAACTGTGCTGCAGTAGGGACACATGTGCACAAAAACTATTATCTCTGTATAGCAAAACCTACAGAAGCAATTCCACTCAAAACCAAAAAATTATAATATTTCATATTTACATTTATTTACTCAGCAGACACTTTTATCCAAATTGACTTACAAAATGGGTCAACATAATCAGGCAAACATCAGTCTAGGGGATAAATTGGGAAAAAGTGCTACACCACAAGTGAGGAGCTCAGAATAAAATGCAAGTGAGATACATTGACGGATTCAGAATTTCAAATGGAGATGGGCAGCTTGTTCCACCAGTTAGGTAAAAGTAATGAATTCTTTTGGATTGAGTCTTTGCGTTATCATAGTTAGGCTCACATCCTGACACACGGAGAGACGGGCACTCCAAAAATAATCATCCATCCATCTTCCAACCCACTGAATCCAAACACAGGGGTCTGCTGGAGCCAATCCCAGGGCACAAGGCAGGAACCAATCCTGGGCAGGGTGCCAACCCACCGCAGGACACACACAAACACACCAAGCCCAATTTAGAATCGCCAGTCCACCTAACCTGCATGTCTTTGGACTGTGGGTGGAAACCGGAGCAAACCCATGCAGACACGGGGAGAACATGCAAACTCCACGCAGGGAGGACCCGGGAAGTGAACCCGGGTCTCCTAACTGCGAGGCAGCAGCGCTACCACTGCGCCACCGTGCCGCCCCCCAAAAATAATCATCTCATGTAAATTCAGTTTGAATTTTCAACCTCATGGAGCACAGCACTGGGAAGGTCTGAGCCTGGGCTACTTTTGGCCTGCTGTATTCTGCACTATATTTTGAAAGAGTTTCACAGTGTTGGAAAGTGGCACATATTTTGTGTTAGTCAAGCATGCAAAAAAGAGACATGTGAGAATTTGAACTGAACTGATTGTACTGTATTGGATTTTTTATCAAATCAAAACCTTCAATTTTGAAAGAGTCACATGCATGTGGTCACGACGTTCACAGTATCAATTAAGAGAGTGTTGATTGGTATGGCTAAATTCGCCATGTGTTTCCTGTAGCATGGAGTATGCATGCTGAAAACACTGAGAAAATAACATAACACACATTATGTGATATTGCTAAGCTGAAAGGAAATGGAAAGAAGCTCCACAAACCAATTACTGGTTTATTTTTAACTGCATGCCAAGTTGCTTTAGCTGAGCATATGGTAGACAGAAAGCAAATGTTTGAGCATGGTATGTTTGAGTGAGCAAAAATGATTTGGAGCTTTGTACCATTTCTTGCCAGTAGATGAATACACTGTGGGCCATACTCTTAGATCCATGATGTGGTGAAACAATTCTGTTTTTTAGATTTTGATGGCAATGGAGATTTGTGATTTGTAGCTATTTTAATTATACCTCTGGTCCTGTAGTAAGGAGGTCTTACAGCAATCTTGGTGTATCAGATTCCCCCCCATGTTACTTTGTGACCCCCATGCTGCCAATGCCTTTTGCAGTCCATGTAGTACCTGTCAAAATACTTTCCCCATATACAGGTTTTAACCAGTAGGGGGTGCCACCAAGCCCCCAAACCCCAGACACCTACATACCCAACACAGTAGTGACTTCAAATAAAAGATTTTGTTTATTAAACACAGTACCTACACTAAAGTGCATGATCCACTTCCATAACCATAAATAATATTGCTCTTTCCCCTCCTTCCACTCCTTATGGTGAGTGTTGCCCTCTGTCTCCCGACTCTGACTCACCCGGATGAGGTCGAGCAGATTCTATTATGCCTGACCTCAGAGTACCTCCGCTGCCAACATATTCAATTCAGGTAGGACTTCTGGGTCAGGTGGAACCTCCTTAAAATGAGGACTCCTCCTTTCTGCAGCACCACTGGGTGGCGCCCATAACACCCATGCACAAATAAGAAAGGGCTCAGAGTCGATCCCTGATGTAATCCCACCTCCATGTTGAATAAATCCATCACTCCTTCCGCAGACCTCACTGCTGTCACACTTCCCTCATACATATCCTGTACCACTCTTACATACTTCTCTGCTACTCCCGACTTCCTCATACAATACAACAACTCCTCTCAAGGCACCCTGTCATATGGTTTCTCCAGGTCCACAAAGACGCAATGCAACTCCTTCTGGCCTTCTCTGTACTTCTCTATCAGATATGTGCTAATAAATACTCGTATGTGCTAATAATGATCAGCATGACATATCTGACTAACATTTACAGCATAGTATCGTTATTGTGTCTCCACTGTCTTCATTGTGTCCAAAATGCAAAAGCATTAAAGGATGGCCACCCAAGCAAGTCACAGATTAGGGGTTTGATCATCGGGCTTTCGTTTCTCAACAACTCTTTATGTAGTTTTATCTACCCAATCACAAGTGACTTTAAACCTTTTTTTTTAACATGATCAAATTGTAGTGGTCTTGCTAGTATGGGTTGCATGTCAAATGCTGCTGTATTTATTTCCCTGTGGTTTGTAACATGTATGGTATGCCTTGATGGGTTAGGCTTTCTATGATCTTAAGGGAATTACCCAGCAGTATTTGGGAAACGTCCCGAGTAGGCTGATTGATAGAAAAACTAATAATAACAAGAAAATGGATGGTAGAAAAGAGGAAGAAAGCCAGGAAATTAGCAAGGAGCTGGGGAATATATATGAAAAATCAAAGTGGCCTGAAGAAATGGGAGTTCATTAAAGGCCAGGAACATGGAATAAGAGATCTTTTTATCTTTTCTTTTAAAAGAGGTTAACTCTTTGGATGCTTGCACAAAAGCCTGTGTTGGACTCTATGCTAGGCAAATAACTTTACTCTTTTGCTGGTGACTTACAAAGGAACACATCCAATTCATTGAAGAGGTCAGGTCAGGTCAGGTTGGGGAGCATGCACTGGTACAGAGCATGGCCACACCAACCACATGACAAAACAGCTTGGGATCCTGGTTGGCAAACCTCCAGGCAGACACGCAGTCCAGTCCCACTATCCGGAATTGACCACCTATCTGACACAGCCAGGTGTCACGTGAACGTCCCCTTGGCCTAGTCTAGCCGCTCAGGTCCCCAACAATGAGGATCCTGCAAGCCAGATGACCCTTGAGGAATCAGGCCACATGGCCGTAGTGCTGTAACTCACGCTCCTTCACAATGCATGTAACTGCTCATTGGACAAAAAATTCAAACCAGTGGTACCCAAGGATTCTCCGAAGAGACACAGTAGCAAAGAAGTCCAGTCTTCATCTCAGGTCACTGGATAGTGTCCATGTCTCACAACCATATAGCAAAACAGGAACCAGCAAGGACTCTAAAGACCCCCCATGCTCTCCCAATCCATCTACTGACTTCATAGGAAGAGTCACCAGAGACATAAATGTTGCTGCTGAGGTAAGTAAACCTCTCGATGTGGGGCTGAGTTTTTTCATATTCTTGTTACTGTGATTCTGGTTTTTCATGTTTGGTCTACAATGTAACTGTTGCACTGGGTAACCATTATTTTGTTGTCTTGCAAGACTATTGAATTTGTGTGTTTAAATACAATATTGTTTTTCGTAGGATTATTGTGGCAAATGTGTTAAATATCTCTGGCATAGTGTTCACAGTAATTTAGGGCTTAATATTCACCTGAGTTCTCAAACTTTTTAAAGTAAAACATACAGGTATATCAGCATTAATTGTCCTTTATGTGAACGAGTGATGCTTTCCAGGTTTGCCAAGTGAGTCAGTGGTGTTACAAACTTCACTCCAATCCAGAGAGAGATAAGGAGGCTCTGAGGCTAAACCGAGTGCTAGGGTTGATCTGACTGAATGGTGCTGTAGGCATTAATTGTGAGAACAGAATAGATGAGCAGGAGATGCAAACGTGTGACTAAATGTACTGAGCGACAGAAAAGGTGTCACGGCCAGAATAATCAGAGAGACCGTCACAAAGGCAAAGTGGAGAACAACGGCACAAAGGAAGTTCATACGCCAAAACAAAAGTTAGCACTTGGCCTTCATCTCAGGTCATAGTGCCCATGTTTTGCACAAACTTAAGGATACTAAAACACAAATATGCTGCCATGTTTATAATGTTACTACCTGTCATGTAAGAAGCACAATGATTGCGGTCACGTGACTAGTCTCTAGTGTCACGTGAACAAAGAATGATATAAGTGAAAACAAAATGTAAAAATATTTTATAACAGTTATAAATTTCCATAAGCACACTCTCGATTCTTAAAAAAAAAATGAAAATAATGCCAAAATGCATGTACAACCATGTGCAATTATGACATGTGCAAGGCATTCTATGCAAACTTGTTTGCACGTGTGGATTTATTCTTATACTGTCTAATTAACAAATTAAATGTATCCCACAGTGGACAGTATTTCCTCTGCCCTGTGTCACATTGCATTCATACCAGACACAAACTGCTCCAGGGTACACATGATACTGCATCTAGAACACCGTTTCTAAAGCTCCTTGGCCTGGCTGCTTCGGTCTGCACTAGAATGCGATTGGTTTGTTCACATCTACATAAACAAACTGGACTACAGGGGAAATCTCTCCAGAGTTAGAAAAAAAACGCTCCACAGAAAGTAGGTATCAAAACTCCCTTCAGAAACAATAAACTGGCAAAAAAAATCTAAGGCTTGTCCTCCATGTATCAGTGACACAAAAGTTTTGAATTATTATTCTGTATTGTTTATCCCACCACTACTGTTCAACTTGTATAACACTTACTGACATCAACAATATTCCTTCCTTATAGTAAAAGTGAATGCTTTGTCAAATTTACATTCATTTTCAGTTAACAGCAGCCACTTATTTGCATCAAGGAAAGGTCTTTGCTCAGGCGCTGCAATCGGAATATTCCTAGACAGGCTCACTCTGCAGTTTATTTTAGTTACTTTATTTAAATCGTGTTTGTTTTTCCAAACCTCTCTCTGGTCCCATAACAACCTCTCTGTTCTTAATCTCTGTTTGTAATGCTGGTGCCTTCTAATTACAGTGCTAAAGGTAAGCATGTAGGGGGATCAGGGTTGTCTTCAGGAAGTGCGCAAGTAAAGTCGGATCTTCATAGGTAGGTTGTGCTCAGGAAAGCAAATACATAGATACCGTAGACAGATACTTTATTAATCCCAAGGGGAAATTCACATACTCCAGCAGCATCATACTGATAAAAACAATATTAAATTAAAGAGTGATAAAAATGCAGGTAAAACAGACAATAACTTTGTATAATATTAACATTTACCCCCCCGGGTGGAATTGAAGAGTCGCATAGTGTGGGGGAGGAACGATCTCCTCAGTCTGTCAGTGGAGCAGGACGGTGACAGCAGTCTGTCGCTGAAGCTGCTCCTCTGTCTGGAGATGATCCTGTTCAGCGGATGCAGTGGACTCTCCATGATTGACAGGAGCCTGCTCAGCACCCATCGCTCTGCTACAGATGTCAAACTGTCCAGCTCCGTGCCTACAATAGAGCCTGTCTTCCTCACCAGTTTGTCCAGGCGTGAGGCATCCCTCTTCTTTATGCTGCCTCCCCAGCACACCACCGCATAGAAGAGGGCGCTCAACACAACCGTCTGGTAGAACATCTGTAGCATCTTATTGCAGATGTTGAAGGACGCCAGCCTTATAAAGGAAGTATAGTCGGCTCTGTCCTCTCTTGCACAG
This sequence comes from Polypterus bichir lapradei, assembly GCA_026402145.1. Taxonomy (NCBI): domain Eukaryota; kingdom Metazoa; phylum Chordata; class Cladistia; order Polypteriformes; family Polypteridae; genus Polypterus; species Polypterus bichir. Next base: position 27,714,115 of record JANRMT010062835.1, on the reverse strand, counting down.
AGCATCAGTATTAGCAGTCCAGTCCAATTTATCATCCAGCTGCACTCCCAGGTATTTATAGGTCTGCACCCTCTGCACACAGTTGCCTCTGATAATCACGGGGTCCATGAGGGGCCTGGGTCTCCTAAAATCCACCACCAGCTCCTTGGTTTTGCTGGTGTTCAGGTGTAGGTGGTTTGAGTCATACCATTTAACAAAGTCTTTGATTAGGTTCCTATACTCCTCCTCCTGCCTAGTCCTGATGCAGCCCACGATAGCAGTGCCGTCAGCGAACATTTGCAAGTGGCAGGACTCCGAATTGTATATGAAGTCTGATGTATATAGGCTGAACAGGACCGGAGAAAGCACAGTCCCCTGCGGCGCTCCTGTGCTGCCGACCACAATGTCAGACATGCAGTTCCCGAGATGCACATTCTGAGGTCTGTCTGTAAGATAGTCCATGATCCATGCCACCAGGTATGAGTCTACTCCCATCTCTGTCAGCTTGTCCCTAAGGAGCAGAGGTTGGATGGTGCTGAAGGCGCTAGAGTTGAATGGCTGTATTCCTTTTGTATTCTTTGTTCTTTTTGGCAATAGGTCTAACATCAATTGGTTAACTTAATGTTTCCAATCTGTTTTTCTCTTAAGCCAGGGATATACTTAATGCTACACAATGCATGAGTTTGAGGACACGGCTGCTATGCACGAGGTGTACTGTCTATACTTGAGTGCGTTCCCTAAATAAATCTGGAGGATTCCACCAGGACACAGTGCGAGAAATCATCATAGGGAGAAAACAATGTCCAGTTTTACTGTGTTGTTAGTTGAGAGAAGAAATATGTTAAAAATAAAAGTTATTTGCATTCTGATGCTGTTGCAAAGATGACAAAAAAAAAAAATCAGAAGTGGTCTCCCCTAGACTTTCTCATATATTCAGATATGGGGATGGATATTTGAGGAGTAAACCGCAAGACAATTATTATATTTTTATATTATGTACATTAAAGGACAAATCAAATCAAGTTAATAACATATAGAACAATTATTATAAAAGTAAACTTGAATAAATCAGACTCATGCAGCTGCATGAATAAAAAAGTACCACTTCCAGTTAGTGGAAATAGCCCAAAAGTTGATAGAAATCTACGTTTTGTACCTAATACTTGTATGCAAAATTTGGTTGACCTAAGTCAAAGCATACTTGAGTTATCGTGTTTACATACACACACACAGACATAATTACAAAAATGGTATTTTCAGCCTCAGGGAGGTCTAAATCGTCAAGATTCATCAAAATCTCGAAATGGAATTTTTAGAGGATTCCAAGACTTTCCCAATACTTCGTACAGTATGTGAGTAAGTAAAAAGATGGCAACAGCAACACAGAATGTTGAGATAGTATGTGATACCTTTAAATGTATTGCATCATTGCAATGGGGAATATGCAACGCACCATGAAGACATTTGCATGTCAGCATTTAAGTCTGATGATTTGCTTCACCACATCGAGCTATTCATCAAACACTGAAGCATGCAAATTGATCCTGTTGGTGTTGCAAGTTTGCCATCGCATGTTGATAGTAGACAACTATGTTGACGCCACCCATATTTTTGCTGGTACTGCAACCTGTGCACGTGTCACATTAATTTCTGAGGACATTCTCAGAGGATGCGACAAAAGAATGTTGGGAATGTATGGTAGCCATGATGCATGCATGTATGCATTCTGAGTATGAAGTATAATCTGGCTTTTAGAGAGCTTTAATGGGAATAGCTGCATGGAGACTTTAGGCCATTGCCTAAGATATGCCAGTGGACACCCCTTGTAAGGAAAGTCATCAAATTAGAGAAGTAGGCCTTTCAGTCACATTAGATATCGATTTGTCTGAAAGGTTCTGGTATGCCAAGAAACAGTAGGAGTCATAGCTGTGGCCAAAAGGGAAAGACTGGGAACATGAGGAGTTTAGTAAGACCACAGATTAGGAGTGTCCATTTTTTGCCTCTAATTAGCTTCTTTTGCCTTCATTTTACTTGAGTTTCTATTTAAGACTAAGACCTCTTAATTATTATTTTTTCCTTAATTAGCACTCGAACACTAATGAGATACAAAACAAGCCAACATATGACTAGCTAACCAGTGTCCACAATATTTGAAATAAGTAAGGTGAACGTCTCAGTAATGCTGAAGTCTACAAAATATTGATGGTGATCTTAGAAAAAAATCAAGAGTTTCAGAAATGTCTGCTGTGGCAGAACGAGAGCACCAACTGTGATGGTCTGGTTTGGCTATAGCTGCCACAACATCCTTGAACCTGGGACTGTCAATAGTCATGACTGGGTCAAACCAGTGGCAAGGGAGTAAACAAGCATGATATTTACTTTGCAAAAGCAGCAGTAATATTTAATATAAAGTGCAGTCCAAAAATTAAATCTACAACACAATATAATGTAGAAATTGAAGAGGTCTGAATGCTTTCTGTATTCACCATCTATTCTATAATGTCTTCACCTTGCCCCAAAAAGTCCCCTAATGCACCAAATAAATGACAAGAGGTTGAAACTAGTCCACCAAAGTTATTAACTGCAGCTGGGGGAAAAAAAAGTATCCTCATATGGACCCTTGTCATGTGAACGCTCAAACGGTGCTCCACTAGTTTTGGGCAAAGCCCAGCATGCTAGCCTTATATAATACTAGCAAAATACCCACGCTTCGCAGCGGAGAAGTAGTGTGTTAAAGAAGTAATGAAAAAGAAAATGAAACATTTTGAAAATAACGTAACATGATTGTGAATGTAATTGTTTTGTCACTGTTGTGAGTGATGAGTGTTGCTGTCATTATTATATATATATATATACACATATAAACATATATATATACATATCTATACATATACACATATACAGATATATATATATATACACACACACATATATACATACATATATATATCTACATATATACACATACATATACATACACACATACATACATACACACACATATATACACACAAATACTATATATACATACACACACACATATATAAACATATACATACATATCTACATATATATATATATATATATATAT
>JANRMT010062835.1:27696145-27710645 GCA_026402145.1 Polypterus bichir lapradei | reverse complement strand
AGCGCTTCTTGGAGCTCTTCCTGGTTTTCTACGTACTGCGTGATTACGTGGGAGGCGTGATGATGTCACACGAAACTCCGCCCCCACGGCTTTCAAGCTCATCTCCATTACAGTAAATGGAGAAAAACAGCTTCCAGTTATGACCATTACGCGTAGAATTTCGAAATGAAACCTGCTTAACTTTTGTAAGTAAGCTGTAAGAAATAAGCCTACCAAATTTCAGCCTTCTACCTACACGGGAAGTTGGAGAATTAGTGATAAGTGAGTGAGTGAGTGAGTGAGTCAGTCAGTCAGTCAGTCAGTGAGGGCTTTGCCTTTTATTAGTATAGATCAGCATTTCTTAGCCATTTTTGTTTTGGCAATACAAATATTTTAAAAATGACGATAAGGTCACAATATGATCATGATTTTTCATTTTTCAGTTTTTAATGACAGTAAGTTAATTCTACTTTCCTTACTTTTTCACATAATGAGACAAAACTTTAAAAGGCAAGCTTATGTAACGTGTGTGCATGCCAGTAGTGCATTAAGATGTAGAAGCTCTTTTGCATGAACACTGCTCAGCAGCTGCACAAGTATATATCTCAGTTCTCACCACTTAAAAACTGTAATATTCCAGGCATCCGGACCAGGCCATAAATATTAAAGCCTCCTACAGACATCACAAATTGATGTATGCCATAGTTACAAATTTGCTTATAGGAGTATGTGCTTTTCATACTGCAATAAAGAATATTATTAAAACACCCACCTTCACTAGATGGTGTTCTGATGAGAATCCGAGGCCATAAACCGTGTTAGCTCGACTGTCCGCCCACTGTCCAAACTTCTGTGACGTCTTTGTGAAAGTCATGTTTGGGGTGATGGTGCTGTTTATTATTGCCTGCAAAGTACAGAGGGGAACAAAAATAGTAATTAACTTGGTGAAAGCTTAGCCCTCAACGTACATCAAATAAAACAACTTACTGGCAACACAAATATTATATTATTATTATTAAATATGCTTTTAAATTTTGTAATCTGTTTTCCACATTTGATCACTTTGGCCAGATGACCAGCTCTAGGAAGAGTCTTCTCTTTAAAAAATTATGGAAACCAATGGACTCTTGGAAACCTTCAATGCAGCAGGAATTTTTTGTAGCCTTCCCCAGATCTGTGTCTCGACACAATCCTTTTGCTAAATTCTGCAGGCAATTACTTTGACCTCATGGATTGGTTTTGTTCTGATACACATTATCAACTGTGGGACATTCTATAGACAGGTGTGTGTCTTTCCAAAATCACGTCCAAGCAACTGACTTCAAACAAGGTGTAGAAACATCTCAATGATGATCAATAGAATGGGATGTGTCATAGTAAAGAGTCAGAATACGTGTGTCAATGTGACATTTCGGCTTTTTATTTCTAATACATTTGCAAAAATTCCTAAACCCCTTTTTTTTCTTTGTCATTCTAGGGTGTTCAGTGCTGTCTGATGAGGACAAAAATATGGAAGAAGATGATCCGCTGTGGCAACAGCCGAAAAAGGAAGAATAAGAAGTAAGAATTGTGCTGCACACTATGCATGTGGTGATGCTGACAATATTATAAACCTACAGCAAACCTAAAAAAGACCACAAAGACCAATGGGCGGCAACGTTACTCTACTGCAATGGTTCAGATCCTTGCAGAGACTCTTGGTAAATGTTGTACTGTATTGGTGTTTTGGTTGGCTGAGGTTAACACTGGAAGTATTCTTGGGAACCAACTAACCTTATTAAAAACTCCATCTCAGTGGAGTCCCGAGACTAGCAGAGGCAAGGGATCGACTAGCAATGGGAAAGAGGAAGAGGTAGAAAGGCGCTTTAGTTTTATACTCAAGCAGATAGGCTGAATAAGCATAGGTAGGCCCTGGGGCACAAACTTTGCTCTGAGTATGCCCCTTCCCCTAAACCTTGTGTTATGTAATAAAATACCTTTCCTGCCTTGGTGTCACCCTGAGTTTATGGTGGATGCTGTTACCTTTTCAACTGACACATTTTTGGTAAACGGCTAAGGCGTGGAAAAACTTGTCAAGCAGAACGGGAGTCAAGTGTATTCTGGAAAAACTAACAGGCAAAGCTGCACTTTAGAATGTTTACAGCTTTTGATTCCCACAGGAATTGAGCTTGAACTTGTGCAATAATTTTCCAGAGTTTTGAGAAACTGTAAAATCAAAAGCCACTTTGCTAGCAGATAGATAGTAAGCCAGGTGTGTGCGCTCAGTTGCTCAGTTGCTCAGGGGCCTCAGTTCAGTTCAGTTAATAGTTCAGTTTTAGTTAGAATGCTGTTGCCATGAAAGGGTTTACGTGGTCTGTAACAATCTTTATTAGGTAGTATGAGTCAAGGCGGGATTCAAGGTTTTTCCAGCAAAACATTGCTTAGAGCATCACACTGATTCTACCTGCTTGCCTTCTTCCCATAGTGCACCCTGCTTACCATCTCTTCCCTAGGAAAACAACACAAACACATCCAGCCGTCCACATGATCTAAAAGAAAATGTGATTCATCAGACCAGACCACATTCTTCCATTGCTCTCACAGTCCAGTTCTGATGCCCATGTGCCCAGTGTAGATACTTCTGGCGGTGGACAGGGGTCAGCATGGGCACTCTGACCGGTCTGAAGCTACGCAGCCCCCTATACAGCAAGTTGTGATGCACTGAGTGTTCTGACACCTTTCCCTCATGGCAACTATTTAGGTTTTCAGCAATTTGTGCTACAGTAGCCCTTCTGGCAGGTGCCCCTTCTAATCTTATATCACAGCTCCAGCTTATTCAAGACTCAGCTGCAAGTGTCCTTACATGGATCAGCAGCATCGAGCACATCACACCCATCCTGCTTTGCCTTCACTGGCTCCCTGTGAATTACAGAATTGAATATAAAATTCTGCTAATAACCTACAAAACCCTAAACGACCTTGCGCCAAACTACATCATTGACCTTCTCCATCACTATGTGCCTGTCCGCCCACTAAGGTCCTCTGCTTCTGGCAATCTAGATGTACCCCACATTAATCTACACTCCATGGGTGACAGGGCCTTCAGCTGTATAGCGCCCAGACTCTGGAATGACCTACCGAAATTAATCAGGTCAGCTGACTCCATGAACTTTTTTAAAAAACAACTCAAAACTCATTTGTTCAGGGAGGCTTTTAGCTCTACCTGACTTTATTACCCTTCTTTCAGTTTGCCTCTCTGTCAAGATGCTCATGTAACCTATATGTGTGTGTGTGTGCTAGACCATCAATTATGTTGTCCGTTAGGCTTTTTCTCTGAATTTACTATCTTACTCTTCTTTATTTATTTATCTGGCTTAGTACAATGCCATATACTGTATACCCTGCCGTTCTTTCTTAAACTCTGTGAAGTGCCTTAAGCATGGGAAATAAAATGTATTATAAAATGTATTATTATTATTATTATTCTGTGGGATCAGACCAGATGGGCTAGCCTATGTTCCCCACACACATCAATGAGCCTGTGGCAGCCATGACCCTATTGCCAATTCACCAGTTGTCCTTCCCCATACTGTTTTTAGTAGGTACTAACCACTGCATACTGGGAACACCCCAAAAGACCTGTCGTTTTGGAGACGCTCTGACCCACTCATCTAGCCATCGCAGTTTGGCCCTTGTTAAAGTTGTTCAGATCCTTGTGCTTGGCGATTTTTCCTACTTCTAACCCATCACCTTCATGAACTTCTAGCTCACTTGCTACCTAATTTATCCCACCCCTTAACAGGTGCCTTTGTAATAAGATAATCAATGTTATTCACTTTATCTGTCAGTGGTTTTAATGTTGTGGCTAATCTGCATATAACATATAATCTAAGGAACTGGACCACCTAGGAACTGTGATCTGGGGCAGAATGAAGACTGCATGAAGACTGCATGAACCCACCCAGGCTGTGTAATCATTTGCATTGCTAATATTTGCCTCTGTTGATTGTTATGCGAGTAACCCCTTGCGATTTATGGGGGTTAGTTCGAAGGACCCCTGCAAATTTGAAAATCTGCAAATAGGTTTTGGGCCCATGATTACTGTATATTCTAAGTTTACTGCACTAAATTGAGAGAAACACGAAACAACACTGCACAATCAAATCAAATGTGTAAGACTGGCTGCTGAGACAAAATGCATTGTTCATTCAGTTCTTTAACAAACTGTAACTTATTATAAAACTGAAATTTTAATAAATATGTATGTATAGGGTGGTCCAGATCTAATTATGCAATTTTCATTACGCTATAACTTATTAAGTTTATTACATAGAAAATCACCTGAAAAATCCCAGACCATTGAGAAGTGTGAGAACTGACAACATGAAGAATCGTCTTCGCGCCAAGCTGGAATCGTCCCTGCATAAATCAAAATAATCTGGATCTGCATAATTAGATCTGGACCACACTGTACATTTATAGTAATAAATCCATCCATCCATCCATCCATTATCCAACCTGCTATATCCTAACTATGGGGTCACGTGGGTCTGCTGGAGCCAATCTCAGCCAACACAGGGCACAAGGCAGGAAACAAACCCCGGGCAGGGCGCCAGCCCACCGCAGGGCACGCACACACACACGCACCAAACACACACTAGGGACAATTTAGAATCGCCAATCCACCTAATCTGCATGTCTTTGGACTGTAGAAGGAAACCGGAATACCCGGAGGAAACCCACGCAGACACGGGGAAAACATGCAAACTCCACGCAGGGAGGACCCGGGAAGCAAACCTGGGTCTCCTAACTGCAAGGCATATAGTAATAAATGACAAAAATAATTAATATTACAGATACAAAAGAAAACCAACAAAACATTAAACCAAAAATGATAAAGAAGACACAATCCAGTTTCACAAATGTACATGATGATAGTGTAGGTATAAAATAATAATAATACATTTTATAATGAAATCCCCTGTTTCACGGCCTGCTGAAAGTTATGCAAAGTTTTCTCCTACCAAGATTATGTTATATGTGAAGATCTGTAGAATTTGTGAGTGGTCCCAGATAAAGACATTTTCCAACCCAGATTAGTCCACGTATACAAGCAGGCAAAGGACAAAAACATAAATTCAGAGAAAACTGTAATCTAATAGGTGTAAATGTAATCTGATTACGCAATGAAGTGTTAAAACAAAAAAGATACCACTGATTGCAATCCTGCCTCCTTGTTATGGCTCACTTTTAAAACTAGCGCCCTCATCTTTCACGTAGGATCTGGAAGCTGCCCAATGATGCAGGGGTTGCTGGGATTTGTAGTCCATTAAAGTAGCAGGGCAACAGCATTGTCTGCCATTTTTTGCGTTAGGGTCCAAAACTTGCAAAATAATTTCCATTTAATTACCGATGACAAACACACGAATAGGAGGATCCAGGAATCATAAAGCTGCAAATTGCAAGGGCCAACCTGTAAATATAATTTTAACAGCTAAAGCTCACTGTCTCTGAACAATTTCTAATTTCTGGGATTGCATAGTGCTAGAATGATCATTCCAGGTCTAGCTGTGGTCCGTTAAGGTTACAAATTATACTTTTTGAAATCCTCTATTGTTGCTAAATTGGCCTGAAGTAAAGAAGTCAAAATAAACGACAATCCCAGTCAGTGGGCAGTCTGCCCTTATAGGTCCCTGGGGATGAATACACAGGGTGCAAGAAAGACAGTGAGACAGGTAAGAGGTTATAGATAACAGGTACATAGCTAGTTTCGACATTTCTTCCAATACCTCATTAAAAAAAGAGCCTAAGAGGTTATATTGATACCTTTTGTGTTACATGCACAGCTGATCGGATAAGACGATAAAACAAGGGGTCTACTCTAAAGTGCCTCCATCTTGTCACAAAATATAAGCATGATATGGTTAAGTTATTCTGTTTTTAGTCACGATTTGAGCCCTTTCATTGTGATGTCTGTCTGTGTGTGTGTGTGTGTCTGCTGAGACAGTGGACATTATAACTAAAAATAATCAAATCATAGAAAGTAACTCATGGCCACAATTAATTAGCACTGGAAAATGCTAGAAGCCTATTGATTTTGAGGAAAGAGCACTGCAGTAGTTTTTAATCTGCATATGCGATTTAAATTTTTTGTGAATATCACTACATAACTGTAAGATAATTTCAGTCTACACAATTAAATGTTGAGTCTTTATTATTTTACTACTAAAACCAGTTCTTTACAGTAAACATCATAGGCTAAACACTTCAGTTTTTAACTTTTGCCAGTAAGAAATGCACCATCCACCTTCACATAATGGAATCTTGTAATTCATCCTTCAATCAAGTCTACTGAAAAATGCCTTAAGTTAAAAATGCCACAAAAAGTTTAGGTCAATAATTTCTCACATGCAATAGCTTAGCAGATGGTCGCAGATGTCTTGGGATAAATGTAACCTAATGTGGCATATTTGCACATTGTATTACGAGATGAAGGCAGAATAAAAATTAATTGAAATAAATATATTAATTAATGATTGCTAGAGGATAAATGTAAGCATTTGTAAGGCACATTTCTCAACAAGTTAGAAAATGTATGCAAGGCATAACATTCACATGTGATCGGGTACTTAGTTAACTAATTGATGTGAAAAGCTGGAGCATTTTACATTTTTTAGTTACTTCAAAAAAATCACATTTTTGACTATGAAATATTTTTGTAACAATGAGTCCTATTCAAAGATAACAATGATAATACCATGTGGTCGAATGTGTTAGTAAAGTACATTAAGTGGATGCTTTTAAGCAGTAGTCTAGAATATCATCCTGTTAAAAACGTAGTCCAAATAGCCCTGTGGTGGCTCAGTAGCTTTCACCGACAGCAGAGTCCACTAACAAAGGTGTCAATTGATGTGTTATTGTTAATGGTTGGTTGTGGAGGGCCTTTGATTACCTGTACTTCAAATTTCTTAAACATAACATTTTTGAGTGGAGCATCTGAGAAGTTAGATTTTGTTAATTTTTGATAAATACGGCTGCCTCGGACCATAATGGAGTTTTGCTGATAAATGATATTGTCAGAAAAATGTTGAATCATTAGAGTGCACAGATAATGCAGCTGTCAAGCTGTTTTTACAGTATTGTACTGTAAACATGGAGTATGTATTTGTTCACATAGCCTTCACCTTCTTCTTTAGGCTGCTTTCATTTAGGGGTCGCCACAGCGGATCATATGTCTCCATCTATCCCTGTCTTTTATATCTTTTTCTGCCTTCATGTTCTCCCTTATTACATCCATAAACTTCCTCTTTGGCCTTCCTCTAGCCGAGCGGTTTACATCCTCAACATTCTTTTCCTGATTTACTCATCATGTCTCCTCTGCACATGCCCAAACCATCTCAAATTAGTCACCAAACTGTCGTACCTGTGTTATCCCTCTAATATACTCATTCCTAATCCTGTCTAGCCTCGTTACTAAGTGAAAATTGTAGCTCTGCCACTTCCAACTCTGCCACCTGTCTTTTCATCAGGGCCACCATCTCCAAACTCTACAATATAGCTGGTCTCACTATGATTTTATAGACCTTCCCTTTCACTCTTGCAGACACTCTTTAATCACAAATCATTCCTGACACTCTTCACCCAGTCCACCCTGCCGCCTCCACTCTCTACTTCACCTCTCTGCCACACTCTCTGTTGTTTTGGATTTTTGAATCCAAGTTTTTAAATTCATCTACCTTCACCACCTCTGCTCCTTGCTGTCACATCCTTCCAAGAACCTTCATTCTCATTAACACACATGTACTCCGTCTTAATCCTACTGACTCTCATTCCTCTTTCTCTAGCGAGTATCTCCACCTCTCCAGACTGCTGTCTACTCTCACTACCAATCACAATTTATCTGTGAACAGCATAGTCCATGGAGACTCCTGTCTGACCACACCTGTCAACCTGTCCATCACCAATGCAAACAGAAAAGGGCTCAGAGCCGATCCTTGATGTAATCTCACTCTCACCTTGAACCATTCCAACCGCACAACACTGTCCTCATACACACCCTGCACCATTCTCACATACTTTTCTGCTACTCCTGACTTCCTCATACAGTACCACAACTTCTTTCTTGGCACCTTGTCATATGTTTTCACTAAGTATACAAACATGCGATGCAATTCCTTCCTGCTTTCTCTGTACTTCTCCATTAACACTCTTAAAGCAAACATTGCATTGTAGTACACTTTTCTGGCATAAAACCATCACCACCTCTCCTCTCAGCCTAGCATCCATTGCTCTTTCCCATATCTTCATGGTGTGGCTGATCAACTTGATATTCCTGTAGTTACTGCAGCTCTGCACATCTCCCTTATTCTTGAAAATTTGTACTAATATACTTCTCCACTCCTCAGGCATCTTCTTTTTTTTCAAGATTCTGGTTAGAAATTCTACTGCCATCTCACCTAAACATCTCCATTATATTACATTACATAATTCACTCCCTCATACATTCACCTCCATTTTACTTTTGTGGTTAACTTGCCTCAAGAAGCAGGAGAAGTAACCCAGTGAACAAGCTGCCTGTATGTACGGCTCCTCCGGCATTTGACTAAATTGTAGTTGGGAATCAGATTTGGCATCAGGAGCTGAGGTGCTTCATGCAGATAGACAGACAGATGGGTGTGGACATTGTAGTTGGTGCTTCTAATATTGTACAGTATACGAACACACTTAAAAAGAAGCTGTTTATACATGGATGAACTGAAAAGACAGATTTGCAATGAAAAAACAGTCAAGAAGAAGAACTGTTTAGGCATAGCCTCCCTTACACTGAAACAAGAGGACTCCACAGCAAAAGCAAACAATAACCATGTGTATTTCTTCTGTACTTCGCTCAACAATCGCGATTCAGTTCCATTGAACTGCCAATTAGATTGCACGTTTAAGTCACTTGGTTTACTCGACAGTTGTCACATTCTTGCAGAGTGGACCAGAGGCATTGTGGGCGTATCTAGGGGTGGGATAACTGTCAGTCAAGTCAGTCAAATTTGGCTTCAATTGTACTTTACTATGCAGGTTTGCCCCAGCTTAACTCTGTTGTTTATTTTCTCAAGGTATGGCTTCACTTCCCTGTGCACAATGATCAGACTGAGGATAATTTTTCAATCAAACACGAAAGTGTTGGCAGCTGAGCTCCCTTTCACATTTATGCCACCTAACCAGTTTTCAACATGTTTCATAAATTTGCCAAGATATTACCCTATGACCTGCACACCATAATCTTTATAAAAAAAATGTTGCATTTGAATGCCTCTTTGAATTTTGTGCTTGCAAATTTATTCATCCAACGATTCTTATTTATGGATGTTTCCTTCATTTCCTCAAACCTTTTTGAGGAAAAGGTTTTAGGAATATATAATGATCTTTTTATGCAGAACTCCAAACAATACTGTATGTCTGCTTAAGACCAGGCACTGCTTATCACCTGCCTAAAACCATCCTGACAGTGAAGTATGGTAGTGGCAACATTACGCTATGGCGGTGCTTCTCAAGAGCAGGGACAGGGAGACTAGTCAGAATTGAGGGGAGGATGAATACAGCCAAAAAAAGAGGTCTTTGAAGATAACCTACTCCAAAGTACACACAGCCTAAGACTGGGGTGACCGTTTACCTTTCAGCATGACAATGACCTGAAGCACACAGCCAAAACAATGCTGGAGTGGCTTCAGAACAAGTCTGTAACTGTCCTTGAGTGGCCCAGCCAAATCCCAGACTTAAACTGCACAGAACATCTGTGGAAAGACCGGAAGGTAGCAGTTTACAGACACTTCCATTCTAATCTAACGGAGCTTGAGAGGATCTGCCATTGAAGAATGGGATAAACTGCTCAGCTCCAAGTACGCAAAGCTTATAGAGACTTACCCAAGACTCAAAGCTCTTCTGTTGACAATGGGGCTTCTAGAAAGTGCTGTATTAAGGGCTTGAACACTTATATGAGTGAGAAATTTCAGGTTTTGTTTTTAAACAAATTTGTAAACCTTTCTGAAAACATGTTTTTACTATGTCATTGTGGGTAATCGAGTGTAGATTGATGGGCAAAAATGACAAATTTCTCCATTTTAAATTATATCTACAACACTATAAAGTGTACAGAAATTGAAGGGGCCTCAATGGTTTCCGAGTCCACTGTAAGAGAAATTTTTACTCGTCTTCATTTAAGGATTGCAAAAAAAAAATAACAGTTTATATGCATTAAATATGTACACTAATTGCCAATGGGCTGTCTAGGTGGTTTTTGAAAGTCTGAAAAGAGAATTCAGCTAGGCTGTGATGTGCAGGGATTTATTCTCTTTGCTATTTCATCCCACTTTTGTTTTTGCTATTTTCGTGGAAAGGCTGCCATTTGCCTTACTAAACAACAACTCTTTAATCATCTGAAAGAAGAACTACTTGTAGCTCTTTTTAGAAAAGTGAGGTTTTGTTTTACAGCGTGTGCTCATCATTTATTTTTTTGTTTGTCTTGAAACAAACGAATAGGTTTTGTTCTTATTTATATGATTTGTCTTAATTGGTTCATAAAATTTGCCATATTTACTTTTCACAAATGTATTTCATTTCACCAAAAGTATTGTAAATGGTGGCACCGTGATAGCATAGCGCTGATCCCTCGCAGTAAGGAGACTAAAGTTCACATCTCAGGTCTTCCCTGCATGGAGTTTGCATGTTCTCCCTGTGTCAGCATGGGTTTCCTTGCACATTCTTTTGGCATGCTGGTTAGGTGGACTGGTGACACTAAACTGGCCCCCATGGGTGTGTGGTGTGTACGTGGGAGTAAATGTGTTCACCTGTGATGGACTGGTGCCCTGCTCAGAGGGGTTGTTCCTGCTTTGCACCCCTACACTTGCTGGGATAGGCTCCAGCCCCCTGTGAGCCTACTCAGGATTAGGCAGGCTTGGAAAATAAAACAGTATGGTGAATCGATTAATTTGAAATCAACTTATGATGCATTTTTGTAGGCGACTTCAGGGACTGGGTTAAACTACCACCTGTGTCTTATGGACACAGAGCATATCTTCAGGACCTGCCACCCCTAACCAGCCATTTGCTTATCTCTTTCTTGGTGACTTTTCTGGTGGTGCCTTCTTGCCAACGAGGCAACCTTCAGAGTTCCTAAACAGAAGTTTGTTAACCGTCACAAGTCACTCTGTGTTTATATTGAAATTTCATGACAGCTGAGCTGCACTTTTTATTTAACTGATTTGCAATTTCTTTTCAAGTATATTAAATGTGTTGGTGTATTGTACAGCTTCCTAAAACACGGAATTTTGCTTGATTTTTTTGGGATAGTTACTAAACTTCAGGAAATACAGAATACTTCCCATGAGCACCGTTGTGATTAATGACAATGGGGAGATAATAAAGGTGAAAAAAGCTTAAAAAATGGGGACACAAACAAGACAACAGGATTCCAATAACTCAAGAACAGCCTCCAATGAGCCAGGCAATAAAGAGGAAGGAGAAAAAAAACAGTTAAGGATAATAAATGGTGAGGTACACAGGCTCCAAAGGCCAAAAGAAAATGGAATCATAATATTCCCCAGCCTGCCTCTGCCCTGATGCCGCTCTAAAATTGGAAAATTATCATATGAACTTCTCCTGAAAATCAGTTTAAAAAAAGTTAGGGCCGTCTGTCAAAGTAAGGCATGGCCCATAGAGAGTGAATGTGCTGCATCTAGACAAAGTAAAAAAATGAAATACTGGAGAGACTGAGAAAAACTTGGGTTTTTACTTAGAGTCACAAAGGCCAACAATGACCCTGTAAACATATAATATAAACAATCCATAATAATCACTTGACAAATGTTGGCAAAAAATCACATTTAAGTCAAAAAGTACTCACACCTTTCTATATTATTGGCTCAACACACTGGTCTCTTCCTTACACTATCTTGTGTGAAAAGCTGTTTGAATAGCCTGTGGATTCTGAAGGACAAAAAAGTGTTTGAGAGCAACACGGCACAGCAAGACTTACTTAAGTCACAGTCTCACGGTATCCAATTTTCTTTTATATTGTATGTTTTGTAGGGGGGCTTTCAGGTTTTTGAACCTTGACACAATTGGCATCCCTCATGGTAGGCTATTTGACATGATTAGTAGTGATGGGGGGTGAAATTAGCCAAAGTGCTTTCACAGTGAATTTGCTGACTTTGCTGGTGACCATCCATCCATCCATTATCCAACCTTGACCTTGTTTGCCAAATTTTTTCCAGAACAAAATTCCCAGGGCCCCATGATGCTTTACAAGGCAAGGTTAACATCACAGAGTTGTGCCAGCCAAATTTGAACAAAACAGCCCCACAAGTACCACTGATCCTTTGCTTTGCTCTTTCTTATAACGTGTGATACAGTTGTAAACAAAGTGTGCCAAGACACTGATATAGCAGCAGGGCTGTCAGAAAGTGCACAGCCAGCATCGGTTTTACATGGGGAAAGGAGAACACACAAGATTGTGCATTGCAGACATACTGTAGCACTCCATGACTGAACGCAGCTCACTAGCAATGTTTTTGCAGACATGGCAGACATGACAATGTATGCAAATACAAGAATACGTAGTCAGCAATATTTGCTTGTGTATGCATTTGTTTTCTGGTGTATTTATTTAAGTAAAGAGCTTCTGTAAAAACAACAAATTTTACCCAGGGGACAAATAAAGTTCTATCTCTCTGCAGTCAGACTTTGTATGTTAGGTTAGGTTCGGTTAGGTAGACTTTATTATTCCAGAGGGAAATTTGTTTGCAGCAGGAAAGCACAAAAAACAGAAGACATGGTTACACAGATCCAACAGATAAACAAAGACACAATATTTGACAACCAAAATTACTACATAAACACACACTCAAGCTTAGCACAAGAAGAATAATTACTTTCAACAGCACACAAAGCAATAATGCAGAATTTAACATTTGGCAGCATCCCTACAAGTAACAGAATTTAAAAATGCTTATAGCTCTAGAAATAAAAAAGTCCTTCAACCTGTTGTTCTTCACGTTTGGAAATCTAAATCTGCAACTTGATGGCAACAGCTAGAATTTAAAGAAAAGAGGATGGCTGCTCTCTGACAGAATTCAGTTGGCTTTCTTTCTAATCTGTGTGCAAAACATTTCAGTGATAAAGGCCTGCCATGAGCCAATAATTTTACTGCTAATTTTTATAATGTTGTTAAGATGGTTTATATTCTTATTGCTGAGGTTGCAAACCAACAGATAAAAGCAAATGTAACAATGGATTCAATAAACGACTTATAAAAAGTATCATTATGGTGGTGTCCACTTTAAACAGTTGAGTTTCTTAATAAAGAAAAGTTGTAACGTTGTCTCCCCTTTTTAGAAGTTTGTGCTATGTTAAAATCAAAGTTTAGTTTGATATCAATGATTCTTCCCAGATACTTGTACTGCTCTAGCATCTCCACTGTCTCCTTTTTAACTAAAGTTGGGACAGTGGATGGTGGGGAGCACCTGAAATGTACAACCGTATCTTTTGTCTTAGAAATATTCAAAAGTAAACAGCAGTGATCACACCATCATACAAACTCATCAACAGCAGGTCCATGGCTGTCTTCCTTATCTTGTAAAAGACTCCCAATGACGGAGTTGTCTTTTCAGAATGTGCTTATCCTTGTGTAAACTCCTGCACTCATATGTATGTAAGATAAACAAAAGAGAAGACAGGCGGCCCCCTTGCGGAGTACCCACAGATGCACTTAGGCTGTCAGAGAAACAGCCATTAACACTCACTCTTTGTAGTCTGTTTGTTAGACTAAAGTACAGAATCCACACCACCAAGTTAGGGTGCAAACAGCATTGATCCATCAGTTTCTCAACTAAAATGTGGAGCTGGATTGTGTTATAAGCTGACAAAAAGTCCATAAACAGCAATCTTGCATGGTTTTGATCCTTCCAAGTACTCATACAATAAATTCAAAAGTGTTGCTGTGGCGTCCTCCACACCCCTCTTTGCTCTGTATGGAAATTAGTACGGGTCCAGATGAGCCTCAGTTTTGTTAAGTAGTTGTCTCTTAATTAACTTCTCAAAGGATTTAATGCCAATGGTCTAAAGTCACTTAATGCTTTGGGGTGTGCAGTTCTTGCCAATGGAAAAATAATTGCCTGTTTCTATAGGCTGGGCACTTGCTGTAAATCCAAGGACATTTCAAATATGGAGTGGAATGTTGGAGAGAGCTTTTCTGCATGATTCAATACCTGAGATTGTATATGTATTTCAATATATGTGCCAGTAATTAAATATAGCTGTATTCTCCTAAAAGGCAACTCATTTACTGTCAAGTACCATGTTTCATCAATCATTCCATTTTCACAAAGAAAGCTCACTATGCGACTCTTCAGTTCCACCCGGGGGGGTAAACGTTAACATTATACAAAGTTATTGTCTGTTTTACCTGCATTTTTATCACTCTTTAATTTATATTGGGATTAATAAAGTATCTATCTATCTATCTATCTATCTATCTATCTATCTATCTATCTAT
>JANRMT010062835.1:27616776-27691145 GCA_026402145.1 Polypterus bichir lapradei | reverse complement strand
TGAATCTGTCTGTATGAATTTTGTATGTTCTCCCTGTATCTATATGGATTTATCCTGGTACTACAGTTTCTTTCCATGTCCCAAAGGTACAAGTCTCTCTATTATAAAAAAAAATCTTGAAAGGCTTGGAAGGAGACGATACATGATTTTCTCGGAGACACTTTAACGTCCCGCGAGACAAGGCAGTGAGACAAAAGAACAGCTGCTGTACAGGCCTTTAAATGATCGATGAGCAGCACGACAAGCAGAACACGCATGTCAGCAGCAGCAGCAGCAAGCCAGCAGCTGATCCGAACTCATCTCCTCAGCGTGTGCTGAGCCCCCCTTTACAACGCAAGCAGCAGAGATGTGAAGTGGCTGGTGCATAGCGCACCCCTGGGGTGGGGCTAGGGGTTGGGCAAGCAAAGCTAGCAGTGGGCTAAGCCCCTTAGTGTTTGAAAAAAATGCAGCTCTAGGGGTCCTCAGTATGGATGGGTGAATGAGTCTGCCCTCTGATGTCCCATTTGAAGGTGGTTTCTTTCCAGAAACCAATAGTACTCTATCAACTCCAGGATTGTGAATTCCAATATTGGAAGAAGCAGGTTTACAAAATTGATAGGATTTATAGTGTATAAAAGAAAGACTATGCCCGCACCTTGTAAAGACTGCCCATTAGATTGTAATTGGAAAGCCAACAGTTAAAAGAAACATTCAAGGAAAGTTGACACTTCTGTTATTTTTTTTTCCACAGCCACATAATGTAGGCATTCCTTAGTAGTGTTGATTAGCAAAATTTACCACAGTGTTTTTTGCAGCAATTTGATGGTGAACCTGTTTGCCAAATTTTTTCCTAAAAATTTGCAGTTTGGCCAGCTTAGGCAAACTTCCTCAGCACCCCATAGTGCTTTGTGAGGCCAGTGTAACATCTCAGAGCTGTAGCGGCCTGTGATGGTTGGGACAAACCAAGTACATAACACTGATCCCCTCCATCAGAGGCTCAACATCTGCCATTGGAAGTCAGTGCCCACCTGCAGAACAAATGCAGAGGCTTACAACCAAAGGTGGCCGATGTGAAGCTCTTCCTCTTCCATGTTCTCCCCTGCCCCTCCTGTCCACCTCCCAGATGCTGGAGCGTAGGAGGCCCCTCCCACCCAGCCACCCCTAAATCCAGCATCTAAATGGGCACCTGGCAAAACTGTGGGCAGTGCAGCTCCTGCCCTATCAGCTGGTGGACCCATCCCCCTTACTTCCACTAATCACTTGCCACATCCCCAACAGGCAGATCACCAGCTGCCATTACTTTGCAATTCTGTGGACATACTGACGTTCATAAAAATGAATGATTCCTGGATCAGTGGAGATTTCTATCCCCCTAACTCTTTTGTCTATCCCTCTTCATTGCTTTCCCTCTGGTTTTCTGTGCCTCTTATGTGCAACAGACTTGTGGGGGCATAGCCTTTGTGAATTCAAGCTTCCTTGCTACTGTCTGCTTGAAGTTTTACTTTCCTGCTATTTAATTAGATTAATTGTCATGTATCAGGTCCAGAGTTTCACAAATAAAACTTCTTTCGAAACAAAAGCTAAACTTAATTTTCAAAGGAGTTTAAGTCCTTATGTAATGTCCTAAAAATTAAAAGAATTCAGAGGCATCCTGTAGACAGCTGCCCTGTTATAGATGGCATGGCATCTCTGGCAAGTTAAGCCAACTGCATCACGTAATCAATTGCTTATAACTTATCGCCTTTGATACCATTGACCACTGTATTTTGTTCAAGAGGTGGGAAAATTACATTTGATTCACTGGCACCTTCCTAGCCTGGTTTAGTTCTTATTTTATCAAATCAATTCCAGTATAGGGCAGCACAGTGGCGCAGTAGCCACAGTAAGGAGGCCTGGGTCTCCCGGGTCCTCCCTGCATGGAGTTTGCATGTTCTCTCTGTTTCTGCATGGGTTTCCTCCGGGTGCTCCGGTTTCCTCCCACAGTCCAGAGACATGCAGGTTAGGTGTTTTAGCGATTCTAAATTGTGCTTGGTGTGTGGGTGTGTGTGTGCCCTGCAGTGGGTTGGCATCCTGCCTGGGGTTTGTTTCTTGTGTTGGCTGGGATTGGCTCCAGCAGACCCCCATAACCCTGTAGTTAGGATATAGCGGGTTGGATAATGGATGGATATTTCTGGATTATTATTTATGTTGTAGCCTGTAACTCGGTGCCCATGTATATGAATAAAGATAGACAATAGCTGGGGGTGAGGAAGATAGAACTGCTTTAAAAAATGAGCATGCACATCCATCCACCCATTTTCTAAAATTTGCCTGTGCTGTGGGGCCAGGAGCCAGACCCCCTCCTAGCAGTACTGGCACTGGCAGATACCCTGGAACACAACAAACTAAATTGATTGTCTTTTGGATGTGGGTAGCAATCAGAGTTCAAAAGAAAACCACACAATGAAATGGGGAGACCATGCAAACTCCACACAAATAGTTGCCTGGGCAGGATTTGAATCCAGTACTATAGAGCTGTGAAGAAGACCTAATCACTGTGCCTTCCATATACTGTATGAACAAAAACTTACAGAGTTTTATGAAGATCTCAGCCTGGCAGCTATAGTGTAAGGGGTTTTTGGTAGGCCAGTAAAGATCTGATCACAAAGAATGCAGCATAGAAGAAGGAGAAGATAATGCAAACATGAGTAGATAGGGTTTATTTATGTTTAGTGGGGAGTTAGGAAGCCATATATGGGAATATTTGATTACAAACAACATCAAAGATTTGTGGTGTCCCCACTTTGTTGAATTGCCTCCATGTTTTTGTTAATCTAAATCCTTTAGTGACAGTCTTTATTCTGATAATCTTAAACAAACACTTAACTCTTTTTTGCCTTCCAAAATGAAATATCATTGCCGTATTCATGCATTTCGTCCATTTGATAATGGATGGATGACTTGTGTGCCTTAGTTGAGTGTAGGTAGCTGAACTGGTTGCCACTTCCCCACAATCTTGGTTTTGAACCTTCTCGTAAAGACACACATTTTTTGTTAATTTGCAGTTCTAAACTGATCCCATATGCTCTGTGATCAGTGGCGTAGCTAGAGTTTGTGCCACTCGGGGCAGGGCGGTGCTTCAATTTGCCGCCCTCCAACATATCTGAATATGTTAATCTATTTAAATAGAAAATTAAAATGAAGTATAGAGAAAAATTAAGATAAATTTTGCATAGATGTATTCATATATAGAGAAACAGCAATAATTTTTCACATATAATTATTTATAAGCATCAACTAGACAAGAATATAGTATAGATGCACTGATAAGCCGTGTTCTGATTATTAGTTTCATATAATTACGCTGCATGCAGGTTAGGTTCTCTGGCGATCCTAAATTGTCCCTAGTGTGTGCTTGGTGTGTGAGTGTGTGTGCCCTGCGGTGGGCTGGTGCCCTGCCCATGATTTATTCCTGCCTTGTGCCCTGTGTTGGCTGGGATTGGCTCCAGCAGACCACCGTGACCCTGTGTTAGGATATAGCAGGTTGGACAATGACTGACTGACCAATTCCTGTATGTACATAAATGTGCGGACAGATAAATATGGTGTCCTGCAGAGCTCTGTACTAGATATGGAGTTGGTATACAAAACGTTCGGCACCAACTCCGATTTCAACTCCTTAATTTACGGTACCACTGAATCAGACTCCGACTCCTCTATTTATAATTAGACTAATATGTTGATTGAAAGCACACAACTTAAAAGATACATGGCGCTTCATCACTGCCAGCGTTTATCATCAGGCTACCGTTTAGCACTCTGACCTTTAAAGTTTGTATTTAAACACTGTAGCAATGTTGTTGTGGCATACAAACACTGAATGACAGTAAACATTAAACTTACAAAATTTTTTAAAAAGTCTAGTAGAAAAATATAGTTGAATCATATGTGAAACAGGCAATTTTAACACATTATATTACAATTTACATTTAGTTGGAATCTAACTCTAGTAACCCAATAACCGTTTCCGATTCCGACTCCATGACTCGACTGCACAGCTCTGACTCGGACCGTTTCTGTTTTCATGTTACTGTACATGGTGCCATTAGGAACTATCATTGCAAGACAGCCTTAATTTTCACTCGTATGCAGGTGACACCCAATTATACCTTTCTTGTAGACCAAGTAACGTTTTTCCAATGGTGTCTTTAATTAGTTGTGTCAGTGAATTAAAGGAGTGAATGGATGAGACCTACTCTCTGAATACAGAAAAAAAAGAAATGCTAATTACTTGGGGGAATGATGTTAACCACAACAACATTCTGTCACTCTTTAACTCAGTTTGAATTTACCATTGGTTTTACTGCATTATCTTTAGAACCTACCATGTCTTATAAAACACTGTCACACACGTGCGCTTAGGAGGCAGTCAACAAGGCCAGAGGTGATCGATTTATTATCACACGGGGGGTTGTATTGTGGTGCTAATGCCTGTCTCTCTACTTTTATAGAACCAAGGAAGAAAAATAACCCACTCACACCATCAACAAATCCCACCCTGGAAAATGACTCTACATCAATATTCACTTCCGGCCCTATTTTGATGACGTCACTTCCGTCCAGCCCGAATGACGTCACTTCCGGTCCCTCGCTGATGACATCACTTCCTGCCACATCATTTCCTACAGCCATTTTACCTACTGTATAAAAGCAAACGCCTCAGATCCAATTTTGTCAAATGTATGATTTATTTTGAATCTTTCTTGACCATCTATTGCATCCAAGCAATACACGGGGCAATTCCCCAACACTTTATATTTGTTTTGTGATCTTATTTCATCACAACACATATTAAGAAATTTTCTATATATTATGCACTGAGAAATTAAGTCATGCATTTATTTCTAGTAGGATTGATTACTGTCATGCATTTTTCACTGACTGTTAAATTTGTTATTTATGTAGCGTTCATCTTTACGTAGCGTTCAGGTGCTGCTGCACGAATTACAAGAACAACAAAGTTCTCAAAGCCTTACGCTGGCTTCCAGTTAAGCTTAGGGCTGATTTCAAAATCCTCCATTTAACTTGTAAAGACTTAAATGGCCAAGGCCTTGTTTACTTATCTGAACGTTTCATTACTTACAAATTACAGTGCACTTTAATGCCAGCCTACTTAAGGTTCCTTTCTCTACACCCCCCTAGAACTGACCCCCCCCCCCAGCCTTATTAAGAATAGTTACAGAGCCCCTAAGCTGTGGAATGATCTGCATTGTTAATGTATGACTGTAATGTGCCTTCAGTCTCAGATTTTAAATCCCATCTGAAGAGTCACAACTTCAGTTTAGCATACCCTGACTAGAGTTGCTGATGAACTGTGCATACTGCATCTCTGTTTGTTAGTCATTTTTACAGAAATATAAGTAGTATGACATTTATAAACTGTTACTAATTCTCCTCTATTCTGCTTTTTTTCTTGGTATCTGGATGTGGTATTCGTGCCACTGTTCTGCTGCCATGCTGCTCTCCTGCCCATGGAAAAATCATCTCAGATGAAGGAGCATTGGAATGTTTGGATGGAAAGATACTCTCATCAGATTGGATGGCCAGCACAAACTCCACAACAGAATACCTAAGAAGGGGTGATCGGTCAAGGTCTTCATGGCTGTGACTATGTCTGACTTTGACTTTGACTTTCTCTTTTACAATTTTCATCTCCTGTGTTGTCAACTGGCCATAGTTCATCAGTTGATTAATGGACAGATATGTTTGGATTCCATTTATGTTTAATCAGTTTCTACCTTGTTCTTTGTGCTTTTTAACAAATCTACATTTCTAAGTGTATTAGTTCTGGTTTTAGGAATTAGTATAACCTATATATGCATTTTACCTGAGAATTAGTTTATAGCGCTCTGCGCCTGCACTCAGTGAAGAGTGATTGACAGAAATGGGTTGTATTGTATTGTATTGTATTGCACTTACAAAGGTTTTTATTACCATGAAATATAAGACTTTTGTGTGACCACAGTTGACAGAGCATTGCTCTGACTGTGAAAGTGTGTTTTCTCTGTAATCAAGAAAGCTCTAGAAAGCAACAATGCATCTCAATACGCAACAGAATCTTATCTCAGAGAAGCACGGTGGCACAGTGGTTAGCACTGTTGCTTCACAGCTCAGGTCACATTTTTGGCAACAATTACTGATCCAGCATAACTGGCAGACTCATCTCCATCCCATAGGGACACTGAAAAGACCATTGAACTATTATAATCTTTTAAAATTGGTTCTGTTTGTCCTTTCCCCATTGACTTCAAAACAGTTCACTGAGTTTGACAAAATTTCCGAAACCTCTTGGCTATTTCATTGAACTTGAGGCAAAACAAATTCAACAGGGTTCACTCATCACTGTTCCATAGCACACCAATAAAATTGATTATATCCTATGGCTCTCATTCACACCACTGCAGAGGAGCACAGTGCAATTTTAATATATGTGATATGCTTCAGTCCTCCCTGCATGGAGTTTGCATGTTTCCCTGTGTCTGCGTGGGTTTCCTCCCACAGTCCAAAGATATGCAGGTTAGGTGCATTGGCAAACCTAAATTGTCCCTAGTGTGTGCTTGGTGTGTTGGTGTACACGCCCTGCGGTGGGCTGGCGCCCTGTCCGGGGTTTGTTTCCTGCCTTGCACCTTGTGTTGGCTGGGATTGGCTCCAGCAGACCCCTGTGACCCTGTAGTTAGGATAGCGGGTTGGATAATGGAGGGAAGATATGCTTCATATTTTCTTAGACACAAGGAAATGCACCATGATGTACAGTATATTAAACTGTACAATGCAACTACTCTTTCTTGTTTCATACAAATGAGTTTGACCACATGCACACTGTAATCTCTGTGAATGAGAGTCCCCAGTATTGTCATTGTCTGTAGCACATCTTTAGGACTGGACTCCCCATAATTGCTTTCACAATTGGCAAAATGGGCCTTAACACATCCCACATGGCTCATTAACACATCTACACATGACAGGAGATGATGGCAATTTTTTTTATTTTTTCCTTAGGGAACTTTATTTAAACACAAAATGATAGGCAGACGCATGCTGAGTTAGTGCATATTGACATTCACAGTCACATTTGAGTTTCTGCACACGTATATGTGTGAATAAGTCTTCAAGAAAATTTTCCCAAGTATTGCTGCAAGCCAGCTGTTAATTCCAAAATACACAGAATACTGTAACAGAACTGAGTTGAACTATACTGCCAGGCAACATACCTGTAGTTTCTAAGAATTTCTCTTAGTATTGAACCCAAACACACAGCAAAAACTGAAAGTGTTCAGACCCCTTCACTTTTTGCACAATTCATATGTTGTGGATTTAACTAAAAATGGATGGATTTGCCATTTTGCCTATCAATCTACACTCAATAACCCACAATGACAAAATCAAAACGTGCTCTCAGAAAGATTTGCAAATGTATTAAAAATCAAAAATAGAAACCTCTTATTTATATACAGTAAGTATTCAGATCCTTAATTCACTACTTTGAGGAAGCCCCTTTTCCAGAAATTCCAGCTTCAAGTCTTCTTGGGTAAGTCTCTACAAGTTTTGCACACCTGGATTTGTTCAGTTTATTCCATTCTTCCAGGAAGATCCTCTTATGCTCCATTAAATTGGATGGGAAATGTCTGTAAACTGCCATCTTCAGATCTCTCCACATGTTCTACGGAGTTCAAGTCTGGGGTATTGCCTGGTTCACCGAAGAACCATCAGAGACTTGTGCCTAAGCAACACCAGCATTGTCTTGGCTGAACGCTTTAGGTCACTGTCATGGTTCAAGTTGAATCATCTCCCCAATTCTAGGTCATGTGCACTCTGAAGCAGATTTTCTTCAAGGATCTCTCTGTATTTTGCTACATTCATCCTTCCCTCAAATCTGACCTGTCTCCCTGTCCCTGCCACTGAGAAGCACCTCCCATAACATGATACTGCCACCATAAGGACAGTATTAGGCAGGTGATGAGACATAATGCTTAGAGTTCAAGGAGTTCAATCTTTGTCCCATCAGACCAGAGACTCTTTGTCCTCATGCTCTCAGAGTCCTTTCAACGTTGTTTGGTAAATTCCAAGCAGCCTCTCATATGCGCCTGATGGATGGAGTGCAGCTCAGATGGCCGTCCTTCTGACAGGTTCTCCCATCTTAGCAAAGGACACCTGAAGCTCTGTTAGACTGACCATTGGGTTCTTTGGTCACCCCTCTGACCAAGGCCCTTCTTGCCCATTACTCAGTTTAACTGAAAGGCCAACTCTAGGGAGAGTCCTGGTTGTCCAAAACTTCTTCCATTTCAAAATTATTGAGGCCACTGTGTCCCTGGGAACACCGAAAGCATTACAAACGGTTTTACCTCCTTGTCATGACCACTGCTTCACCACAATCGCGTAGGTCTACAGAGAGTTCCTTGGACTTCACAAATTGGTTTTTGTCCTGATATGCAGTGTAAATTGTGGACTGGACCTTCTATACACAGGTGTGTGCCTTTCTACATGATGTCCAGTCAATTCAACTTCCCACAGGTGGACTCCAATCAAGTTCTAGAAACATCTCAAGGATAATTAAAGCGAACAGGATGGAGCTGACCACAATGTGGAGTGCCACAACAAAGGGTCTGAATACTTACATGAATGAGAGATTTCAGTTTATGATATATTAACAGATTTGAAAAATCTTTCTAAAACATGTTATCACTTTGTCATTATGGCTTATTGAGTATAGATGGGTAAAAAATAGCACATTTATCCATTGTAAATTAAATTTAAAATGCAATAGAGAGTGCATAAAGCGAAGAGATCTGAATCATTTCTGAATCCACTGTAAATGCCATTAACATCACAATACATAAGACATGACACCATAACAACATTATATGCAGCTAGAGAGAATTATAGTATATTGATGATGTAGAAATGCCCGCATGCCCAGTAATATAAAATGAGTAAATCAAACCTTATGTTGTATAGTGTCTTTATTATGAGCGCAATCAAAAAGTAATCAATTTAGGCACAACATAAAGAATGTTTAACAGTCAGAAACCCCAGATAATGCAGTCCATTAAAAAGGTGTCTGAAATTGACATTCAAATACGCTCCCACCCCTCAGATAGACATCCAAAAAAAAAAAATGTCCTTACCTTTGACCCATCCAAGCTGATTATCCTGTACACGTTCCTCGTGCTGTCGTAGAAGTAGGAGACAGTCACCGCATGCTTGCTGGTTGGGACCCAGTTTTTTTTGGTGCTTGGGTCAATTTGGAAGACATGAGCTCTGGTGCTGTAGATGGGCTGTTCCCTGAGAGGAAGAAAGAAGAAATGATGAATCTGGTTGGGTCGCAGCACTGTTGTCTCACCGAGTCTCCCAGGTGACTCAGACCTGTCCTGAACTTGGCAGATCACCTCGCCCTGCATGGCGGGTTGTGTGTTCTGCAATATTTGGTACAGGGTGTTTGGAAAATTTACAAAGAAATCTAAGAGTGACGAACTGCACTGAAACGTAGGTGCTGCCTGTTAAGTGGCAAAAGGAAGAGTGCCAAACCAAAAATAGAGAACAAGAAACAGTAAACTGTGGCAGCCCACTCCCGCCCACACACCCACCCCTCCCTTACTCCCACCCCTAGTCTGCTGTTCTTGATTTGATTTAAACTGGACCTGCCACTGCATTCAGAAGGAAATCTGATCATTTAATGGGAGAGTAAAATCAACACTGTTCCTTAATGAGCATTTATTTGGGAATCGGAGAGCTCAAAGCAAGAGCAAAAAGAAAAAGAGCAGTTTATAGACGCACTTCTGGGATTGATTACATTAAACTAAAAACCAGGGATCACCTCCATATTACTCTCCTTGTGTATATACAGTACGTGAGTGCGGCTCCTTAACGTGCACACTCTCATGTTCTGGCACATCACTTTGACAGATAGCGTGTGCTCCACTGGAGACTCCAATCAATTCTCTCAAGGGAGCCTGGCGACACTTGTGCATTCCAACCAGTTGACCTTTCTGACCCTCATGCTATTCTTAACCTCACAGAGGCACATCCTCCAGTATTAATGGCCAGGAAAGTGGCACACTTGGCTACCAATTAGAAGGGAAATGTTGCAACACTGCCTCCAGCCCTCAGCGGGGAACACACGCGTCATTCCTTGACACAGAACGGCAACCAAAAACATCAGAGACCATTTTCAGGATGAAACAAAAGCTAAATGCTATTTTCTATGTGTTCATTTAAGGCAGCACTGTGGCCTGGGTTCACTTCCCGGGTCCTCCCTGCGTGGAGTTAGCTTGTTCTCCCTTTGTCTGCGTGGGTTTCCTCTGGGTGCTCCAGTTTCCTCCCTCAGTCCAAAGACATGCAGGTTAGGTGCATTGGCGATCCTAAATAGGGTCACTATTGTGTGTGCTTGCTGTGTGAGTGTGTGTGCCCTGCAATGGGCTGGTACCCTGCCCATGATTTGTTCCTGCCTTGTGCCCTGTGTTGGCTGAGACTGGCTCCAGCAGACCACTGTGACCCTGTGTTAGGATATAGAGGGTTGAACTCCAATTTTGTCAGTCCACTGACTCTTGGCCACCAATTAGAAGGGAAATGTTGCAATACTGCCTCCAGCCCTCAGCTTGGAACACACGCGTCATTCCTTGACACAGAACGGAAACAAAAAACATCAGAGACCATTTTCAGGATGAAACAAAAGCTAAATGCTATTTTCTATGTGTTCATTTAAGGCAGCACTGTGGCACAGTGGGTTAGCACTGCTACCTAAGCCCCCCAGAGACTTGGGTTTGATTCCCTTGTGAGCCATTGTGTAGTGTTTACACATTCTGCCCATTTTCATTTGGGACTCTTCCGGTTTCAACTTGAATATTTTAGGTTAATTGATGCCCTTTGATTTGCCCGGTATGAATTTGAGTGGGAGTTTGGCCAGCTATGGACTAGCATTCCGTCTGGCAATCAATCACGTTAGTGCACATAATACTGACAAGATGTTCCCCTGGTACTTTGTAACTCTGCAATGGATGGATTTGTTATTTAGCTGTAATTTCTTCTCTTTAGGGTCATCATAGGGGTCCAGTGGTTGGAAACACTGCCTAAAATCTTCAAAGTCTAGGGTTCAAACCATGGCCCAGTCACTGTCTGTGTTTGTTTTCCATTTTGTGCAGATTTCTCTGAGTACTGTCATATCACTTGCAGAAATTCTCTGACGATTCTGCCCATATGGGGTGTATTGATGAAGAGAATGAGACAGAAGAGAGGAGTCAGGGCGAGAACTTTGTTTCTTGGTGCTAATAGAATTGTCTACATCTTAGCATTAGTAAAACCAAGGTACTGGCAATTAATTTCCAATGCAACGAAGGGCACCCATGTCCAGTCACTATTCAAGGAGTGGATGTAGAGGTGGTCCACTCCTACAGTACTTGTGGTCCACATTGATGTCAGGTTGGACTGGTCTCGCAAGTCAGCACCTATATAAGAAAGGGCAGAGCAGGCTCTTGTTCCATAGGAGACCGAGTTCCTTTAATGTGGGAACTGACATCCTTCACATCTTCTATAACTTTGTGATGGCTGTGGTGTGCTGGGCTGGTAACATCACTTCAAGAAAAGCCCACCGAATCAGCAAGCTAATTAAAAGGGCAGGCTTAGTTATAGGGCACACTCTGGACCCCTTGGAAGTTG
Organism: Polypterus bichir lapradei; assembly: GCA_026402145.1. Classification (NCBI taxonomy): domain Eukaryota; kingdom Metazoa; phylum Chordata; class Cladistia; order Polypteriformes; family Polypteridae; genus Polypterus; species Polypterus bichir. Next base: position 27,679,475 of record JANRMT010062835.1, on the reverse strand, counting down.
TAGCAAAAGAGAGAATTAAAACAAAACTGAGAGCCATTATGAACAACACTGCACATTCTCTCTCTGACGCAGTAACACTGAGGACTTTCAGCCAATGAATTTTTCAGCAGAAGTGTGTCAGGAAACTCCACAGGGGCTGCTTCACACCGAGGTCACACTGTGACTAGGACTGCCACTATCTATCTATCTATCTATCTATCTATCTATCTATCTATCTATCTATCTATCTGTCTGTCTGTCTGTCTGTCTGTCTGTCTGTCTGTCTGTCTGTCTATCTATCTGTCTGTCTGTCTGTCTGTCTGTCTGTCTGTCTGTCTAAATGGTGCCAAGCATATGCTAATTTGTAAGTCTAAACTGTTCCATTATGGGTGTGTGTGTGTATGAGTGGGCTCTGTGGACCGGCAGCCTGTTCTGGGATGGTTTCTTCTTTGTGCCCAGTGCTGTTGGGATAGCCTCCAGCCTCCATAAGCTTGCACCAGAATTCAAGGTGATTTACTGTAATGATTTCTGTTTAAAAACAGTAAAAGTATGGTTTGCATAGGCATAGCATGTGGTTGAAATGTTTCAGGATAGTTTTTTTAGTTTTCTATTTTTCTGTAAATATTGATGGTGTCATTTACTGCCATTTTATGAGACGGTTTCTGTAATGCTGCATGCTACTTGTTATAAGAGCCACACAAACTGTGATGCATGACATCATGACAGCCATCATTTTTAAGGACGAGCTATGTGTAAGAAGAAATCCAAACTTTGTTTACATAAAAAAAAGACCTCAGTAAAAGAAATCTAAATCTTGAGCAAAAATAATACAGAGGAATACTTTCAGGTTTAGATGTGTGTTCAAATTTGGTTTTGTCCAGTAAACTACTTCAGTCATCCTTGATTCCTAGTGATTTCACCCTGGCTTACACCTGACTACTTTCATTGGGCAGCTCTGGAGTTTCATGTCTGTCTTCATCTGTGTATGAAAAAACATCAATACAATCATAACAAAATTTATGTGTGCTGTTTTACACTAGAAAATAAAAACTTTCATCTTGTGAACGCAGATTTATTTTTGCCTGCAGGAACATCTTTATCACGAGTAAATAAGTAAATGTGTAAATGAGTAAATAAATGATCAACTTCTTCAGGGACAATACACAAAAATACATATCGCTGAATTACAATTATCTACTCCAACGCCCTTTAAATCTATTTACCCTCTGCAAGTGTGGTGGGGGGCAACAGCTGCAAGATAGGAACCAACTCTGAAAAGAATTGCCAGTCAACACTTTTGGTGAAGTTTATTGTCCACAATCAATCTAAGAGTATGGACTGTGAGCAGAATTAGGTCTTCCACAGAGAAAATTCAAACATACAAAGTCCACTCTGTAGACTCAACAGGCTTGAATCAATGCTATTTCCACTGTAATCATGACACTCATGCAACAATACAATAATATATAATATAATATAATCTTCTTATATAATACGCTACCATGGCTGTTCGTTTGTCTGTCCAGGATTTTAAATCACCAGTAGCTCGCAAACAGTTTGAACTATTGACCTAAAATTTGGTACACAAATACTACGTGACGTCTACTATCAACTTTCGGGGTGATGATTGACCTCCAAGGTTATTCCTCTTTTTATTTTATTGTAGAATTAACTTGTTAGCGGCCAGCAGGGCAGCCGTGCAGCACGTGCGTACGGGTGCTGTTCTCATCCCTACTACCTTCGCCATCACTTCCCCCACCTCTTCTTATCTTAAATCATTCTTGAGGCAGATTGAATACTTAAGTGCCAGCTTAAGTGAAAAATTAAAGAAAACATACTAAATAATTGCAACACAAACCCTGACTTAATCAGTTTTAACACGTAAAGATGCCAACAGAAGAAGTAAAGAAGCGGGCTGCTAGGATGGAGAAAAGAAGAGCTGCTCAGGAAGCAGCAAGCGCATCAACTTCTGAGCAAACGAACGCTAAACGTACAGAGAAAGAGCATGAAAACTAGGAATGCTCAAGTCAAGTGCATTTACTGTATGTTATCGTGCAGCACGCCATTACTTGTATAATATAATAAGCTAAGGTTTGTGAACATCTTTCACATGATTACTCAACAGCAAGTATTATGATCTTGGTCTTAATTGAAAGCGTATGAAGTGATATGCATTGGTAAAGCAAAAAATCAATTGGGACAGTGCCAATCTCAGTGAAGTTATCAAGGTTTGTGTGTCTCTTAAGACAAACTGCTCTAGAAGGTGACATAGTAGAAAGCAAAAAAAGAGTGATGACATCTGTTGAGCGTGAACCAAATTGCAGAAGCCGATTACATGACAGGAAGAAGAAGACTTGACAACTGCGGCATCCACTGACCATCAAGCACATATGACGTGGCAGCCTGCTGGTACTTGTGCACTACTGAGGCTAGAACCTTGATCTTGACCATTGTAATCAAAAGCTTATGATCTGATAAGTTCTAGAAAGTAAAAAGAATGAGCTCAACCCTAACCCTTGGAAAAGTAAAGTGATTGACAAAGTGACAAGGCAGAAAGAGTCATACTGGTGGGCAGAAAGGTTTGTTTTAATAAAATCTCACTCCTTGCAAGCCCATCTATTGATAATCCCCTAGGATGTGATATATACATCTTCCAAATTCATAATCAAGTGAAAGTATTGTGTTTATTGATCATTGACTATAATGAAGAACTCTGTGATGTTAAAAATGAGAAAGAAGATCAGCAGCATCTGTGAAGCTGTATTATTCCATGGTGAAAACAAAACACTATCTCGCCAAAATGGAAATGTTCAGTTTGATCTATATGAACCACCTTTATATGAGGACTGGAGATCTGTGTGTTTCCTAGTATAATCATCTATCCATCCATTATCCAACCCGCTATATCCTAACTACAAGGTCACGGGGGTCTGCTGGAGCCAGGGCGCAAGGCAGGAAACAAACCCTGGGCACGGCGCCAGCCCACCGCAGGGCACACACACACACAAATCACACACTAGGGACAATTTAGGATCGCCAGTTCACCTAACCTGCATGTCTTTGGACTGTGGGAGGAAACCCACGCAGACATGGGGAGAACATGCAAACTCCACGCAGGGAGGACCCAGGAAGCGAACCCGGGTCTCCTAACTGCGAGGCAGCAGCGCTACCACTGCGCCACCATAGTATAATCATATAATAATTAAATAATATATATATAAATAATAATATAATAATATATAATGTATATATATAATATTAATATATAAAATATACATATAAATATAATATATATAAATATATATAATCTATATACTGTATATATATATATATATAAAGTAGAAAGTCATTCTGTCTGTCTCTCTGTATGTTTCCTATACAATCCTACATCCTTTCCCAGTGGGGACTGGGCGGTCTCATGGTCTGGAATCCCTACAGATTTTATTTTTTTTTTCTCCAGCCGTCTGGAGTTTTTATTTTGTTTTTTCTGTCCCCCCTGGCCATTGGACCTTACTCTTATTCGATGTTAATTAATGCTGATTTATTTTGTTTTCATATTGTGTTTATTTTTCTATTCTTTATTATGTAAAGCACTTTGAGCTACTGTTTGTATGAATATGTGCTATATAAATAAATGTTGTTGTTGTTGTTGTTCACCAATCTGGACCAAATTTTGCATAGTTGCTCTCTACAGCCATACAGACAAGATAGATTACTTTGGAACCCAAAGTTTTGACCCTGGGGGTCCAAGTGTTTTTTTATTTTCCTGTGTGCTACAGTTTACACACCAATGCCACCTGCTGGCTCAGAGCAAGTGAAGCACCCAGACAGACTAAAGCCAGACTAGCAGACAGAGCTCAACATTACTTAACTGGGCAACGCCACATGCTGCTTCTGTCTACTTTAATATACAAAGGAGTACTGTGCACTTTTGCAGGGGACTTGATTGAAAGTGGAAGTGCAGTGCAACACAATGGAGAATCAGAGGGTTGTTGTTTAACTCTTGGTCGGCTTTTCTTCATAATTTAAGCACACTAACTGTCCATCTTGAGGTAAGAGGATGCGTCAGACATGATAGCCTTCATGCTTACCAGCCAGCAAGCAGTTACCAGAGTTCTGCAATCCAATAAGAAACCAAAAAGAACAAATTCTCGACTCACAAGAGCAGAGACATTGATAGAGGGGCAGTGTGGATGCCAGTCGGGACAGTTAGCAGTAACAACAGGGTCACCATTTAAACAGCACATGAACCTTTGGTTTCTTTCCTTAACCCATTCTACAAATATACCTGGGCACACCAGGTACATTGGTTAATATGATATATTCTGTGTGATTAGAGCTGGTCCCTGGCTTGTGCCCGACACTGCCACGATGGGCTCCAGCCCTCACATCCTTCACCAGGATTAGATGGTTTTCAGAATGTTATGTAATGATAAATAATGATTACACATCAGAATATGGACTATCATATCATGTATATATATATTCACTACATGAATCAGTTGACTGCCAGCAAGCACTGTGGAAAGTCCAGCTAGAGTGTGCGTTGGTAAATGTTGAAAGAGAAGCGCTTTGGGACTTGAATCAATGTTATCGATTTTTATACATAAAATAGATTATAATCATCCTGTATAATAACCCCAAGTAAATACAAATGTGTTTCATTATGTGTACCACTAGAAAACCCATGAGATTCTGGAATATATCCATCTCTCCATCCATTACTGACCCCACCTAATCCAGTGCAGGGTGGTGGAGGCTGGACGCCATCCCAGCAGCATCAGGTGTAAGCAGGACTGACCCACTGGATGGCGTGCCAGTACTGTTCAAGGCAGTACAAATTCAGGGGCTGAAATATTTATAGGCATCATTTACTACCTTTAACTACAAAAGTGGCATGCAAAAGTATGGGCACCCTTGCTTAAAATGTTTGTTACTGTGAATAGTTAAATGATCAGAAGATGAACTGACCACCAAAAGGCATACAGTTAAAGATGACATTTCTTTTTAGCATTTATGCAAGGTTAGCGTATTGTTTTTGTTTTGTACAACTGCACAGTGAAAAAAGGAAAGGAGCACCATGCAAAAGTTTGGGCACCCCTAGATATTTGAGGTCTCAGATAACGTTTCCCAGGGTCTCAGACCTTCATTAGCTCATTAGGGCTACGGCTTGTTCACAGTCATCATTAGGAAGCCCCAGGTGATGCAGATTCTCTGACTCCTCACAGCTTGTCCTAACAATCAGCAGCCATGGGCTCCTCTATGCAGCTGCCTAGCAGTCTGACATATAAAGAACTGATTATCACACAGCAGGAGAAGGCTATAAGAAGATAGAAAAGTGTTCTTAGCTAGCTGTTTCCTCAGTTTGTGATGTTATTAAGAAATGGCAGTTAACAGGAATGGTGGAGGTCAAGTTGAGGTCTGGAAGACCAAGAAGACTTTCTGAAAGAACTGCTCATTAAATTGCTAGGAAGGCCTGTATGACTGAAAAAGACCCTCGGGAAGATTTAGTAGACTCTGGAGTGGTGGTGTACCCTTCTACTGTGCAGTGACACCTGAACAAATATGACCGTCATGGTAGAGTCAGCAGAAAAAAACCTTTCATGTGTCCTGGCTACACAATTCGGCACCAGAAGTCTGCAAATGAACATCTAAACAAGCCTGATGAATTTTAGAAGGAACTCCTGTGGGCTGGTGAAGTCAAAATAGAACTTTTTGGCCGTAATGTGCAAAGGTATGTTTGAAGAACAATGGGTGCCGAATTAGAAGAAAAGAACAACACGTCTCCAACTATTAAGCATGGCAGTGGATCGATCAGGATTTGGGCTTATATTGCAGGCAGTGACACGGGGAACATGTAACTGGGAGAGGGAAGAATGGACTCAAATAAATACCAGCAAATTCTGTAAGCAAACATCACACCATCTGTAAAGAATTTGAAGTTAAAAACAGGATGGGTCCTACAATAAGATAACACACCTCAAAATCTACAATGGGGAACCTCAAGAGACGTAAGCTGACAGTTTTGCCATGGCCTTCACAGTCCCCCTACCTAAACATCATTGAAAATCTGTGGATAGATCTCACGAGCAGTGCATGCAAGACAGCCCAAGAATCTTGCAGAATGAGAAAACTTTTAGATAGATAGATAGATAGATAGATAGATAGATAGATAGATAGATAGATAGATAGATAGATAGATAGATAGATAGATACTTTATTAATCCCAAGGGGAAATTCACATAATCCAGCAGCAGTATACTGATAAAAAAAAAAAAAATTAATTGTAATAAAAATACAAGTAAAAGAAAACAAGACCATTATATTTTTAATTTGAGTAATAAAGCAGACAATAACTTTGAGTAATGTTAGCATTTACTCCCCCGGGTGGAATTGAAGAGTCGCATAGTGTGAGGGAGGAACGATCTCCTCAGTCTGTCAGTGGAGCAGGACGGTGACAGCAGTCTGTCGCTGAAGCTGCTCCTCTGCCTGGAGATGACACTGTTCAGTGGATGCAGTGGATTCTTCACGATTGACAGGAGTTTGCTTAATGCCCGTCGCTCTGCCACAGATGTTAAACTGTCCAACTTTACTCCTACAATAGAGCCTGCCTTCTTAACAAGTTTGTCCAGGCGTGAGGCGTCTTTCATCTTTATGCTGCCTCCCCAGCACACCACCGCGTAGAAGAGGGCACTCGCCACAACCGTCTGGTAGAACATCTGCAGCATCTTATTGCAGATGTTGAAGGATGCCAATCTTCTAAGAAAGTATATAAAATATATATATATTTTGCAAGGACGAATGGGCAAAAATACCCCAAAGTAAGAACTGAAAGACTCTAAGCTGGCTACAAAAAGAGTTTACAAGCTGTGATACTCGCCAAAGAGGGTCTTACTAAGTACTGTCCATGTCGGGTGCCCAAACTTTTGCTTCAGGCCATTTTTTGGTGTTTTGTACCTGTGAATGATGGAAATAAAAGTGTAATCTGGCTTAAAATATTAAATAAATGTGTCCTCTTAAACTTGATGACTTCTGGTGATCAGTTCATCTTCAGCTCACCTAACTATTAACAGTATCAAGACATTTTAAGCTAGGGAGAGCATACTTTTGCATGCCATTGTATGGTTTAATTATTTTTTTACTTAGGACAAAAGTCTTAGAATAAACAGCCTGGTTATAGACAGTTCATTGCATAGCAGAATCTCCTCAGGTGAAGTAGATGGAAAATGGGAGGAGTGACAGAATATACCGTTTAATATTAAGCTCCCTGAGGCAGAGTGGTGGCTCCGAGGCTAGGGATCTGTGCCAACAATCAGAAGCTTGCCCATTCAATCCAATAAATGCCAGAAGTGATTCCACTCCGTTGGGCCCTTGAGCAAAGCCCATAACCTGCAGTTGTTCCGTCCTGGGTATGACGTTAACCTGCAACCAACTCTGCAAGCAGGTCCTCCAAATGGCATGAGAAAACTTGGGGTTTGGCAGCAGGATTGGCACTCCATGCACTGTAAAATACCTCACACTGTTTCATTCCATTCCAACTAGTGTGGTGCTGAGGTATCACCTGTTGCACAGCTGCGCTCGAGTCCTACTTTGGGATGCTGAGGTGGTTTGTCGTGCTGTATCAGTTCATACTCCAACCTCTGTCTCTCTTTCTCTCTCTTTCTCTCCCTCCCTGTTGTACTGCGTACCTGCACACACCACTGACCTTTAGGCAAACATGGATTATGAGGAAACATGACTTAAGTGTTTAAAATTATGAAAGACTTTAGTCGAGGGGATTGAGACTATTATTTTTAAATAAGTTCATCAGGAACACAGGGACACAATTGGAAACCTGTTAAAGGTAAAATTTACACAAACATTAGGACGTCTTTCTTTAGACAGAGAACAACAGACAATTGCAATATGCGGCCAAGTAGTGTGGAAGACTGTAGGTCTTTAGGGACCTTCAAAACGCAACTTACTGTTAGTTTAGAAGAATTAAGTGGAGAGGACTGGTGAGCTTTGTTGGGCAGAATGGCCTGTTCTCGTCAAAATTGTTCCAATGACAACATCTGTTTTGTGAGGTGAAACAAACCCTGTGTAGAGTTTTTCATGTTCTCCCCTTGTCTGGGTGTTTTTTTTTTTTTCATTTATATGATTTTTACACCCACATCCCAAACACAAGCAGGTTAGAGTACTTGGTGACTCTCGATTGGCCCCATATGGGTGAATGTGGTACCCAGGGCTGGTTCCTACCTTGTGCCTTGTTAGGTAGAATGCCTAGAGGGGGCTGGGTGGTCTTGTGGCCTGGAACCCCTGCAGATTTTATTTTTTTTCTCCAGCCGTCTGGAGGTTTTTTTTTTTTGTTTTTTCTGTCCTCCCTGGACATCAGACCTTACTTTTATTCTGTGTTAATTAGTATTGCCTAATTTTATTTTTATATATTGTCTTTTTTCTCTTTCTTCACCCTGTAAAGCACTCTGATCTACATCATTTGTATGAAAATGTGCTATATAAATAAATATTGTTGTTGTGGTTGTTGTTGTTGCCAGTATGACAAGGATAGGCACTGGTGACCCTGAATTAATTAAGAAGGTTAGAAAATGAATATACGTATGGATACATGGGCCTTTCTATAGTGAGCAACATTTTGCAGGTGATAGTGCAGTTTTAGTTTTATTATTTACATTATAATTTTGACAACCAGAGCACAGTCGGTCGCAGTGAGTCGCCAGCCCTGTCATCAATGAGAAATTCACCAGGGGGTATCGGCCTCACCCCTTCCCTCAACCGCTACATGCCCAGCCTGCGACACACTGGCAGTGGAATTGGAACACTGATCACTGGATCAGGCGGCACCTGTTGTAACAAGCTGAGCTAAATAAAGTGGGAACTCCCGCAGGCAGCTGACAACATGGCTTCTGACCTTGCACAGCTGTAATACTTCCTGCCTGCCACAGATTTAAAGTCCAGGGTGCTACTGCTAGGCCACACTGACTACTATGGTGAGGCTCTCATTGTGTTACTAACAGTTTTTAACTGATAATTAATGGAGTGTTGGCCTCTCTGACATTGAGGTCTATTTTGGATAAAATTAAATAAATAAATATGCAAACAAACAAGTATTGTAAAATGTGATTATGAACCAGTAAAACCACAAAGATATATTTTTGTTGCTTGTTTCTTTATGTATGTATTTCATTAGTAGCTATGCTCCCCGTATAAGATTGGTTGAAATCTAAGTAATGAACTACACTATCAGCATTAATGTTTGAAGTACACCAACTTATTAGAATGTAGTTTGTAATGCATGTAGTGATAAAATGTATTGCGTTTGTCATTCCAACAGATGGTGCATCACAAACATTTGTAGCAATAAAGTGAATTACTACAAATGTTTGTGATGCACCATATTTTGGAATGACAAACGCAATACATATGTCTTTTTATATGCCATTTGGTATGGTATTTGTAAAAGCAGTGTTAATATTTGTGAAGTGCTATCTATTGGAATGACAAATGCAATGCATTTTATTTCTACAAATGTTTGTGCTGCACCAACTGCTGGAATGTACTTTTTAATGCATGTAGTAATAAAATGGAAATTTCTTTCTTAATGGGCAATTTTGAAAATGGGTTTGGAACTTGTGTGCTATGGGAATCCTATAGTTCATGACACAGTTAAAGGTGGTTAATAATTCCTTAATAATAATTCTTTCCATTAATGTAGTGCTTTTCTCATAACTCAAAGCACTTCAGTGAGTGGGGTGCCATTTCAATCGCCACTACCTTGTAGCATCCATCTGCAGGATGAAATGGCAACCATTTTTGCATCAGTACGCTCACTATAGTACATATTAGTTGTTAGGTGGTGAAGTGGTGTGAGAGATAGCCAATTAGAGACAGGGGATGATTAGGGGGCCAGAACGACTAGGCCGTGGTGGGCAATGTAGCCTGGGCATGGGGATACGCTCTGCTCTTTCTGAAGGATGCCTAGAGGTCTTTTATGACCACAGAGAGTCGGGACCTTGGTTTTATGTCTCATCCAAAAGACGTCATCATTTTTACAGTACTACGTCTCATTACTGCACTGGGGCATTGGGATGCACATTCAGACCACAGGGTACGCGCCCCCTGTTGGCTTCACCAACACCTCTTCCAGCGGTAGCACAAGCTTTTCCTGGTTGGCCTGAACATGCTTAGCTTCAGGAGTGTGACCTCTTCTGAAGTGCATGTTGTATGGTTTCATGCCGAGAACCAATTCTCCATCCTATCACTGACTTGCGCTGCAAACCTAGTTAGTTAAAGGCACAGAAGACAGAAAGAGGCCATTTCCAATGTAAAGCAACATTAGCATGAGCTTCTGTTGGTATCACAGCATTAGCAAACTCTACTTGTGCTGCCCAATACACAACTTCTCAAGATAGCTGAGACCAAAATAATCACCAATGGCTACAGGGGATTTCCATTTCTACTTTTCTTTAAAAATCTCTGCACACTTTTTCAGATCCTAGTGAGGCGTGTTAAAGGATGTCCATCTCTTCCTTGACCAATAAACTGCTGCCACTCAAGCATTCGGTAACCCGCCCTGTGAATCTCTTGAAACATCTGCCTTCCCACCTCAGCTGTGATGAGCTGATACAATCAATAGTCTAGCTGCAGGCGTCCAGAGCTCTGCTCTGCAGAAGAGGTGGTCGCTTTACATTATACGTCAGTGATGTTACGTGATAAGCCTGGTTACACAATGGTTAAGATTAGGATTGACAGGTGACAAAAACATGCAGTCCAATTGGCTGCCCAGTGGAGCTGCGGAGGTCTGCAGCTGGACCCTTCTCGATATGATACCTTTTTTAAAATCCTAACGTTGGAACTGAGTGATTTATAACACCAAAACATGCTTCTGGCACATTTTCTGCAACTTCTCACAATTTTGATTTTCAAGCTTTAATTGGATTTCAAAGGGCTAATGAGAGACCTCTTATATTTTTCACCTTGGACAAGAGAATATCAGTAAACTACAAGGTGCCCAGGCTACTTCACACCTTTCAGGATTTCCATTCGGAAGGATGCCTTTGTCAAACCATCACTGTTAGACAATCATAGTCAGCAGGGAGGGAACAGAAGCGGTCGCTATAGGAGGCACCAAGGAGGATACTGCAATGCTCCCAAGGACTCCTGACATGTTTCCAAACATGCATAATTTAAATCAATACTCACTACCGTTCTGCCCGATAGCATCAAACTCACCTTTCCAAAAATAGAAGTGTGTAATTTAAGGCTTGCCTAGTAAGTTAATTAGCACTTGGAGTTATTGCTCATCCTTGACGGTGCTACATTAAGCCTGCTACAGTTAAATGTACTTCAGACAACAATCTCTCGGCGTGTATTTGCTCAGCATTTTCAGATCCACATTACATTCCAGGGTAGGCAGCATGGTATAGCAGGTAAGGCACTAAGCTTTGAAGCACGACATTGCTGTCTCAATTCCCACATCTGCCTCACTATGTGACCCTGAGTGAGTCATTTAGTCTATATGTGCGCCACATACTTGTAAACAGCTGTAACATATGCTGCTCTTGTAAGTCACCTTAGATGCCCTAGAACTACATCTTAGAGATGTTTATCATGATCCTGTGGGGAACGCTAATGCTGCAGCGCTTGACTTGAAAAATGTGAACATGTTTGTATAAGGTTGGCACGGTGGCACAGTGGGTAGTGCTGCTGCCTTGCACTTAGGAGACCTGGGTTCGCATTCCGGGTCCTCCCTGCGTGGAGTTTGCATGTTCTCCCCGTGTCGGCGTGGGTTTCCTCTGGGCGCTCCGGTTTCCTCACACAGTCCAAAGACATGCAGGTTAGGTGCATTGGCGATTCTAATTGTCCCTGGTATGTGTGTGCCTATGAGTGCCCTGCCCGGGGTTTGTTTCCTGCCTTACGCCCTGTGTTGGCTGGGATTGGCACCAGCAGACCCCTGTGACCCTGTAGTTAGGATAAAGCGGGTTGGATGGCTGGATGGATGTTTGTATAAGCAAAGTCAAGGTTTCAGTTAATGGGCAAATTTCAAATTTAGGACCACATCGAAACCTGCATGAAATAATAAATCCCAAAATTCAGATGATAACCACTTTTTTTTCACGGATAACCTACGGTTTCTTGAAGCTGTTGAGCTTGATGCAGGACTTTGAGATGGCATAGAAGTGTCCCCTATCAGCCACACTACGTATTTGAATCAGGACAAGGGAGGCAGGGCTCCATGGGAATTGGAGTTGATTGCAGCCGTGTTGGGTCCCGCAGGCATCGCCAGGTGGTGCTGCAGCTGGGACTCCTGAGCCCGTATGGGCAGCATATTCGCCACACCCAGAAGTGCAGCCAGAACTCGGCAATCAACCACTTGGAGCACTTCTGGGTGGACTATAAAAGGGCCCAACAACCACCACTCAATGGCCGCGAGTCTGGAGAAGGAAGACAAAGCTTGGAGGAGCAGTGGTAGAAGAAGAAGAAAGGAGAAGAGTGTGTTTTGGGTGCTTTATTTGTACTGGGGACTGTGTTGTGCCTGTGGGGGTCACGGGGAAGACGTGCCCCACAGGTGAAGAAGAATAAAAGTTTATTTATTTTAACGTGCCTCTGGTGTGAGTCTGTGTTGGGTCAGGCGCCCATATAGTGCCTTTGTTACATAATGTATGGAAATATCAAGACCTCACTGATTTCTGGACTGAGTTTTGGCAGCTCCCTACCCTGGCTACTCTATCAATCTTTAGTAATGGTTGACATTTGACAGAAAATACAGCTGGACAGGAGCGGCCTGCCTCCCACGATCACTGGGAGCACCTTATCAATCAAAGGAAAAAAGATCAAGTTCAAGTTCATGAAAGTGCATTCTGTCTCTGCAGCCATTCTTGAGCAGTGAGAGAAACTGCAATGGACTGTCGGTATTTGTATTACTATTATAATTATTACACTATATTTGGCAGGCAAATACACTTACATGATCAGGGAACACCAGAACCAGAGCAAAGATGTATAAGGTAACCTCCTCAGAGTCATGGAGTGGTTAACACAAAGGGACTGGACCAGCAGCCTTGTGGTTTATAGTCCAAAACATCAGCCATTACAGCATGTGGTGTTCCTGCAAACATCAGGCACTGTCACTAGTAATGGAGTGCAATCTGTTTCACAACGTAAAAAAGTCTGAACTAGCGCAAGCTGCTATATCTTAATGAATGAATGTTCATAAGAAATGTAACGATTTAATTTACTTCATATTGTGAGGGAGCATTGTGAGGGAACACTACAGCCACGTAGCATGTCTTCCCAAGGGTGATCCGGCTCATAGGATCCTCATTGTTGGGGACCCGAGTGGCTGGACCAGGCCAAGGGCTCGCTCATGTAACACCTGGCTGCGGCAGATAGAGGGTCATTTCCGTAGGGTGGGACTGGACCGCGTGTCTGCCTGTGGGGTTGCCAACCAGCATCCCGAGTTGTTTCGTCGTGTACTGGGGTGCGGCAATGCACTGTACCAGTGCATGCTCCCCAACTTGACTTGACTTGATATGGTAGAAGTACATAATAAACAAGAATAGCTGTGTCAGATATTTGAAATATTAAAATGTATGCTTCAATTTAATTGTTTAATGTCTAAATATTCCTGGTTATAAAATAAATTTGTCATTTTTCATCCTCTGATATAGTCCACAGAGGCTGAGATCCCTCTACAGTCTTTTTCTATTGATCAGTTCCAAAAATCCCAAATTATATCCACTGTAATTCAGTATTGAATCATAGTATAATATGAAAGTGTCCAATGAGGTGAATACATTTTAAAGGCGCTGTACTGTGCCTTTCACACTGAACCCTACTATGACAGGTTATAGAGGCTTAATTCAGCGTAATTCCTCCATTGTCATTGTTTATTTAGCTGGAACTTTTGTAGTAGTAGAAGTACTAATATTCTCATGTGAACAGAGTACAGTGGAACTTTGGATTGCGAGTGTTTTGTAAGAGGAGCTAAAATTTTTAATAAATTTTGACTTGATAAACGAGCGAGGTCTTGCCATACGAGTAATACGTATATGTTGTGTCTGCCAAGCATCACGTGATCACAACTGAGCCGATGATTCTTCTCTCTGTCACTGCGGGATTGTGGGTAATCGTCAGTCGGCGTGCCTCACTCATATAGTCAACATCCATACGAGTGTACTGTATACCATTTACTACAGCACTGTGACCACGTGTGTGTGTTGTAAAGTGTGAGTCCCCGTCTTGCACCCCAAAATACAAAGCTGAGTCTCAGTACTTTAGCGACACCATCTTTATTCAGCTTGAAACAGGAACTGCACGGTTATTTATTGTAGCGGGATCTGCCATTCTCATATACACAGACACAGCATTCAGGCAGGGTCGTGCCCAGGTTAGTGGCCAAGTAATACTGTGCCCTGCGCATGTATAATGTTCCTTGTTCCTTGTATCGCCCATCAACGTCAGGTGCTTATAGCATGACCGCGATCTTCTCGGATTCGCTTTTACAGCGAACTGCTACAGCACTGGGTGCCTGCGGTTACTTCAGGACGCTCTTTCGCTTATCGTCGCATTGGGTGAAATCTCACAAGAATTTAGAAAGGTAAAGTGCAGGTTAATTTGTTTTATGTATTTTTACTTTATATTTTGTATTAATCATTTTTATATGAATAGTTTTGGGTTGTGGAATGAATCATCTGAGTTTCCATTATTTCTTATGGGGAAATTCGCTTTGATATACAAGTGCTTTGGATTGCGAGCACTTTTCCGGAACGAATTATGCTCACAAACCGAGGTTCCACTGTACAGTGAAATTCTTGCATGTCATGTCGATATGCAGAATACCATCCCTCTCCAACATGGCTGTTTTCCCAAAAACAATGTAATAAAAAGTCTTAAATAATCTTAGGCCACCCTAATTCAGAGTGTTCAAAAGAAATGTAATGATTTACTTCACAAGGTAGAAGTACATAATAAACAAGAATAGTTATGTCAAATATTTAAAATATTTTAAATGTTTAAAGTCTAAATATTCACGACTGTAATCGAAATGTGTCATTTTTCACCCTCTGAGCTAATCCCATAGAGGACTAGACCCTAGTAAAGGATCAAAAATCAAAAATGACACCTAATTCTTACTCACTGACCTTGAAATAGTATAAAATGATGGCCCACATGCTTATATTTGAAATTTGTCATTTGTAACTTTATGGGGGGTGGCTCTACTGTAAAGAATATTAAATATCAAATGAAAATATCAAAAATACTATAATATCCGTGATCAGCAACCTTGAAAAAGCATAAAATGACACTCCACGTGTCTATATTACAAAACCCCACTTTTCAAAGATTTGTAAAAAGGAGTAACTTTGACCTTTCATCATATTCCATTAGGGGTGGACCCCTGAGGACGACTGATGTGACATGAACAACTTCAAGCCCTTCTGATCATTTGCTGAAGACTCCAATTGGTTTACTGCTTATCATAAGGGTGTAACTACCAGCATAAACTATTGTTCAAAATGGGGGTCTAGAGGGACAAAATTAGGGGGGAACTTCAAGAAGCTCTCATCATGTGGGGGTTTTCTCGTACCAGAGTATCAGGCCGCACTGAAGTGATTTCAAAGCATTGTAAATAGTTATCCACACAAAACTACAGAATAGAATAAAGGGTCTCTGAGCCGTATACAATACAATTTACAATATAATTCATTTTTCTATGGCCCAAAAATCACACAAGAAGTGTCGCAATGGGCTGTAACAGGCCCTGCATTTTGATAGCCCCCCACCATCTCTGTGATTTGCAATTTTAAAGAACAGTTCTCCTAGATTTGTTGAGCTTCTTTTAACACCTACTGTGTAAAATTTATCAAGTACTCCTCCAAGGTCCTTCTACTGTCAACTAGTGATGCCTTTCTTGAACCTACTATGTGTGTTTTTAATCCTAATGTTGTAGTGTTAAAAGTGTGCTGCCATCTTATTAGCCCTGTTAAGCTCCTTGTTAATGTCACAGCTATTAAGAACTGCTGTTGGCATAGGCTCCACACCTGCTCCTCATGACTCTGGCCTGGCAAAGTGCATTAAAAATGGTTGGAAAGAAAAAATACTACATGAGGAAGCAATTCTATGACATTTATTGCTAAAATCTTTAACCAAACAGGGCTTCCCACTTTTTTTTAGCCTCAGGGTTGAGAGATAAATTGAAACAGGCAGAATACCAGGACCCATGTTAATCTAGTATTTGCAATCTGTCACTCACTGCCCTGGAATACTTCTGCCAGATACAGAGTTTGTCAGATTATACCTGCTGTTGATCTGAGGGGAGCTGGGGCTGTGCCAGCCAAGCTTCGTTGGCATGGCAGTCATAGAAAAATATGAGATGTTTAATCTCTGTTCAGAGTTGGCTTAGAAGTCAGCTATAAAGTAGATGTGGCCAAAAGGCCCTTTTTCACTCATATGCTGTCTATGCATTCAGTATATGCACCCACACAAATATACATATACATATATATCTATATCTCTATAAAATCCGACATCTGCCAGTCTGTCTGTATGTCTGTCCGCTTTAATGAGAGAACTACTTAACAGATTTAGATTGGGTTATTTTTCTACAATTTGCTTGTACATTCCAGTTGATTTTGCGACTTCTCTCATTGCACTAAGGATCACAATTCGGCTGCGGCACCGATTTATTCGCACAAATCCAAGAGACAGGCTGCGGGCTGAAAAGGGGCACCAGGCCATCCTCACACATGCGCCAGCCTCCGTTCGAGTCGGTCTACCTCTTGCCATGTATTGGAGCGCACCTTGCCTCCACCTAGCTAGCGATACCTGTTTGTTCAGCCGATATTATCATCTACAAATTGCTAAGGAGTAACGTTTGATGTTTGTGAGAGATACATCAGAGCTATGTGCGTTTTAGAGGGTAGCTGCTGATTGCCAGAGGTATCATGGCCACATGCTTTTCTCCCCATGTGGAGGACGCTCTCCCGTCAGAACTGAACACGATCAGATACAGTACCAACATTTGACATTGGAGTGTATCTACCTTCTGCTTGGCCAGAATTATATTTCTTTTAATTTTATTTTTTTGATTTTTAAAGTTTGCCCTGTTTCAATACTATGTGGGCAAAGCCACAGGGGACAGCTAATACAGTATATATATATATATAATGACAAGTGTCGTCACTTTAAACAGAGACTCCCTCTTAAAGAGTATTTCAATGGGAAACCAACACACTCTTTCCATTCCCCTTTGCAGGATCAGGCTTTCTGTATGACGTGCTTCTCACACGAGCTTTGGAACATTTAGAAGATTGAGCCCTGGCCAACCTAATGGCTCGCTTTGCTGTACTCTCTCCCTCAGACTACCTCTGCTCCAAAGGCTGCCTCTGAGCTGTTTAACCCGCTTGATGTGGAGGACTTTGTGTTCTTTTGATATGAAGACGGGAGCCACGTTTGACAGCCGCTTCCTGTGTGATTCTCTGCCTTTGACAAACCCCGTCTGGAAAGGGGTCTTGTGTTTGTACCTGTCATTGAAGCAATAAAGATATTTTTCCCTCAGGAACTTGATTCCTTTTTCCAGGCTCCTGTGGAATATATATATATATCTATATATATATACTCAGCAAAAAAAGAAACGTCCCTTTTTCAGGACTGTGTATTTCAACAGTAATGTTTTAAAAATCCAAATAACTTTACAGATCTTCATTGTAAATTGTTTAAACAATGTTTTCCATGCATGTTCAATTAACCATAATCAATTAATTAACATGCACCTGTGGAATGGTCGTTAAGACCTTAACAGCTTACAGAAAGTAGGCATTTAAGGTCACAGTTCTAAAAACGCAGGACACTAAAGAGACTTGTCTACCGACTGTGAAAAACACCCAAAGAAAGATGCCCAGGGTCCCTGCTCATCTGCATGAACGTGCATTAGGCATGCTGCATGGAGGCATGAGGACTGCTGATGTGGCTAGGGCAATAAATTGCCATGTCCACACTGTGAGACGCCTAAGACAGCGCTACAGGGAGACAGGAAGGACAGCTGATCATCCTCGCAGTGGAAGACCACGTGTAACAGCACCTGCACAGGATCGGTACATCCGAATATCACACCTGCGTGACAGGTACAGGATGGCCACAACAACTGCCCGAGTCACACCAGGAACACACAATCCCTCCATCAGTGCTCAGACTGTCCGCAATAGGCTGAGAGAGGCTGGACTGAGGGCTTGCAGGCCTGTTGTAAGGCAGGTCCTTACCAGACATCACCAGCAACAACGCCGCCTATGGGCACAAACCCACCTTCGCTGGACCAGACAGGAGTGGCAAAAAGTGCGTGAGTTTCTGCATGACAGCAATGTCAGTGTTCTGCCCTGGCCAGCGAAGAGCCCAGATCTCAATCCCATTGAGCACGTCTGGGACCTGTTGGATCGCAGGGTGAGGGCTAGGGCCATTCCCCCCAGAAATGTCCAGGAACTTGCAGGTGCCTTGGTGGAAGAGTGGGGTAACATCTCACAGCAAGAACTGACAAATCTGGTCCAGTCCATGAGGAGGAGATGCACTGCAGTACTTCAAGCAGCTGGTGGCCACACCAGATACTGACTGGTACTTTTGATTTTGAGCCTCCCTTCATTCAGGGACACATTGTGAAACATTTTTAGTTTATGTCTTATGGTGTTGACTCTTTTAGTGTTCATACAAATATTTACACATTAAGTCTACTGAAAGTAAAAACAGTTGAAAGTCAGAGGACGTTTCTTTTTTTGCTGAGTATATATATATATATAGGTGTCAAAAAGGAAGGACAGGAATCCTGGATAAAGAAGGTCTCATACCTGGCCAGGAGGCCATAATGAAAGGACCGGATAAATGCACTTACCACGTGCAGGTCATCCCCATACATGACAGGTGGCAGTGTACTTCAGGGCTAAACCCGTTTAGGACACCTGCAGGGTGCAATTGAAAGTCAAGTCCTGAAATGCAGCACTGTTGGGAGTTTTTGGGGACCGCCAGAGGGAGCTGCCAGGCTGAGTCAGAGTCGGGAGGCAGTGGGCAACACTCTTGGAGGGAGAAGGAGAATTGTGCTTGGTGTATTTTTTGCTAATGTTCTTGTGAAGGAAGTGTTAGAGCCGAATGGTTTGGGGTTTGTGACGTGATGTGTGAGTCCCTGTCTTGCACCCCAGAACATGAGGCTGAGGCTCTTTAAAACCAACTTTATTCAGCTTAAAAACAGGATCAGCTTGGTTATTTATTGTAGCGGGATGTACCACTCTCCTATACACAGACACAGTAATCAGGCAAGCTCATGGCCAGGTAACACTGTTGCCTGCATTTATAATGTTCAATTGCATCACCCATCGACGACAGGTACTTATAGCGTGAACGTAATCGACTCGGATTTGCTTTTGCTGCGAGCCGCTACAGCGCTGGGAGCCTGTGGTTGCCCCAGCAAATGATAGGCTGTCTTCCACAGACGCAGCGATCGCACTTGGGGACACTCTCAGGCATGTTGTCCCATTGTGGGGAGTCCCGAAACAGTTTAGAAACCTTATAGTACACATTTAAATGAACATTCAAATCAGGGCTCAAGAATCTGCTGAGGTTGTCTTAATACTCTCTTTTAAAATGATGTTCACTGTTCACTTCTGTGCCCACACCTCCATCATAACTAAACATGTTACCCCAGTAGCAGAACTTTCCTACTTTCTCCAAAGCAATCCCACTGCTGATATGTGACTTAAACTTACTACATGATCACTACATAATCACTCTGCATTTCTCTCACACTCTTTCTACAAACAAAGGTCATGCTTGTTTCATACAACAATATCTTTGATGCATGCACTTCTTCCTATAACCTTTACCAAACATCCCATGGTGCCATGCACCCACCTCTTCCTTGCCTTCTGTCCTTACATTTCCAACCATTATCCTGGCGGTTCCTGAATTTACCTTGAAGACTTTTGCTTCTCATTTTGGCATCACCTCCTTCAGTCCCACAACACTTTTTGACATCATGAAGAATTTATCAGCATATCTGAGCTCCCATGTACTTCTCTGGTCATCATCTCCAACACTGTCATGAAAAGTGATGGACTCAGAATGGACCCCCTAGTGCAGCACCACCTCTCCTCATGTGCTGCCTAGATCAAATGATCAGGTCTCCTCACTCATTGACATCACCACAGACACTAACCATTCATCCATTTCTAACATCATCACATTTCGTAACACCCTGATAATTATAACGAAGCAATTTTCAACTATACAGAGTACAATTTTAACAGTTTCATTAATTAGAGAAAAAAATAACCGAGAGTGCTTCTTATAATCCTTGAAAAATTATATAAATAAAGCTGGTTTGATTCTTGTTATTTAGATCAATATTTCTCCAACTTTCTGGGTTCATAGCCCACTTTTTTCCACTGTAAGAATAGGTGCGACCCACAAAGAGGGAGGATTGGTCCCTCCAGTACAGGGTTTTTCAACCAGTATGCTGCGGCACAGTGGTGTGCCTTCAGAGCTACATAGGTGTGTCATTGAAAAGATAGTGGAGCAACACTGGGTCTGAACCTGAGAAGGACAAGCTACTCATGTGGGCGAGACCTGTCTGAGGAGGACAGGACTACCTGGAGAAGCTGGCATAAGCAGCTGCGTGATTACTATATTGCAGACAAAGCACACAGAGCACTTTGGATGCATCTCCTGGCTGCTAGAGTCCATCTTGGTGGTGCAAGTTCGCCAGCAAGCCTCACAGGGCTGGTGGATAGTGGGCATATGAGTTGCCTCTGAGACGCAGAAGGACAAGCAACGGGACAAAGCAACTGTGAGATGCCACCAAAGTGCTCACTAAGTACTTGTGTCCGTGAATGCTGAGCTGCTTTTTTACTGGCTTCTCCGGTAGTCCCACCCCTCGAATGTGTGTCAGTAAAACAGCAGTATGCCTTGGGATGTTTGTGGTTACAGTAAGAAGGAAAAGAAAAAAGGCTGGAAAACACTACTCTAGTGGAATGGAGCGTAATCACCAAAACAGCAGGGAATAAGTACAACCTTCATAGCAGGTCTCCCCTTTGGTGAATTGAGCGTCATTATCAGAGAAGGGGAGAAATAAGTCCCACTGTATGAATCAAGTGTGATAATCTGAGCGGATGGGGAAATGAGAATGATCTTCGTAAAAGTGACCCACTCGCAACCCACTGTGTGACTTACTACCATTCTAAACAATGTGAGGAAACACTGATTTGGATGCCATCTTTCTGTAGTACTAGGGTGGTGTACCGTGTTAGCAATTAAGGATGGAGTGAGAAGTCAAGCAAAATGACAACTTTTATTGGCTAACTAAAAAAGATTACAATATGCAAGCTTTCGAGGCAACTCAGGCCCCTTCTTCAGGCAAGATGCCATCTTTCAAATGATAACCACTGTTCAGAAGTACAAATTTACTTTAATACATGCATGAGATTGTATCCTCCAACAAAGGCAAACCACAAGTTCAAACATAAGTCAAATATTTTTATGGACAGTGAGCCAAATAAGTTTGGCTGAGAAACCAAACTCTACATTTCAAGGCTGATCACTC
The DNA here is from genome assembly GCA_026402145.1 of Polypterus bichir lapradei. Lineage (NCBI taxonomy): Eukaryota > Metazoa > Chordata > Cladistia > Polypteriformes > Polypteridae > Polypterus > Polypterus bichir. The sequence continues at coordinate 27,657,919 of JANRMT010062835.1, read as the reverse complement.
AATTCCCACTTCCATCTCCAAAGCCAGGGAAGATCTTCCTGTCTAAGTAAGGGATGCCCCTTCACTGTTATCACTTGACATAGCTGACCCTATTTCCCTGTGAGCCTTAAAAGGAATGAAGGGGTTTGGCAAATTTACTAAATTTGTTAGTTCTTACACTACAGGAATGTCTTATTTTCCAGTTAATCACCTTTAGCATCCAGCTGACTGCAAATTACAACATTCTGTTAGAAAATTAGCAAGACTGCTTGTACTCACTGGAGTACAAATGAACACCTGAAGAGGAGGAAAATAAACATTTTAACTATTCTGTATTCTTTATATCTTTCAAGGCAAAATTTCGGGAAATACATCCTGTAAAACAAACACACAGATATACATAGCGTCATTTCTACAGATGTTCCAGTGCTTGCTAAAAAGAAACCATTTTCAGCCTTTTTTCGCTGCCATACTCCGATGTCACAGACAACCCATATGCCACACTATCCCCCAGCTCTGTGAGCTGACCCAAGGCCAGGGTCTACATCTGAGGTTCACCAGTGGCCACACACCTGGGCCTAATCTGGGAGGCATGCACAAAGTGGTCCCTACGTGGTGTGTCTGTATCCCACCTACAGCCTCCAGCTCCACCCCTTCCTCATTCACACCACAGAGAGAAGGACGCTCCTGTGTAACTTTAGATCTCTCCATAGTTCATTACAGGGTGCTAAGATCAAAACGTTTGCATCACTTCTTTTTGTACTATATTGTAAAACATGGAGCCCCTTCTCTTCTTCTGAGCAATTTGTCTTCTTATTTACACACGTTCTTCCAGGTTGTAGTGCAGGTTACTTGGACACATTTTTTGTAGTCTAGGGAGGTGTTGTGCACATGGCCAACCTAATGGCTCACTTTCCTGTCTTCTCTCCCTCAGACTGAATCTGCTCCATTTGCTGCCTCCGAGCCATTGAACCCGCTTAATGTGGAGGACTTTGTGTTCTTTTGATGTGAAGATGGGAGCCACGTTTGACAGCTGCTTCTTGTGTGCTTTTCTGCTGTTGACAGACCCCATCTGGAAAGGGCTCTCATGTTCGTACCTGTCAGTTCAGCAATAAAGATATTTTTCCCTCGGGAACCTGTTCACTTTTTCCAGTCTCCTGTGAAATATATATATATATACACTAGACATTAAGCCCGTTACAATAACAGGCGCTAGAACAGTAGTGCATAAACATTAGTAGGAACAGTCTACATTAAATGGCAAGGACCTTGACCTCATTCTGTTTCTTGTCTTAATTTTTTTTTGTCAAAAATATTTTGCAAGAAGCCTAAAGTAAAATAATAATAAAAATAAAATAGAAACGTATGACTATACAGTAAGTATAATTAATATTGCCTTAGTGTAAACCTTTGTAGCAATCTGTAATACACAATATCTGAAGAAGATATTTAAGAAAAATTTTCTATTTTTTTACCTCATGAAATTTACATTTCTTGTAAATATTCTGTCTGAGTTTGGCAAGAGTTTGCCTTGTTCAGGACCATCTACAACCTTGACAACAACATCTGGATAGCTTCTAACTCTTGATAATGCAACATATAACTGACCATGGCTGAATACTGGTTCTGGCAAGTAAATGGCAACTTTTTGTAAGGTTCGCTCTTCTGAGTCTCTCTCTTTTAGCGTTTTTCTGACGCTCATTTTCTTTTTCTTCAAATGATCTATTTGTTCGTATTTTTTTTTTGTCTTTCAGCCTTTCTTTTGTTGATGTTTACTTGTTGAGCTGACCGTTCTTCCAGGAGATGTTACTCATATAGAATATGATTGTCTGTGTCTTTTGTCCTACTTGACGTGTCCTTTTTTTTTTTGGGTGGCATGTTGTTAGTAGATATGTCCGGAATATTTTCTCTTACAGTAATACTGGCTTGTATTTGGCTGTAATATGCGTCAGTGTATTGTGTGCCTTTAAATTTCTCTCGCAGTAATACTGGTTTGTATTTCCGTAAAATGCCTGTAATTTTCTCTGACAGTAATACTGGCTTTGATGTCCGTAATATGACTTTAATTTTCTGTCACAACAGTGGGCAATCAGCAGAGTGTCACCAGCAACTGATGTAATGTGTGGAGTGCAGTTGATAATCGTGACTGGGTCATCTCCCCAGTTAGTACTGTGCAGTTCCCCAGCAAGTATTTTAATCTGTGCTGGCGTGTAGCTGATTATTGTATGTGTGGCGTCTCCCCAGCAACGGATTTTATGTGCGCAGCCGCGACTACCTAATCAGCACTCTCCCAGCAATTATGTCTTTTATTTGCATATCATGCGCTGCCCAGCTGTGTGCCCAGCTTTCAGTGTGTGTGCTTTATTTGCTTATTATGCGCTGCCGCGGATAGGCCATTCACTGTGTGCCCAGCTTCAAGTGTGTGTGCGACCAAGGTGCCGTGCGCGTGGGCGGGGCACGGTGTGATGTGCCGGCGCCGCTCATGCGCACTTCACCAGAAAACACACACACACGGACACCTGGACGCACACAGGGCTTTTATTAAAGAGGATACAGTATATAGGTGTCAAAAAGGAAGGACAGGAATCCTGGATAAGGAAGGTTTCATACCTGGCCAGGAGGCCATAATGAAAGTACTGGATAAACACACTTACCACGTGCAGGTCATCCCCATACATGACAGATGGCAGTGTACCTCAGGGCTAAACCCGTTTAGGACACCCACAGGGTGCAATTAAAAGTCGAGTCCTGGAATTCAGCACTGTTGGGAGTTTTTGGAGACTGCCAGAGTGAGCTGCCAGGTTGAGTCAGAGTCGGGAGGCAGTGGGCAACACTCTTGGAGGGAGAATGAGAATTGTGCTTGGTGTATTTTTTGCTAATGTTCTTGTAAAGGCTTTTTGCTTGATTTCTAAAAAAAATAATTTTTGATTTAGTATCTTGCTTTTATACTGTATGTCCCTCAGACGGCTTTCCAACAAATACATATATTATTTTAATCTTGGATGCACTTTGTGGTCACAATGTGTAGGGAAGATCCAGAAGAGGACTCCACATCATAACAAAAACTTGCAATGACTTTAATTCAGTAATAATACTGAAAAGGCAGAGATTATTGTGATTTTTGTAGTTTTGACTCATGCTTATTGTAATTTGGAGGTGTCTTTGTGATTATGAATTCCTTTGGAACTTGTGATTACTTTTTATTGTAATTTGTATTACATTTCCGCGACACCATTCTGCCAACTGGCATGGTTTATGCTAGAATTGACTCCCACTGCCTTCCTTGTGATAGCTGGAAGCCTCATCAACTGACATCTTTGTTCTGACACCATGCAGGACAGCATTGCACTATCTGCAGCATACAAGGTTTTTGCATCCCCATTAAAACAAACCTGAGCATCAGCTAGCTTCTCAACAACTTAGGGATTTACGAATTGTTGTGAGGTTTTTTCTTGTAACTAAGATTTTTGGGTTATGTTTTGGGTGTTGGTGAATGGTTTCTTTCTGTCTTACTGGCTTAGACCTCTGCTATGTTATATTGAAATTTGAATAAAACACCTAAACACATAATGGTGTTGAGTGTCTAGTGGAATAAAGTTATGGGAAAATGATCAGAGGATGGATTAAAATGAAGAAACGGGCCAAAATCTAAGTGTAAAGAACAGGAAGGGGTCTGAAAACCACAAGAAAGAAAAGGAAAATATAACAACAAAATCTAAAATGCAAAAACTAGTAATAAAATAAGAGTTCTAATACTAATGTATTTTGGCTTCTACTTCTTTGACAATACAAGAATACAAAAACTATGGTAATTATGCAAAGAAAGAAGAAAGAAAGAAGGACGCCTCACGCCTTAAAAGACTGGTGAGGAAGGCAGGCTCTATTGTAGGCACGGAGCTGGACAGTTTGACATCCGTGGCAGAGCGACGGGCGCTGAGCAGGCTCCTGTCAATCATGGAGAATCCACTGCATCCACTGAACAGGATAATCTCCAGACAGAGGAGCAGCTTCAGCGACAGACTGCTTTTTGTCTGCACTTTTATCACTCTTTATTTTAATATTGTTTTAAATTAGTATCTACCTATCTATCTATTTATCTGTCTATCTATCAAAAGCTAGGGTGTCAGAAGCCACCTTCTTAAATAGGTGATGAATCAATGTGTTACGCAACTGGCAACAGGCATAACAACTCCAAACAACAGTACCTGAAAAAATAGGGTCTTCAAATGGTCCCAAATAATGTCACTGTCACAAGAATAAGAATTATGAACAACCAAAAACAATTCCATATATATAGCATTACATTTTTGTTTGTCTGTTCTAAGCTTCATTTGAAAACCACTGCATCTATTTCTACAAAGTTTTGCATTACTTTCTGTTATATTCTCACTTGGAATAAAGACTAATAAAAGTTTAGATTTTTGACCAATGACTATCTAGAAAGAAATAAAAACTGAGACAAGCTCATTAAAAGTAATTAGCAGCTGAAACAATACTAAAATAATAGCACTGCATATCCACTAGATGGCAGCAACAGGTCAACAGTGTGCTTAATGAAATTGCTCAGAAGAAATGGCACTTGGCTATTTAGAATCAATCAATTTTATCTTATTCTTACAGACATATATATATATATATATCTACTATATAAGAAAAGACAAGTGTGTCCAGTCCCTCTGAGCAATCTGATTGGTCACTTTGGCTTTGGTGTGATTGGTCAGTTTAGCTTTGGTGACGTGATGGAAGAGGAAGTGCGAGTATGAGACACATGAGGAGGAGAATCGACATGGGAGGCATGGGGAGAGTCAACTTCAATGATGGCAAATATAAAAATATATAGGACACGAGAAAACTCCCTAGAAAATAATGACAGTCGGAGAAGCAGGCTTCATGGGAATGCATGAGCACGAGAGAGACAGAGCGCCGGTAAAGAGACATTCACACATGGGTGAATACTGAGGAAAAAAGTTGAAAGTGCAAGAGAAAGCAAATATTTTAAAATTAAACCATTACCTGTCTTTGAATAACAAGTGGCTAGTGTATATACGGTTTAGAAAATTCAATTTCTGTCTGCCTGTTTCAGCACTATGTGAAAACCACCATAACTATCTCTACAAAGCTTTGGAGATATTCCCTGTACAGATTTTGGTTATTGACTAACAAAATGTAATATTTTCTTCATATAAATCTATAGAAAAAAGTAAATGAAACAACACCACTAGACATTACCATTTTCTCTGGACCTTAGCACTTTTTAATCTGAACATCTCCAGAAAACAACATGATATCCATGAGATTTATATATCAAAAGAATAAGAAACTACTGTGTAACAAAACAAAACAAAACAATTTTAAGGTGTTTATGTTGACGACAATAATTATTGAGAATGTTTTAATATTTAAGAGTGTTGAAAAATACATTTGCCACTCAATAACTCTTTTAACAGTTGCTCATATCAAAAATCTGTTTCCTCTTTTTTGAATTCTCATTTTATACAGAACAAAAAAAGGTCATGTTCAATTTTTTTTGTTGGGCAAATATTATACAAGCAAAAAGATCCATTTGCTATGAGATTGAGTTGGAGTAGCAAAAGTCTTTAAGATGGTGGGACATTTCATGAGGATCTGCCTGGAGTGCTGCTCAGGGAGGATGAGGGCGTCTGTGGTGCTCGACACTCATTTGTATCTCAGCAATCGAGTCGTACGTTACCACTGTGGCACATCCTACACGCTCTATAACATTTCAGTATTATTACTGAACTATTGGAATTACTAGTATTACTATTCATTGAGGGGTGGCACGGTGGTGCAGTGGTAGTAGTAAGGAGTAAGGAGTAAGGTAGTAAGGAGCCCTGGGTTCGCTTCCTGGGTCCTTCCTGTGTGGAGTTTGCATGTTCTCCCCGTGTCTGCATGGGTTTCCTCCCACAGTCCAAAGACATGCCGGTTAGGTGCATTGGCGATCCTAAATTGTCCCTAGTATGTGCTTGGTGTGTGGGTGTGTGTGTGTGTATGTGCCCTGCCCGGGATTTGCTTCTGCCTTGCGCCCTGTGCTGGCTGGGATTGGCTCCAGCAGACCCCAGTGACCCTGTGTTAGGATATAGCGGGTTGGAAAATGACTGACTGACTGACTGTTCTTTGAATTGCGCTTTGCTGCAGAATTACGTCTATTTCTCTAAATCTTACACTTAATTTCACAGGAGCATTTCTCAAGGGCTTAATAGGCTCAGAAGCACTAGATGCTAAATGATACTACACAAACAAGTAGGTAACAAGTGTCAGATCTATTTATTTTATGCATGTAATGTACATTTTAACACTCTTCCAGGTTAGGCCGGGTAAAACAGCTAGTAAATACATAAAATGGAATGAACCATTGGATGCTGAAACCCTAATTGATTACAAACACTAATCTTAACTTAGAAAAGATTGTAAAACATACTGGGTTTTAATTATTATGCTAACAATGATTTGTAAAATTACCACAAGAAATTCCTTCCTGAGTATTTAGTCCAAGGCAAAAAGTGCAGTTCTGCCTCAGAAATCACAAAGTTTATACTTTGTGGCAGATGCCTGGGGTGACGACCCGGCCTAGACGCCTTGGAGGACCGGAAAAGGGCGTACGACCATCTCAGACCACGTGGGGGCAGCCACCCTGGTTGCTATGGGGACCACGGGTACAGAGCTTTGAAGCTCAACCCTGTGGGGGCCCGTGGTCACCGCCAGAGGATGCCCCGGTGCCTGGAGAGCCCTGGACCTCAGCTCTTCCGCCACACCAGGAAGTGCTGGGGGGAAGAAGAGCAGGGACACCCGGAGTGCTTCCGGGGATGCAGCCAGCACTTCCGCCACACTGGGGCATGTCGGTGGAAGATTGCCGGGAAACACCTGGAGCACATCTGGGTGATTATAAAAGGGGCCGCCTCCCTTCATTCGATGACTGGAGTCGGGTGGAAGTGGACGAGAGTTGTGTTGGAGAGGAGTGGAGGCAGCCTGAAGGAAAGAGGCACTGGAGAGAGTGGCCTGGACTTTTGGGGACTGGTGCAGAGGCACTGGGTTGTGCACGAACTGAAAATATAAATAGTGTAAATAAATATGTGTGTGTTGGGAGACCAAACGTTGTCCGTCTGTCTGTGTCCGAGGCTCGTCTCACAACTTTTAAAAGTGGAAAACATCACTGGTGGGTGCAAACCCAACTTACATGGCTATGTTGGTTGATTGTAGATTCCATTTACTTGTCCACAATGTAGAATACCAAGTAGTTACAAGTGTCCAAAAAGACGATGTTACATTAAAATGAAGACTAAAACTACAGCTCTGTCCTGTGTTCACAAGGTAAGCCGCCATGCTATTCCTCTTCAAGATAGTTTTATTGGATTCTGAGCTTTTCTTTCAGACATCCAGTTTATTACATCAATTTAATTTAAATAGCTGTAATGAAGCTAATAATTATTTTAATGAAAGAGATTTAATTGCCTCTTAGTGCGAGAGTATGCTCTGCGTTGAAGTGCCAGTTCATTCTGTGTGCGATTCCTGCCTTACACACAGTGCTCTGACTCTACTAATTGTCTAATTCTGTAGAAACAAATGGTACATTTTTCATGCAATATATATTTTTTTGTGAGGAAGATCTTAGTTGGAATGAAAGCCAGCAGAACGAATGTTATATTATCTCGGTAATGTTGAAGGTTGGCTTCATAGAAGGTAGAAGTACAGACAACAGGAGGCTATGTTGAACAAGGACAAGTGTTTACAAGCCCCTGATGTTAGGTGAAGCAATAGGAATGACATAATGTAACACTACCGGGGGGGGGTAACGGATGATCCAGAATTAAATACTGCAGGGGTATGTTTCAATTCAAAATAATACACTTTCCTGTAAAATTGTGTTTTGCATCAACAAAAACCAAGTCACTAGGAAAAGCAGAAAAAAAATGGGAACTGATCTATGGTGGGAATATTGTATTTCGGGACAATTGTGTATAACTTGTAAAAGAGTATGCAGCTCCAGTGACCTAATAATATTATTATTTGACTGATGCCATTATCGAAGGCGACTTACAATGTTTGACATACACCTGGTTACATTTCTTTTGTTTTCCAATTGCAGCACAGGCAGCTGAAGTGACTTACTCACAGTCACATGGTGTCAGTAGTGGGATTTAATCCCACAACCTCAGGGTGTGTTCAAGATCCAAAGCCTTAGCCACCACAACACACTAGATGTTGAGGAAGAGAAAACATTATTATTTAACTCACAGATATCAAGAACTGTGTTTTGAGATCATCATGCTGCAGAAAACTATATGATTTGTTCCTGATTTATGCAGAAAAGGAGTTGGGCTGTGTGCACAGCATTAAGAGACTAACTTTTATCATTTATGAGGAAAGACTGACCTCTGATACTATCAGAAGACCCTGTGCAGAATTTAAGATCTTTATGGACTAAAAGAATGTTTAAATTGATTCTAAGTGTGTATAATTAGAAGGGTGTATTTCTTAGGAATGCAAATGTCTGTTGTTTCATGTTTTAGGACATTCCAATATATCATAAGTTAAGATTTAACCTAAGCTATGTATAACCTCAGAATGAACTGCTAGGGTTTTTTTTCTTTTCTAGGATATAAAAGAGAAAACGGGTTTACTTTAGATATTCTGCTAAAATCCAAATCAGTTGACTGAGTTGGGAAGAGGCAGTCTCACATTCTCTCTACTCACCAAGAATTAAGAATAAAGAAATTATTTTTACTTAATTTGGGTTTAAGTTTTTCCGTTGTTTTTCGACTTCAGCGCTCACAATGTCAATGATATAAAAAACAAAAACACAAATTGTATACAGAAAAGTACTTGGTTAGTTACATAGCACTGTTGATAACATCCGATTAACCAACGGCATTACAACTAATGCCCACTGCCTTACAAAATTTCTTGGGTGAAGCCGGATAACTCAGCTAGTTTTGTTAAAGGTGCCCTGTTTATAATGTTAGACTTTCTGTCATTTATTTATTTTTTGGTGTTCAGGCATGGCTCAAGAACTTGCAAAAGTTTCTAGAGTACGAACTAAAAAGTTACTCATTATGCATTCTCAATCCATCCACTCTGATAACCAGTTAATTCATTTATGCGGTCTTAGCAGGTCACAGCCTATCCCAAAGGCACTGGAAGCAAGGAACTCTCCACTCCGGTACTTGAGTACACTTTCTACAGGTAATCTGATTCCTTCCCATTCTGTAAATCTGGTGGGCATCTCTAAAATCACAAATGAGCAAATGTGATAAGGATGCACCCTGCAGGGTAAGGTGTGTTGAATACGTGTACTTTCATTCTGTATAATTCTGCAAAGTCCAGGATTTGATTTCCAGCCTGAATTAATTCTATGTGCAGTTTGCATGTTCTGCCCATGGCACAAAGATGTGAAGGCTAGATTAACTGGCAATTCTAATTTGGCCCTGTGTAGGTGTGCGTGTGAATGGGACCCCATGATCAATTGGTTCATCCTGTGTGCCTGTTGCTAATATGATTAGCCCCACAAGAGGTGCAGAAGATGGATGCAGTTCATTAAGGAATTATACCAGCAGCCAGTGAACCCACCAAACCTGACCATCTACAGTGCTCAATTACTTCCATGCTTTTTTTTACAATCACCATTTAGTGGCCATCCCCACAATAAGGGATGATCCCCAGTCCCATATTCTATCATCTTCTCACTTATTAAAACACTTTTCAAAATGGACTGCATGGCGTCCAACGTATAGAAATCGATTGTGTTCTACAAAGGAACACATTGATTAGTGAAGACACAGTTATATTGCAGTATTGCGGATGTTTATGGACAATATTATTTGCCAGTACCGAGGGGCCATCTTCAATTGCCTGAGTGCGCCGAACTGGGAAATCACATTAGTGCTCCTCTTCTTTTCGTCACACTCTGTGCACCCTGGGACAGATCTTGTAAGACTCAATTTATCAAAGACGAGGGTCTGTGCTCAGTGCAAAGGGGCAACACTTCACTAGGTTTAACAAAGACATGCATGTTACCTTGACAGGATCGACTTGAAATCTGTGCTAGACTACATTTAAGCTCATCTGGCTCCCAGTACAAGATGTTCTATAAAAGTAAGCAAAAAAGTCACAGACAGTAACCCAAAGAGAGACATGACAGGGAACTTCTGTCCATCTATTACATGACCTGAAAGTCATGGGGCACCAAAACCTACCTTAGGCTGGTATTTAAGGAGCCCAAATGGACTACATGCCAATCCATCACAGGGCATACGTACTCACTCATGGACCAAATATAGAGTTCAATAAAGTGCTGGGTTGTGGGACAAAATCCAAACAAACAAGCCAATCCACACAGAATCAAACTGAGGTCTAAGCAATGTCAGCCAATACGAATATTTGCTGCACCAACAGCCTTCCCAGAGCTCAAACTGAATGGTCAATTCAATCTCTCTGAAAACTAAGTGGGGTGGAAAAGTGGTTACCATTGCTACCTGATGAATTCTGAGTCCAAATCTGCTCCCTGCCACTGTGTATTTGAAATCTGCATGTTCTGCCTTTGTCATTGTGGCTATTCTAGTTTTCCTTCCACATCTCAAGGATTTGTTGGTTATGTTAGGTGGCGATTCCAAATTACAGCATGCAAGGTGTGTGCATAGTGGGTCTAGTGATGAACATCCCTGTCCATGGTTAGTTTCTACCTTGCACCCAGTTTTGTCAGGATAGGTTCTGTTTCCACACAAGACAATTAAAGGAATACATTAAGTCTTCGATTTCCTGTCTGCATTTTATGGAGGCAACTTGTTGTTAGGGAAAATCCTGTGCAACAAAGACATTCTACACATATCATTTCCAGCACATTTACTATGAAGGGGCTGAAATAAGATGTTCTAACTTTTTAACAGTAGTATTACTGTATATATAAGAAGTTAATATTTAATGATAAGATGTTTACCAAAGGCTTTTAACCTATTTTGAAAACTTTCGATCAGGGTACTCAACTCTGGTTCTGTGTCCACAGTGGCTGCAGGTTTTTGCTTTAATCAAATTTTTAATTATAACCCATTTATTTACTACTAATTCAATATGTTTTGGGGTTTAGTTTTAGTTAACTCATTTGTTATGACTCAGAATCCCTAATTTACTATTTTAGTTTTAAACTGATGCATTAAGGTTTAAATTGATACCTGTTTTCTTAACCAGCCATTGCGTAATAAAGAGGTGCCAATGACAAAGGAACCACCAACTTTCTAGCTAATGTGCTTCCATTTAAACCAGTGTACATGCATCAAGAAGAATTTGTGTTAATATACAATATTTTAAAATAAAGGAGACAGAAGGGAACGACCAAGAGGTACTAATCTGTTAGGGATTACAAAACATATGGACAATGTTCTCAGAAAATGAAAAATCTACAATGTGATAAAGATTTGTCTTGGGACAATAAAAGACAAAACTTTAACAAGTCATATAATTAAACTCTACGTTTCATTATCTGCTAGGCCTTGCTTCTAATTACAAAACTAATGGAATGAAATCCGGCACCCACTACAGGACTCCAGGACCAGAAATTGAGCCCCCCTGCTTTAGATAGAATGTATTATGTATTATACCATTTATCTGTATGCCAGTTGGTGCAGACTAATGTACAGCATTTCTTAACAGTGTTATGTGAATTATCTGATCTTTGATAAGTAACAGGATAGGCTCCAGCCTCCCTGTGACAATGCTCAGGATAAGCAGTTTTGAAAATGGACGAATGTATGGATGATAAGCTCCCATATTTATCATTTCTATTCATAGTGAACTGAGCTGTGCATATGACTGATATAGTAAAGGACATGTTGGAAACATTGTTAATGGTGATCTCAGCTGTTATTTAAGCACATTTCTCCAAAATGTACTTAACAATATTGCTTTTTGAACATTGTGGGGGCAATAATTTTGAATGGAGGCAGGCAGCTTGTGCCACAAACTAGGAGCTATAAACGAGAAGAGCCTGGATTGTGATGTGAAGCAACAACAGATCTGATTGGCAAGCATCAAGGATTTGAACTTAATAAGTACTGCTGCAGGGTACTAATGTAGTGATCTGAAAAGCAGAGTGTTAAAAGCCAACCATGCCACTGTGTTTTGGATAATCTGCCGACACTCCTACCAACAGAGAGTTGCCGTCGCCCTGAAGTAACATGGCCAAAGCCTGGACCAGGAGTTGTGCTGCATATTCTGCCAGATACGGTTTGATCTTATGGATGTTCTATAGCAGGGGTGTCGAACTCCGGTCCTGGAGGGCCGCAGTGGCTGCAGGTTTTCTTTCTAACCATTTTCTTAATTAGTGACCAGTTTTTGCTGCTAATTAACTTCTTTTGCTTTAGTTTTAATTAGCTTGACTCAGCCCCCTTAGTTGTTTTTTTCCTTAATTAGCAGTCAAACAATAATGAGAACCAAAACAAGCCACCACATGACCAGCTCATCTGTGCCCATCACACAGTAACTGAAAATGAAGAAAAGTGAAGGTCTCAGTAAGGCTGATCTCTCAGGTCACCAAGAAAATAATAGAATAGCAACAGTTTTGGAAATGTCTGCTGTGACAGAATGAGAGCAGCAACAAGCCATGGAATTGAATAACGGGTTTAATTAACAGCAACAACCAGCTTCTCATTAAGGAACTGGTTGAAGTGAAATTAGTTGGAGTTTGAAGCCTCAAGTTAGCTGGTCATTTGTTGGCTTGTTTCACATCTCATTTCTGTTTAGCTGTCATTTAATGAAGAAAAGAATCAATTCAGAAGACTTAATCATTAAAAACAGGGCTATTAAAATAGAGGGGAAAGAAGGTAATTAGCAGTGAAAACTGGACACTGATTAGGAAAAGGGTTAGAATGAAAACCTGCAGCCACTGCGGCCCTCCAGGCCTGGAGTTCGACACCCGTGTTCTATAGAGTGAATCTGCAAGGCAGAAAGAATGCTGCAACATGGTCCTTGAAGAACAGCAGGTCATCGATCACCACCCCAAGGTTGTGTACAGACTTGGCAGGTGTTAGAGAGAATGGGTCAAGCTCAACAGAAGTGAGCTGGGATAACAAGAAGGTTTGCTTTAGACAGACTGAGCCAGAGATGGTGTTCCATTACCCAGGTTGCAATATCAGTGAGACAAACAGAGATCATTGCTAATACTGTGCGGTCCTATGGAGGGAAGGACAGATATAGCTGCGTATTTTTGGCACAGTACTGATAAGAGAAACAAAGGGACATTCTGACAGAGCCTAGTGAAGAAGATTTAAGAGAGAAGAGGAGAGGACCCGGTATTGATCCAAGTGCTTGCTTGCCTAGTGTACCCATGACATCTCTTCAACGAAATACATGGTAGGAGCTTCCCAAGAGGTTGGACTCAAACCACATGAGAACAGTGCCAGAGGTGAATGGCAGTCAATGAAAGAAAATAAAGAAGATAAATAAGAGTTATGAGAGTTCATCCACATTCGTCTACAAGGTTTAAAGAGATGGGATGCTTTAAGTTCAGCTACCACTTTAGACTAAACAGAAGAAAATGCAAAAACTCCATTGTATGAACTCTTTCTTTTATTATTATTATTATTATCCATCCATCCATTTTCCAACCCGCTGAATCCGAACACAGGGTCATGGGGGTCTGCTGGAGCCAATCCCAGCCAACACAGGGCAGGAACTAATCCCGGGCAGGGTGCCAACCCACCGCAGGATACACACAAACACACCCACACACCAAGCACACACTAGGGCCAATTTAGAATCGCCAATCCACCTAACCTGCATGTCTTTGGACTGTGGGAGGAAACCGGAGCGCCCGGAGGAAACCCACGCAGACACGGGGAGAACATGCAAACTCCATGCAGGGAGGACCCGGGAAGCGAACCCAGATCTCCTTACTGTGAGGCAGCAGCGCTACCACTGCGCTACCGTGTCGCCCATTATTATTATTATTATTATTATTATTATTATTCTCACTACCCTCCTCTCAGCGCACTAATGTACACTGTTGTATTCACCAGAGGTCACCCAGACCTCTCAGGATTTTAACTCAGCTCGATGTTCAGCTGAGGACTTGTCTAAAAATGCGGGTCATCCCATGGAGTGCAATTTTCTGGATCCCTTTTTTTATATATATATATATATATATATATTTTATTTTATTAAAATCAGATAACATTCCATACATGCAAGTCAAGTTTAAAAAACTAGTTTGAAACAAACCAACCCCCACCCATGTGAAAGACAGCTAGGTCAGCATAGTAGCACTTTAATAATAGTAAAAATATGTAAATAAATAAATAAAGATTGAATAGAAAAAGAGGGGAGAGATGGATCTCTTTTAATGCTGACTCTACACATGGTGGTTCCCAGCATGCCTACAACTATCCTCATATTTGATGTGCATCTGACTTTGATTTTAAGGTCTATACTTTATTATCTTTTTGGCCTCCTTGCTCAGGATGTTGTTGTCATCCTAGATCCTCACATTGTTGAAGATGCACAACTTGTTCCTCTTCATGTGGCCTGTTGGTGGTGATGGTGTTGGTGGTCTGTGGGAACGATCTTGTCCCCAACAGTCTCCAGTGTCAATGAACGCATTTGGCGTATGCTCGTACCACTTGTCCACCCTCAAAACACCCAGCTGTTGGCACAGCAGCTAGTACATACACATACTGGCCTTGCTGTAATGTTCAAGGATATTCCTTCGGGGACAATGCACAGCAACCAGAATCTATGTAGCTCATGGTCTCCTCAGTTTCACCACACAAATGGCATTTGCAGTTGATTGGTGTGCCCATGATATACTTCTGGTGGTGCCAGTGTTCAAAGCCTGGTCTTGAGCGGCTCTGATGAGGCTGTTGGTTTCACCTTTGAGACCTGCACTTCAAAGCCATGTGTGCATCCGGTCCTTCTCAATATAAGTGCCGGCCAGATTATAAGAGCTGGCAGTGCAGTGGCTTATCATTATTATTATTATTATTATTATTATTATTATTATTATTATTATTATTATTTTACTGTATAATCACCCTGCAACACATATTGCACATATTGCCAAAAGAGTGTGGGTGGCGAAAATAGATAAATGGAAATTGCATTATAGATCACTGAAATAAAAAAAAAGTTACAGAAATGTGTCTGCAGCGTCACTGAAGTTCAAAGAGCTCTTAGTGGATCCATTATCCTCTAACAGCCACATTTCAAATGCTTCCTTTCCTGAATATAATCAATTACGGCACTTGTAAAGGCCGCATAACAGCTTGAACGTCGAGTTCTTGCAACTGTTAACTCTTAAGTGCTGGAGAATTCACTGTTAAACTCACTGGTCTATTGTTTTGTTAAAAGTTACATTCAAGCATTGTGCCAGTCTGATGCCAGTATGCTGTCTGTTAAAGCCTCCTGCTGATTAAGAGCTGAATACAATTGTCTCTGCACTCCACTCATTTCTCTGCTTACAAGTTGCCAGACTTCTGCAATCAATACATTCCTCCCTTGACTGACAGGTGAATGTTGTGTACCACCTAAGGAGGTCCATTCTGCCGGGGGTGCATACGCAGGTGAGTACTCAGTGTGGCTGCCATCAAATATGGCAGAACAGCAACATTCCCAATACTGTTGTACTTACAGTCTGTGGGTATCACAGGAGGATAAAAAGAAGGGAAAGGGGTGGGGGATGGGGGCTTGTCATTTAAATTGGAAGTCCAGCTTCTTGGGGCAACATGTCAGTTTGAGTAGAAACCAAACTCTCTAGACTACAGTGTGCCCAATGTGCTACTAGATTTTCGGATTTTCCAATTTCAAACTTTCTGATGCTATTCTGTTTCCACAGGAAATTCCACTTAGTAGCCCTCTCACTTTAAACTGCATTCCAAAGTAAAGAAGGAACACCTTTACAGATTTTCTCAAATTTAGGTTTGTGACAGAAGAGCTCCACCCTATGGTGAAAACAATCAAAGTAATTAACAAAATTCAAACCAGGCACAATTATTGGAAGAATACATTCTTCTTCTTCTTCTTCTTTCGGCTGCTCTCGTTAGCGTTGCCACAACGGATCATCATCTTCCATATTTTTCTGTTCTCTACATCTTGTTCTGTCACACCCATCACCTGCATGTCCTCTCTCACCACATCCATAAACCTTCTCTTAGGCCTTCCTCTTTTCCTCTTACCTGGCAGCTCTATCCTTAGCATCCTTCTGCCAATATACCCAGCAATTCTCCTCTGCACATGTCCAAACCAATGCAATCTCACCTCTCTGACTTTGTCTCCCAACCGCCCAACCTGAGCCGACCCTTTAATGTACTCATTCCTAATCCTGTCCATCCTCGTCACACCCAATGCAAATCTTAGCATCTTTAACTCTGCCACCTCCAGCTCTGTCTCCAGCTTTCTGGTCAGTGCCCCCGTCTCCAACCCATATAACACAGCTGGTATCACTACCATCCTGTAGATCTTCCCTTTCATTCTTGCTGTTAACTGTCTGTCACAAATCACTCCTGACACTCTTCTCCACTCATTCCACCCTGCCTGCACTCTCTTTTTCACCTCTCTTCCACAATCCCCATTACTCTGTACTGCTGATCCCAAGTATTTAAACTCATCCACCTTCATCAACTCTACTTCCCTGAATCCTCACCATTTCACTAACCTCCCTCTCATTTACACACATGTATTCTGTCTTGTTCCTACTGACCTTCATTCCTCTCCTCTCTAGAGCAGATCTCTACCTCTCCATGGTCTCCTCAGCCTGATCCCTACTATCACTACAGATCACAATGTCATCACCAAATATCATAGTCCACGGGGTCTCCTGTCTCATCTCCTCTGTCAACCTGTCCATCACCACTGCAAATAAGAAAGGGCTCACAGCCGATCCCTGATGTAATCCCACCTTCACGTTGAATGCATCCATCACTCGTACTGCAGACCTCACCACTGTCACACTTCCCTTGTACATACTGTATCCTGTACAACTCTTACATACTTCTCTGCAACTCCCGATTTCCTCATAGAATACCACAACTCCTCTCGGGTCACCCTGTCATATGCTTTCTCCATGTCTACAAAGACACGATACAACTGCTTCTGGCCTTCTCTAAACTTCTCCATCAACACCCTTAGAGCAAACATTGCATCTGTGGTGCTCTTTGCATTGGTGCTCATTGCATCTGTGCTGCACCCAGCCACAGGGGATGCACAAACCACTGTGTTTCTTTGTGCTGGTCCCAAGCCCAGATAAATGGGGAGGGTTACGTCAGGAAGAATACATTCTAAACAAAAACAAACCACCAAAAAAAGAGTTCAAAGTCTTCAAAGGCTTATCATGAACAAAATGCAAAGATGGAATGACTACAGGGGAATATATTCAAACTCAGAGTAAATGACAAAAAAGAGATCAAAGTTATTAACAAAATGTAAGCAAGGTGTGATTTTACAGAGAATATGTTCTAACACAAAATAAATGCCAAAAGAGCTCAAAGTCTTCAAAGACATATCTCTCTATTATAAAAAAAATCCTGGGAGAGAAAGACTAGGGAGACGAGACATGATCTTCACGTGAAGATCACAGAAGACACTTAAAAGACCCGTGACGCGAAAGAGATTGACCACAGAGCGTCTCGCGGGGACCTTAAACATGAGACTTTGTGCCAAGAGATTGACCCAGGACCGTCTCACGGGGACACAGAACGTGAGATTCTTGCAAGACACACCCTACTTACAACCAATATCATATAAGACCACGGGCAGAAAAACGCTCAGTCGTGTTTTGGCTTTGAGCACACACAGATCCAGGGTTCTCAGCGCATATAAAGCGTATAAGGACAATACGTTATAAATGAAATGCCGACGACTAAGCGAAGAAGAAAGAGCAGGGCGAAAAAAAGAGACTCAAAAGCGTTGAAGAGAAAAAAATGCAAAAAAGAAAAAGAATAATCTAGGTGCAAATTCAGAAAATAAGGAAAGTAATAATCAGCTTGGAACAACTGGAACTGAAAAAAAAGCAAATCCAATCGGGCTCAGAAATTAAAAGACAAAGAGTAAAAGACAAAGTAGAACTTCATAAAGACGTTCAAAAACGTAGGCACTATACACATGCAGAGCAGGTTAGAGATTAAGAAAGCAGTGGAATTCGAAAGGCTCAAAAAAAAGTTGCCGTGATATAAATGCAGAGAAAGTTAAAGAATATGAAAGCAGGAAAATTAGAAAGTATCAAAAAAAAGAATGTAAAGATCGCAGTAGTGCAAACCAACGGAAATTATTACTCAAGAAAAGGGAAAATAATCACCACGGACCAGGTGTCACTGAAAAAAAACAGGACAAAGCAATGTCAGAAATAAAAGAAAAAGAGTACAAAAAAAAAGAAAAACAGTATAAAGAGGTTAAAAAACAAGGGGGCCAAACACATGCAGAGCAGGTTAGAGATAATGAAAACATTGGAATTCAAAAGACTCAAAAAAACGTAGGCGCGATACACATGCAGAGCAAGATACAGAATATGAAAGTACAAAAAAAAGACAATGTCAAAAAAAAGAAAGTAAAGATCGCATTAGTGCAAACACAGAGAAATTACACCAAGAAATAACGAAAATGCAAATAGTGATTGAATATATAGACATAGGTGATATGTCAGAAGTATATAAATATTGTAAGGCTTTGAAGTTTAAGTCAGAGAATTTCAAAAACGGAGTTTACTTCACAAGCATTTATTGGTTAATTTGCAGAATGAATGATTAACTGCTGATGATGTCAATCGTTTTGTCTGTGCTGAAATTCCAAACAGAGAAACCTATCCTGAATTATGGTACAAAGGCATTAAACACATGTCTCACGGACCTCATTTAAAAGATTCAGCATATTGGGACTCGAAAGATTCCAAATATTGTTTTTTTTATTTCTGAAATAAAAGTGAAGCTAATGAAATAGCAACAATTCAAAGAAAAAAAAATCTTAAAAGTGTGTATCCGGAAAACCAAACACGGGGGTTGGCGAGCGAAGTGAGCAGGGGGCAAAGTCACCTAGTTATAAAAAAAATGCAAAGACTGAATGATTATAGGGAGAATACATTCAAACCCGGAATAAACGCTCAATAGAGCGCAAACTTCTTAAAAAAATGCAAATAAGGAATGATCTGAAGGAGAAGAAGTCTGAAGTAGTATACGCCTCTCTAATTGGAACTGTTCATTAGAAATGCAATGACTTATTTCATGAGGTAGGAGTATGTAATAAACAACAAACATTTCGCCAGTAAGGCTGGGTATCAGCACTGATGTCCTGATTTGAGTCTGATTCACAATACTCTGATTCAGTTTCATATCGATTTTATCTTGACTGAATTAGTGTGCACTGATATATTTGAAGAGGTGGCATTTTTAGAAATTACTTAACCATGCATAGAGAACATTAATAAAATGTGAGAAATTTTAGTAACATTTTATTTGAAGCGTGTCTACATAGCAATTTCATAACACATGCATAAGCATGAAATGACAATAAAGAAGAAATACTTGATTAGTAATGAACAATTAACATCATTTAGAAGATGCAGAACAAGATATCATTACTCTTTAAATAAACAAAAAATGACAGCATTGCACTCATTCAAAATTCACCATAATTTAGCTAACATATGTATCACCACATCAGAGTCAACACATATTGGTGGTGGAGGGGTGCTCTTTTTTTAATACAAAACCAATGGCATCTACTTTATAAAACATCTATATAATCTTGTGAATAATATTATCAAAAAATAATCAAATATTGCTTCTTAAATAATAAATGTTATTCAACAACCTATTTGTGTGTTTTAAATCTCCATGTAAACACCCTTCAGCTAAAATGCTAGCCAAATTTATTCCGCTTTTGGACATTTAAACTAATCTTGAATTAGTCGAAATTAAAGATACATTGGGAAGACTTGTGTCTTTCTATAATCCTACAAGTTATGCACATCTTCAGTTACTCACTTGTAGAAGTCACGTTAATCAGTCTCGAAAATGTGTTCTCACGATGTGCAGACAAAAAGGAATCGTTTTAAAATGAGGACCTAGAGCTAATGCTTGCTGACAGCAGCAAGGAATGAATGGAGCATAAAAGAAAAAGAACTGGCCATCATGACTGATTATGCTGCTGTTATGGAGCTACTTCAAGTCGGCTGCGTTGAGCAAAAGCTCACTTTTGTATCGCAGGTTTCTCTGAAAATTGCAACAATTGCCCGCTTATTTTGTTGGCTGAGGCGCATTGTAGGGTCTCTTATCTTTAGAGGTAAAAGCTGCTATAGTTTCTGGTATTTTTTGGGCATAAGGCATATTAAACAGAAACTTGGAGCTAAATGCTGCCCGCAGTATAGATTTAGGCTCTACTTGTTTGGGTATCAACTGAGATTACGTTTCTGGGTGACGTCAGGATAAGTGATTTCTCAAATCTGTTGTGTTACAACAATAAATAACTTCTGAGCTGCACAGCTTACATATGGCTTTTCTTTTATCCAGTTGTTCTTTACCAGCACACCATTTGAATCCTTAGTAAGTTAACACATCTGATCTAAGTGCATAAGACTGTGATTTCAGTTAAAGAGAACACACCGTTTTATGCAACAAAGTAAAGTGCTTTTTCCGTATAAAGTCTTAACAGGCTTATTAGCATCATCTACAAGATTAGTTACCAAAAACGAAGATAAATCTTCACTACATACTATATATAATAATTGAGCAGAATTAGAGATTCACAAGATCTATCTTGAATCATTTAAATTAAAAATAATGATTAATTGGAAAATTGATATTTTCACCCAGGCCTGTTCTCAAAATATTTAAAAATATCAAAATGTGTGCTTCAGTTTAAATGGTTAAAGTCTAAATATTCTTAATTATAATAGAAATTTGTCGTTTTTCAACATCTGAGAGACGTCCATAGACGAGCAGACCCCTAGTAAAAAAATTAAAAATCACATCAAGTTCGTAATCACTAACCTTGAAATAGACTAAAACAATACCCCACAAGCTTATGTTTGAAATGTGTCATTTGTAACCTTCTGAGCATGACTGTAACAAGACTAGGACCAGTGACAAAAATTTCAAAAATATTATCACATTTGTGTTGAGAAACCTTGAAATAGCATAAAACGACACTCCACATGCCTATAGCGCTGATCCCCATTTTTCAAAGTTTGGTGAAAAGGAGTAGTTTTGATATCTTGTATCCCATTAGGAGGTTGGTGTTGTGTTGTGTTCAACTTTAAACCCTTCTAGTTATTTTTGCTGAAGACACCTGTTGGTTTACTCTTTATAATAAGGGTGTCATTTCCAGCAGAAAATATCGTACAAAAATGTCCTAAAATGATTTTTTTCAGGTCTAGACGGTCAAAAAAAAAGGGCTCAATCCCAAAAAGCTCAAATCACTTAAAATCAAGATGAGTCTAATAGTATATTGTATGTGAGGGTTTTCTGAGTCAGGAAATGCCACTCAAAAACAAACTGAAGTGATTGAGAATTCTTAAGAACACAATACATTGCAACCCAGTATAAATGCAAAATGAAGTCAACACTATCACAGCTAACGGCACTTAACATTAATAAAACCTCAGACAGCGATGATTATAGGTGGAATATGATCAATCTCAGAATAATCCCAAAAAAGAGGTCAAAATAATATTATTAATAAAACTCAAGGGATGGATAGATTAAAAGGAGAATCTTTCCTAAGCTATTATCATGACAAATAGAATTCATCAAGTTATCAAACTTATATAATTAACAAAACATAGGGGAAGGATGATTATAAGAAGAATACTTTCTCCCTATAAACACAATAAAATGTTGAAATAGCTTAATGTTCTCAAAGACATATTCTGAACAAAATGTCAATATGAAATGATTATAAGACGAATGCATTCTACCCAGAAAAACACCTAAATGAGATCCAAGTCTAAGTGAAACGACCTTACTTAGAAACAAGGAAACATAGCCCACAGCACTGCCAGTCACTTAAGACGACCCACTCATGTTCCAATAGCGGCATCTCCCAACCCTTCAGCAGCAATCTGGGTTGAGACCAAGTGGTCGAGAAACACTAACTTTGGTGACCCACCTGTGAACCAACGGCCACAACCTGTGGTCGACTGGCTGTACAGCAGGGGTTGAGAAACACTGCCTTACATTGACCCAGCATGCAGACGCCGAGTATGCCTACCTGTGACCCGCACCAGACCCACAGTCTCAATTGCAATGACCTGTACACTTTGTGACAGACATTGTGCCAATCTGACATTCAGTCAAATGGACAGTCCCAAATGAAGCTGTACACCGGCTTATAACTAGTTGAACTTTTCCACTTTTGCAACACATTCCAGATGCTTCATCAGTCCACTTTAAGGCACAACAATAGGGCCATTTAGCATTCAAAGATCCTATAAGAATTTCTTTATTAGATTCATAATCAATGTATGAATTACAATTAAACCCATCGCTGCAATTTTTTAGCAAAGGCAAATATCTTTTTTGATTTGCGTATCACACAGAAATCTCTCTGTTCATATCAATAGGTTTCAAGACTAAAGTCTGACAGTCTTGGGAAGCCAAACATGAATGCACTGTTTTCTCTGAAAGCATAAAGGCAAAGCATGATTTGCAGTATTATGCTTAGTTGGAAAGTGCAGCTTTGATTTCCTTGGGAAAATAACCTTGAGTTTAGTGATAATGATTTAATAATATTTTCTGTGATATGAGAAACTTCTAATGAGATGAAAATAAGTATTAAGCCAGGTTCTCATTTTGGGTGAGAACAAGGAAGGAGTATGGCTGCATTTTATCAAAAAGTGTTTTTTCAGTTCAGTTCCTACTTTTTTGATACTTTTGGAAAGAGCTCGGCACAGTTGCAAGTATGGACATTTTGGAAAGGGCCTCAAATACTTCTATGGAACCTTCTATGCTATTAAGCCGCTGGACATGTCCACTGCCAAGAATTGTTTTCTTTTCATTTTCTTCAATTATGGCAATAAGAGACTGGACTGGGATTCGTCATCTATTGGTTGTATAATTCTTTGTATTACTTATATTTGCTGCTATTGGTTTTGATGCAAATAAATATAATTTGTAAGCAAAAGCTTAAAAGCCAGTGTCTCTTTGGTTTGGTGATTGGAATTAGTGTAGCCAAGAAGTTGGATTGTCAATTCCATGTCTAGCTGCAGTCCCTTAACACTACAAGGGGACGCCTTTGTGATGTCCTCTATTGGTGGTAAAACTTGGTTGAAGTAAAGGTTTGGAAGGAAGGTCAACACCTGTCGGCAAGTAGCACACCATATAGGGCCCTAGGGTTCAATACACAAGCTACAGTACAGACAGTGAGATGCTCTGTGGATGGTTTTGACATTTCTTCTTATCCCCCATTAAGGAAAGAACCAAAGAGGTCAGCTGTTACCTTTCATGTTAGATGCATGTCGTTGGTGATCCAATAACACAATAAAACAGAGGATTAAATGAGTTCAACTGGTCAACTATTCACACAGATACATATTACAATCTATTTGAACTGCATACATGTAAAATCATTCATGAAGAATAAAGCTTTTTAAATAATCAAGTCCCTTAAGATCAAATCAGCTCTGTGCAACCTGCAGATCAGGCTTGCTGAGGCTGCAGAATTGATCCCTTAGGTAATCAAACTGTGAGGCCGACCAGCTAATTAATAAAAAAGAAAATGTGCACACACACACAAAATTAAACAAATCTGCATTTCTTTCTAAAAGGAAATTAATGGCTTTAATGCTAATGCTGGAAAACATGAAAGGAAGACAGAGATTTACCAATAAGCCTAAAGCCGGCACCAGTCTTCAGGAGCGATGCCCTACAATCAAGAGCCAATGAATCATTACCACAGGGCATCTCAATGTCACCCAGCCACATGGCATCCGATCAAATGTGAAAATTCTTTCCTTCTATGGATTCCACTTTGACAGGCCTGTTCATTTAACACTTCGTTTGAATCCCAAAAACACTAAACGGTTTACACAGCACTTACTGGATATCCATTCACCTGCTTTCCCATCTACTTCCAAACTCAATTTATCTCACTGAGGGATCCCGGCAGTGATGGAGGTAAGCCAGGAGCATACTGTAAGCAATAAGCATTGCACAAAATGACAAAGAAAGCTTACATTGAGGAATCAAATTTAATTTACCCTTAATTTATACATTTTTAGTTGGGTGCAGGAAGAAACAGAATACAGTAGCTCCTCCAATTGCCCTTGGGTGGAAAATTTGCGTAGTTTTCTCCAACAATACAACTTGCCTCTTATCTTATATCCAATATCTACAGTTATTATTAAACTCGTAGAGGCCCAAGAGTTTAAAATCCCCATTTGGCTAACTATTTTAATCATATTTTACTGCAATACTGTTTTGATTCCCCCCATTTTTCCCATGCCCCTTATTCCCTGCTCCCTGACCCATTTACACGCCATCTGCATTATTTAATTTATAGCTATCAACAGTATGGAAGCAACATTTTACATATTGATTAGCACATGCAAGAAAGAATTTCACTACACTTGGCACATCTGAGAATTATGACCCTGTAAACCCATGATGACCCAGTTAACCTAACAGCAAAGCAGTACTAGGTTCTAGGTACTCAGGTTGGTATTCACCTGCATATGTGAGTGTGTTTAATAATGGACTGATGCCTTATCTTGATTTGGCTCCTGCCTTGCACTCAATGCTATCTGGACAGGATTTTGCCCACCCTTAACACCTACATGGAAAAGCAAATTCAAAATAGGAAAGGATGGTGTCCAAGACAAGATTAATCACACATGTGTGATAGCGCCAAGCACAGGGAGACGGAGATGAGGGTTTTAAAAAGTTGCCAAAATACCCACATATCTGTCTGCTTTGACCAAATGTGCCAACCCAGTAGGCAGCACCCAGAAAGAAGATCAATGAACCTTGGCTTACTGCCTGTTATGTGTAAGCCAGAGATTCACCCCTGGCTTATACATAAATTCCTTTTTATGTCAATTTTATTCATTTTTAATCCTTTGTTTATGTTAATACTGTTATATATTTTTATGACTTGTCTAATTACATATTTTTTGTCAGTTTTGTTTGTTATTGTAGCTTCTATGTGCTTAAATTGGTTCTCCTATATTCCTTCTACTTTGTGAGTGGAACCTCAAGAGGCGGGGCCACCGATACCTCACTGCAGGGAACCCCCCCCCCAGCTTGCCCTTAAATGCATGCTGGGAAAGCAAGTTCATTATGGTGCAGCAGACCATAATCTTCTTGTGAGTATTGCTTAGTTTTTCTGTAATTATTGGTTTCTTTGCCAATTTTATACTGAATCAACAATAACAATTTGGATTTTGTATTGGGACTGCTATTTTTTTGGATTGGACACAACACCCCATAATGACATCGTGAAAGAAGTTTACTTGAGGTTTTTGCAAATTTATTAAAAATAAAAAAACTGAGAAATCACATGTACATAAGTATTCACAGATTTTGCTCAATGCAGCCTCAAGTCTTTTTGAATATGATGCCACAAGCTTGGCACACCTATCCTTGGCCAGTTTCGCCCATTCCTCTTTGCAGCACCTCTCAAGCTCCATCAGGTTGGATGGGAAGCGTCGGTGCACAGCCATTTTAAGATCTCTCCAGAGACGTTCAATCTGGGCTCTGGCTGGGCCACTCAAGGACATTCACAGAGTTGTCCTGAAGCCACTCCTTTGATATCTTGGCTGTGTGCTTAGGGTCGTTGTCCTGCTGAAAGATGAACCATCACCCCAGTCTGAGGTCAAGAGCGCTCTGGAGCAGGTTTTCATCCAGGATGTCTCTGTACATTGCTGCAGTCATCTTCCCCTTTATCCTGACTAGTCTCCCAGTTCCTGCTGCTGAAAAACATCCCCACAGTTTGATGCTGCCACCACCATGCTTCACTGTAGGGATGGTATTGGCCTGGTGATGAGCGGTGCCTGGTTTCCTCCAAACGTGACACCTGGCATTCACACCAAAAAGTTCAATCTTTGTCTCATCAGACCAGAGAATTTTGTTTCTCATGGTCTGAGAGTCCTTCAGGTGCCTTTTGGCAAACTCCAGGCGGGCTGCCATGTGCCTTTTACTAAGGAGTGGCTTCCGTCTGGCCACTCTGCAATACAGGCCTGATTGGTGGATTGCCGCAGAGATGGTTATCCTTCTGGAAGGTTCTCTTCTCTCCACAGAGGACCTCTGGAGTTCTGACAGAGTGACCATCGGGTTCTTGGTCACCTCCCTGACTAAGGCCCTTCTCTCCCGATCGCTCAGTTTAGATGGCCGGCCAGCTCTATGAAGAGTCCTGGTGGTTTCGAACTTCTTCCATTTACGGATGATGGAGGCCACTGTGCTCACTGGGACCTTCAAAGCAGCAGAAATTTTTCTGTAATCTTCCCCAGATTTGTGCCTCGAGATAATCCTGTCTCGGAGGTCTACAGACAATTCCTTTGACTTCATGCTTGGTTTGTGCTCTGACATGAACTGTCAACTGTGGGACCTTATATAGACAGGTGTGTGCCTTTCCAAATCATGTCCAATCAACTGAATTTACCACAGGTGGACTCCAATTAAGCTGCAGAAACATCTCAAGGATGATCAGGGGAAACAGGATGCACCTGAGCTCAATTTTGAACTTCATGGCAAAGGCTGTGAATACTTATGTACATGTGATTTCTCAGTTTTTTTATTTTTAATAAATTTGCAAAAACCTCAAGTAAACTTTTTTCACGTTGTCATAATGGGGTGTTGTGTGTAGAATTCTGAGGAAAACAATAAATTTAATCCATTTTGGAATAAGGCTGTAACATAACAAGATGTGGAAAAAGTGATGTGCTGTGAATACTTTCCGGATGCACTGTACATACTATACATTCTGGTGTGGCAAAGCCATTACATGGCTGTAGAAGGCATCACTGTACCAACTTTAATTCTTTCTACACATATAATGTGTAGGCAGCATGGTGGTACATTGGTAGTGCTTCTGCCTCACAGCTTCCTAAATTTGAGTCGTAATGTCCTTGCTGAGTCTACACGTTTTCTTCCCACAATCCAAAGACATGTTTGATTGGTGACCCAAAATTGGCCTAGTGTGGCTTGGTATGCCCTATTCTGGACAAATGCTGCATTCAGGGTTGGTATGCACAATGTGCCAAGTGTTGCCAGGACAGAGAACAGCTCCTTGCAACTCTCGACTAGGTAGGCAGATTAGAAATTGTATTAATGCATTATATGTATAAATATGAATTGCTCCCTAACCTTTACGGAAACAGCCATATTTATCTTTGCACACAGCAGGCATCACTCATTGAGTGGTTACGCAGCTTAAGCCATTTGACTCAGTGTCACATGTTATTATATAGCACCTTTTCTAAAGAGGGGTACAACAATGCATTATCATTTCCAAAGATGTTCAGAGCATAACGTCTCTCACACAGTACAGCACACTACTTATTTGACATGAAGGCAAAAACTGAGGTGGGATTTGAAGCTGAAATCTTTCAATGCAAAGCAAAATTCCATAAATCATTCCTATACAGTCATTTAAGACATGTTTGTTTATCATACAGGCAGTTCACAGTACAGTTCACATGTACAGTCAGGAACTGCTGCGGACAGCACAAATGTCTAATGAAAGTTAACTTGACAATGCTGGACAAACATACAGATGTCACAAGAACAGATCTGTATATAATAGTGGCTGGAATGTGCACATCACTAGCTATTTTGTTTCAGATATTCACTTTTTGATACTAATGCAGCTTAGGTAACACTTTAGATTCAGTACAATCTATAATGCACTGATTAGTCACACAATGTTATGCAACAATACATTAAAAATGCTTCTTTTGGTTACAATAAAGCATCTGTAAAGTGGTAATTGCGACGTGTCATACTAAAATAACTTGACTCTGGTGACTTAAGTGGGTGATAATATGTCTCACAGCATTGCATACTTTAGAACAAGACTTGTGAATCATTAATTATTGCTTAATAAGACTAAATGAAGCTCTCATTTTTACAAGTAATTCCCAAGGAAGAAATGGGACTAATTGGTGAAGATGACTCACTGCTTATCTATGGCAATGCAGGCTGATCCAGTCCATCACCAGTCAAGATGCAGTTAGTGAGGGTACATTTTCAGTGACACATACAGTAATGGAGGCACTTAATGGTCTTCTGTCCAAGGGTAATTTCAGGCTACAGACTGAGTTGTTACATTTTGATATAATGCATTCATGTAAGCTCTGCAGCGAGCACAGAAAGCATATGCTTCTGGGAAACTTTTGCCATCCTATGATAATCTCTTCAAAGCAAAGCCTGCAAGTAATTATTTGCTGAATTAGGCGAAAATCTATTTTTTTACAGTAAAATATCTTATACGTAAGTAGCTATAATAAGTAAGTAATACCAAACTATCTAATTGAGCATACTGAGGACGAGTGAAGCAAGAATTGAATCCAAAAGAAACAGGGGATCAACATTTAACTCAGATTGGTCAGTCAAACAAAACACGCACATGATGGCACAGAAAATCAAAATAAACAAAAGTGTATAGCCTTTCTGGCTTGTCCTAAATACTGTAGCTCAGTTGAGCAGGTCAGTCTTAGGAGGAGCCCCATCCTGCAGTCTACTCAATTCTACAGAAGAAACACTTCCTTCTGAGAATGCCTGGGATTTATTGGGCTCTGACCGGAAGGGGCGTGGCCAGTTGCCCTTGCTGGGCATTGTCTCTGTACTGTGGAGAGAAAAGGTGATGATATACCTGTGATGAGTCCCCAAAGGCGATCCTCTAACGCACATGTGTGTCAATATTCGCTAGCAGATTTGGTTACAGCGTTACTTACATTCTGTAGCATAATAGAATAAAATTGACTTCTTGTGTATTTTACAAAGGTATTCTAAAATTGTATGTAAGTAAATGTTAGGCACTACAAACAGGAAGTACAAATGTTAGGTTTAAATACACAGTGGGAGGTCTGAAATTTGAAAGTACCCATTTAAAGAAGGATCAAGGAGTTGTAGTGGACTCATCGCTATTGACATTAAGACAGTATTTTTAATCCATTTAGAAGACTAATATCTACTCTAACCCTAACCCTAAACCTAACCCTAATACTATATCTACTCTCCATATATAAAATCCTAAGCCTAAAAGTGCAATGATTTTATGTGACGTTTTGATGTCAAGCTTTTTGTCGGACTTATTTTAAAACCTATATATATATGTTTGGTATCTTTCTTTTCAAAGTTTATCGAACTTTAATGTGATGTTTTTAGATTTTCAGATTCTTATTCCGTTTTTAAATTATAAACTAAAAAATATGAAGAACTCACGTCCTGTGAGACGAGACTTAACCAAGACCTCCAAGAGATTTAACCATGCCCGGGACCAGAAATAAAAGACAAAGAGTAGGACAGCTGCTGTACAGGCTTTTAAATGTTCAAAGCGCCACGGGAGATGCAGATCACGCGGCATTGCAGCAGCAGCAATCAAGCAGCTGATTGAGCAAAGAGGAGGTAAAAAATATATTTGTTTCCCATTGTTTCACCGTTTAAGAGGGGGTTTTGGAGGAGTGACCATGTCTCCTTGGGGTGCGTTCAGCCCTCCTCTTCACAATGCGAGAGGCAGACTGGCCGCAACTGAGGGTTGGGTGCCTAAGGCGCCAGGGGGCCTGCCCCCCTAGTTAGGTTATAAATCTCAAAGTGTGGAGTACAAGTCAAAGGAGGTTATGCTTAAGTTAAAAAAACACACTAGTGAGGCCACACATGAAGTACTGTGTTCAGTTTTGGTCTCCATATTACAAAAAGACATAGCAGCACTACAGAAGGTCGAGAGAAGAGCGACTAGAGTGATTTCAATGCTGCATGGTATGAGTTATAAGGAAAGATTAAAGGAGTTGAACCTTTTCAGTTTTGGCAAACAGATTAGAGGTGACATGACTGAAGTTTTTAAAATTAGGAATAAATCTGGTACAGTAGATCGAGATTGTTACTTTAAAATGAGCTCATCAAGGACACAGGGTCACAGTTGGAAGCTTGTTAAGGGTAAATTTTACAGAAACATTACAAAAAGTTTTTCTTTACCCAGAGAACTATAGAGACATGGAATACGTACATTACAAAGTAATGTGGTAGAGAGTAGAACTTTAGGGACCTTCAAAACTTGATTTGATGTTAGTTTGGAGAAATTAGGTGAAAAGGACTGATGAGCTTTGTTGGGGTGCATGGATGGATGTAAACATGTACAGTATGTTGTTAATTAATAATAATAATAAACTGCAAAGAGGTGATTTTTTGTAATTCACTTTGCAAGTTTAGAGCAAATACATTTAGAGAAAGATACTACCTGTTGACTGAACTTTTATAAGTAAACTTTGGCTGATGTTTAGCTTTCTTTCTTAACACTACCAGAAGAACCGTAAAGCTATATTATTAATACTTTTATGGTGTTTAGCTGTTATTTTTTGCTCTTCAGACATTGTATGATAATTAAGATGCAATTTTGATATCTTGGATTTTGGTCATGCGTCACTTTAGTCTTTAGCTGCATGCACTGATGCAGTGTCAAAGGGGCTTGGTCACATGGTTTGGTCAGCCTTGCTCTTTCAGACAAGAGTTACAGTCTCTGTCTGAATTTTGTTTACAAAGACCGGATCTGATGGTAGCTTGAGAAAACTAGCTTTGCCCAATATTTGCTTTTGAAGTTTTTTTGACTGTAGGTTTTGACCCAATTTTGTTTTCAACTCTGAGCTCATTCGGTCCTCCTGTTTAGGTCACAGACTTCCTAGCCAGTAGTGAAGTGACTCATCCTACTCTGTCTAGGCAATTCATCTTGACTTGCCCTAAAATAAGACCTCCACCACAGCGATTCAGACTTGTTCAGTCTAGATAAACAGTACTTTATTTGTCCCAAGGGGGAACAACAACAACCCCCTCGAATACACACCAGAATTACTAAAAAAAAGAAAACATCTGACTTAGCTAAAGAAAAAACAGCAGTCACAGTAAGGCATTCTGCAGGTGAAACCCTGTTGTTATAAAGGAGACCCAGTGGTGTTTCCTGGCACACTTTTGCTGAACAATTCATTTACGGAAGGTTCTCAGTATCAGTGTGTGCAGCATTGTTCATAATGGCACTCAGTTTTGTCTTCATTCTCTCCTCCACTACTACCTCCAAAACTGCATTCCAAAACTGATCCTGACTTTTTAATAAGTTTGTTGATTCGGTTGGCTTCCCTTGCAGTGGTCTTACTTACTCAGCACACCACACAGCAGGCTCCCTTGTTCATGATGCATTTGAATGGAAGGTCACCTCTCATGCAGGTTCTTAAGCAATACAGTAAACTATTTTGGGGTACCATTTTTATATGGGGTTTATATAGTAATTTAAACTATCA
This sequence comes from Polypterus bichir lapradei, assembly GCA_026402145.1. NCBI lineage: Eukaryota > Metazoa > Chordata > Cladistia > Polypteriformes > Polypteridae > Polypterus > Polypterus bichir. Next base: position 27,626,511 of record JANRMT010062835.1, on the reverse strand, counting down.
CAAAAATAATTGTCAAAGCGCGATGCATTACCATTTTAACTCCTACTACTTATTATGCTTTGGTATATTCTAAAGTGCTATTACGTATAACTTAGTGATTTTCCATTACTTTCTTTCTCTAATAATAAAGAGCAAAAGTAGGAGGCATAGCGCAATCCATTAATCTGCCACATTCAAATTCATAGTGATGCAGGCAACCTTTAAGTAGAACATGCAGCCTTACATAAGTTTACATTGGTGCAAATAAAAAAGAAAAGTAAAAAGAGCAAAACTACCATCTTATTGCCTTTGAGTCTGCTGTCCAAATGTTTGCAATAAGTTTACTTCCTCACCCATAGAGAAAATGTTATAAACAGCCATTTTTTATTTTTCTTTGAAGTTTTCTGTAAATTGAATCAAGCAAAATATATTGCAAACATCCACAGCTGGAGAAACAAGATGTAGTGTGCAGTAAGTGCATCATTCATCACCCGGTGTACAGCCCATTTTCCAGGTTTACCCATGTTAGCCATATCTTTTTCCTCCAGTTTCTGTGGTCTTTAGCGTCTTTTGGAGCGAGACTCATGCTGTTCATATCAACCAACAACCTCCTCCAACCACGTCTTCTCTATTCTCCCTCTAGGCCTCATTCTTAGTGCACCTATTTACTCAATCACCTTCTTCCTTTTGCTCCAAGTACCCAAACCAGTTTAGTGTGTTTCTCCTTAGCACATGTATCACCTCCATAGCAAGCCTTTCTCTAAGCTCCGCATTTATCTTCCTCTCATTCCATGGAATTCCACACATTCACCTGATCATTCTCTGTTCTTTCCAGCTTTCCTTAAACTCCCATACAGCAAACTACTCCTCACACAGCTATCATAAACTCTTCCATTTGATGTCTGAGAGGTTCCTTAGTATGCAGTGAACATAATCAATAATCAGCAAGCTTTAAATCAGTGTTTCTTAATCTTTTTTTCTTGTGACCCAATCTTGCCCTTCTTAGTGTCTTTGAGACCCAGTCCATGGAGACTGTCATGGAGAATTGCTACCAACAGTCATAGCAGGAAGAACTGCTTAGACGTGAAGTATAAACTTTGACAACCTTTGAGAACTACCTGGATGAGATATTGGGACAGCACGGCTATTAGCTAAACAAACAAGCCTGACAGACTGAATGGTCTCCTCTCCTCCTTTGTCATATATCTTATGTTCTTATGAATCTTTTCACAAAAAAAACTAAATAGTGTAAGATGTAACATATAACAACTTTTATATAACCAATAAATTGCGTCAGTATTTTGGTTATGGATGTGTTGAGTCATGGGATAAAAGACTAATATCCCTGGTGGAGGTTTTTTGCTGATAACACCATGTTGTGTAGCAGCAGAAAAGAGGAAGTGGAGAAGGATTTGTAGGAATGGAGTAGAGCTTGAGAAGATAGGGGGTTGAAGATAAATAGGAAGAAGACACAATACATGAGGTTCAATGAGGATCAGAATTCAGAAGTTAGCCTACAGGGGGAGCTATTAAAAAAGAGTGGATACATTTAAATATGTAGGGTCAATAGTAGCCCAAGATGGAAAACTAGATGAAGCAATAATCCATACAGTGCAATGTGAATGGAACAACTGGAAGAAGAGTATCATTATATTGTGGAATATTGTGTGATCGATTAATTAAGGTGAAGGTTAAAGTTAAGGTTTTTAAGACAGTTGTAAGACCACCAATAATGTATGGAGCTAAGGCATGGACAGTAAAGGGACCGCAGGAGAAGAAACTAGATGTGGCAGAAATGAGAATGTTGAGATGGATGAGATGGATGTTTAGAGTTACAAAAAAGGACAGAGTAAGAAATGAGAGAATCAGAGGTACAGCAAACGTGTTAGAGATATCTAATAAGATACAGGAAGGTAGGCTGAAGTGGTATTATCTTTGAAAGATGCTGAGAAATTAGTTCACGCATTTGTTTTCAGTCGACTAGATTACTGTAACGCACTCCTCTCAGGACTACCCAAAAAAGACATAAATCGTTTGCAACGAGTGCAGAATGCAGCTGCTAGAATCCTAACTAGGAAAAGAAAATCTGAGCACATCTCTCCAGTTTTGATGTCGCTACACTGGTTACCTGTGTCATTCAGGATTGACTTTAAAATTCTGCTTATTGTTTATAAAGCCTTAAATAATCTCGCCCCATCTTATATATCGGAATGTCTGACATCCTATATTCCAAATCGTAACCTCAGATCCTCAAATGAGTGTCTCCTTAGAATTCCAAAAGCTAAACTTAAAAGAAGTGGTGAGGCGGCCTTCTGCTACTATGCACCTAAAATCTGGAATAGCCTGCCAATAGGAATTCGCCAGGCTAATATAGTAGAGCACTTTAAAACACTGCTGAAAACATATTACTTTAACATGGCCTTTTTATAACTTCAATTTAACTTAATTTAACTTTATCCTGATACTCTGTATGTTCAATTCTTCATAATAACTATTCATGGTGGCTCTAAAATCCGTACTGACCCCTACTCTCTCTTCCGTTTCTTTTTCCGGTTTCTTTGTGGTGGTGGCCTGCGCCACCTCCACCTACTCAAAGCTTCATGATGCTCCAACAATGATGGATGGATTAAAAGGCAGAAGTCTACGTGACCATCATCTTCAAGTCCTTCCGTGAGAACCCTAAATCCAGAGAGGACTGTTTCATTTATGTTAGGTAGAATGCCCAGAGGGGACTGGGCGGTCTCATGGTCTGGAATCCCTACAGATTTTATTTTTTTCTCCAGCCGTCTGGAGTTTTTTTTTGTTTTTTTCTGTCCACCCTCGCCATTGGACCTTACTCTTATTCTATGTTAATTAATGTTGACTTATTTTATCTTCTTACTGTGTCTTTTATTTTTCTATTCTTTATTATGTAAAGCACTTTGAGCTACTATTTGTATGAAAATGTGCTATATAAATAAATGTTGTTGTTGTTGATTCACATGTGATGAGGAAAGACAATTAATAAAGCCTTAAAAAATCCCTTAGAAAAAGAACCAAAAGGTTTCAAAGGTAGCAGTCATTTTACTCTTAATATACTTTTATTTTAACAGTGACAATATTTTATCAGTATCCCTGATGTGTATGCCATGGTTACTAAGGCCATTTTAGTTTCATATTTTGAATTCCATCCATCCTTTTCTAAACTCGCTTTATCCTGAGGAGTGTCTCGGGGGAGCTGGAGCCTATCACAGCTTCATAGGGCAGAAGGCAGGAACAATCCCTGCAAATGATGTCAGTCCATAGTGAACACACACACACACACCCACACGTACCTGGACTAATTTAGCATCACCATGGCTTTCGATTGATATGGTTTGAACATTGAAACTGTACGCAGGAAGGATCCTGGACATGAACCCTGGTCTCCTTTATTTTCAATCTTGGCTTAGTTTAAAAGACTCACTTACATTTCTGTTTTTGAACTTAATTTAATTTTAAATTTCCATTATCAATGCATTTCAAAAAATATTGTATTTCACTGTACATTCTTAAAGTAGACACTTCACATAGCTGCATGAACTGGTCAGACAATAATGGAGTACCAATATCCCAGTTGCACTGGCAAGGTTACAGGACTTGTCAATGACTATGTATGTACAATCTGCTCACGCATTTTGCAGCCAAACTCCAGTCCTGAAATGTGCCAGATGCTCTGCAGATACAGTCAAGACTAAGTCCTAAGTCCAAAACCAATTCAGAACTGCCTAAAAAACTAACACTCATATTTGTTGGATGAAACCAAAGTACTCAGATAAACACAATGTGCACTTGGGGAGAACATGCAAACTCCACACACACCATAACTGACCCACAAAGCGTATCTGGGTCTCTTCACCAACCACTGCACCTTTGTGCTTCCTGGCATCAATTCACAGGGCACGTAACTAAAAATTAAAATCTTTATAACTAACCATGAGCGAACGAACAATGAGGATCAAGCATGACCTCAATAAGACCGAGATGTGCATCACCTTAGAGAGATTACTGGTGAGTAAGCAGTAAGACTGCCATCTCTAGTCTAGAAACCAGATATTTATCAAGCTCTCAGTGTTCCCCCGCATGTCTCCATCCGCAGTTTCTGTTATATAACATTAAATTCCATTAGCCTAGATCTCTGGCTCCTTGAAATGCCACTCACCACATTTTCAGAGCTGGAGCACTGCAAGAACAGACGAAGAAAACACCTCACATATCGGCTTGAAAAACAGCCTCAGCAAACTATAACCTTTATTTCAGTCTGTTCACTTCAGGAACTTCCGCTAAAGGATTGACCTTCAGATTTCATTTTGAGCCGTACCATTCACACACCAAATCCAGTCAAGAATGTGATATTACCCCCCATGTACTATAAAACAGACTTTATAGGAGATGATTTAAGGCCTGGACATTACTGACAATTGCTGCTCTGCATGATAATCATTTATTCCACCTCTCCATAAACTGCACTGTATTTAAGTCGTCTACAGATGGGGACAAATTTGTTGGTCCCTTCACAGCTCATTGAAAAAGTGCTGTATGCCTCATGAAAAGAGATTCAATGAAAAGCAAATGTTCCACATATACCTGCATGCCTTTGCAGTGTCAATGAGTAAAGCTAAGCAGACGTGAAACGAGATCAAGTATTACTTAGTCTGTAAAGATATTCTAAAATGGCCTGGACACATTTGTTCTTACCCTTAGGAAGAGATCCTAAATAATGGGATTTGTGGGATTTTTCAAACTAGCTATTTTCTTTAATTAGTATCACACGTGTCTCCAATCATGTAATCAGTCATTCAGACTATTTAAATGGAGCGGTTTGTTCTGCTGTTTGGTGTCCCACACTGAACATCAAACAGAGAAAGCAAAGGAGAGAACTGTCTGAGGAGATCAGAAAAAAAATTCTAGACAAGACTAGAAGATCATCTCCAAGCAGCTTCATATTCCTGTAACAACAGCTGCAAATATTATTAAGGAATTTAAGATCCATGTAGTCAACCTCCCTGAATGCGGCCACAAGAAGAGAATCAACCCCAGAATGGGCAGAAGGACAGTAAGAATGGTAGTCAAAAAGCTAAGAACAACTTCCAATGAGGTATAAACTGAACTCCAAGGTCAGGGTCCATCAGCGTCTGATCACACAATCTGTCGCTTATTGAGTGAAAGTGGGCTCAATGGAAGGAGATCCAGGACGACTCCACTGTAAAACAGTGAAAAACACTGAAAAACATTAAAAGGCTGGGCTGGAATTTGCTAAAATGCCGACTGAAAAGCCACACTGATTCTGAGAGAATGTCCTTTGGACAGATGAGACAAAACTGAAGCTTTTGGGCAAGTCACACCAGCTCTGTGTTCAGAGATGTAAAAATGAAGATTCTCAAAGGTAAGCACTCCATACATACTGTGAAACATATAGAATGCTCAATTAGGTTTAGGGGCTGCTTTGCTGCGTCTGGCATAAGGTGCCTTGAGTCTGTGCAGAAAACAAGGAAACCTCAAGACTATCAAAGACATTCTGGAGCAAAACGTACTGTCTAGTGTGAGAAAGCTCAGTCTCAGATGCAACTCGTGGATACTCCAATAGGATAATGAGCCAAAACACACAGCTAAAAGCACCCAAGAAATATCTAGGAACAAAATATTGGACTATCTGAAGTGGTCTTCTATGAGCTCTGATTTGAATCCTATTGAACATCTATGAAAGAAATAATTTAAGGATGTTATCAGATGTTTTCAGGTTAAAGTTTATTCTTCAAAACAGTGGGGGCTGGTGAAAACGTTTGGGAGGTGGTACAGTTTTTGCGGGGACAAACTGAAGCAGCATTTATTTATTATAAAGTGCCTTTCATATTTATTATATAGTGCCTTTCATATATATTTATTCATATCCATTTCTACTGGGCTCCAATACTTCAGTCTCTGACATCCACAGTTCCCTTATTCTTCCCATAACTGGCCCTATAGTTGAGGAAAGGAACAGGTGCACCTGCCACCCAAGTTCCAATCGCCCTAAATTCATGCCCTCTCATCTGTAGAAATGTTAATGGCGGGTGGAAACTGTGATTTAAGTTAATAACCTAAAACAATACTAATTCGCTGCCAACAAATGTGGGGGTGTCAGGGTACATAGAGAGAAAAAATCTGAAAGCAACCAATTAAAAGGCAGCCTCGAGTAACCTGCTTACCAAAAGATCAAGGACTTACACAGACTGTCATCTGACCAGCATTTTTTACTCAGGAAATATAGGCATTTACACAGAAATGAAACAAATACAGGTCAGAACCAGTTTTTAATGGATGTTGACATTCTCTGAAACCATGCACGTTGTACAAATAAACATTAATTTCATGATTATTTCACATTACCTAATTAATTTAAATAGGATTTTTAAATATTTGGAGGGGGGTCAACGCCCTTGCACCCTGCATTACAATACGCCATTGCTTCACAATCGGGGTATATATTAATTTGAAGAATTAAATGAAGAAATTGATTGGAATGAAAATCTGAACCTGATGACCACTAAACTGGATGGTGTTTGATTTATCAAAGTCATTTATAGCAGATCTCCAAACTACACACTGTATGGTTTGCACACACTGCCCTCAAATGAAGTACTGTCTACTAATTCATTCCTTCACAAAGTTCTTGTATAGCTTCTAGTAATGTACATGATAAGATTTTGCTTGAAGGCTATTATAATTGGAGATTTACATGCTTAGTCACAACTGCTTTTACTGATCATTCCCAAAAAGGTAACCAAGGACAAAAATTAGAGAGCTTCAGATCAATTCTCAACATAATGGACTCAGAATGTTATGTTATGTAAGATTAATTCTGATTTTTTTTTTAAATTTTCACTTAGTATACTGTATAAGGGTGGCACGGTGGCACATTGGTAGTTCTGCTGCCACACAATAAGCAGACAAAGGTTCACATCCCAGGACCTCCCTGCATTGAGTTTGCATGTTCTGCTGGTGTCTGTGCCGTTTTCCTCCCACAGTTCAAAGACATGCAGGCTAGGTGAATTTCCAACAGTAAATTGGCCCGTGTGTGTGTGTGTGTGTGCGTGCGTGTGTGTGTGTGTGTGTATGTGAAATGGACTGGTGATCTGTTCAAGATTTATTTCTGCCTTGTGCATCATGCTAGCTGGGATCGGCTCCAGCACGCCCCTAACCCTGGCTTCAATTAAGCATGTTAGAAAATGGCATGACTTGGTATATAATGCTTCAATGATAAAGTGGGACATGTTATCTTTTTATACAACTTCATTAAAAGCTGAAGGTTTCTTACATGGTGATGCAGTCATAAGTGCTGCTGTCTCCCACTTCATGGGTGTGGGTTCTGTTACTTCTTTGTTTAGGTCACTGTTTATGTTCTCCAATGCTCATACTGGTTTTCTTCTGTGTCCAAAGTTTCCTCTTAAGCAACAAAAAGCATCATGTTAGGTCCAACCATGACTATAAACTTGCCCAATATGAAGGTATGGGAACGTGAGTGTGCCATGTAATGGATGGGCATCCCGTTGGGGTCCATTGAGCTGCTGTTGGATCAGACTTTAGGACTTGGAAAATGAATGGATATATGACGTTTAATGATATTTGTTTCAGTCATACTGAAAAGCATAACTTGCTGGTCAAGTTAAATTGTTCAAGCAATTAATTAAATCACTTCTGGATAATAGGGCAGCATGGTGGCGCAGTGGTAGCGCTGCTGCCTCGCAGTAAGGAGACCTGGGTTTGCTTCCCGGGTCCTCCCTGCATGGAGTTTGCATGTTCTCCCCGTGTCTGCGTGGGTTTCCTCTGGGTGTTCTGGTTTCCTCCCACAGTCCAAAGACATGCAGATTAGGTGCATTGGCGATCCCAAATTATCCCTAGTGTGTGCTTGGTGTGTGCGTGTATGTGCGCCCTGCAGTGGGTTGGCGCCCTGCCCGGGGTTTGTTTCCTGCCTTGTGCCCTGTGTTGGCTGGGATTGGCTCCAGCAGACCCCCATGACCCTGTGTTAGGAAATAGCGGGTTAGATAATGACTGACTGACTGACTTCTGGAAAATGTAATATCTCACGATAACATAATGACTTTCCAGCAATAATGTAATAAAAGCAGATAATGCAATATACTGCCAGATAATGCAATTATGATGTGTTACTGATAACATCATCAGTTTCTTCTGACAACAGCAACTAATTACTACAATAATTTATTATGTCTTTAGTAACAAATTTAATATGCATTATCCACTTTTTTTATTGTGTTGCTGTTCAAAATGTATTATGTAATCTGGTAGTTACTACTTTTTCAGTACAAATATCTGATAGGTAGGGTAATGTCCAGCAAACAGCAAACCTCAGCACTGAAAGTCACAAATGTTTCAAATAAGTATGTATATTTTAAGAGAGCTATGCTAATATTATTGCCCAGATAGGGCTGCCTTCTGTTCTGTATCGAGATGAAGTTACATATATTTTATGCTTTATTAAAGTTTTTCTTTATTTTGAGTTATTACTTTTATGACTTTATGTTATTTTTTTATTCGTATCATATGTGATTATTCCTTGGTGTGCTGTGTAAGTGTATTTCTCATCCTTTGTGGGTGGAACCCCAACAGGCGGGGTCATCTGTCAATCTCGGCTTAGGAACTACCCCAAGACCTACTGTATAAAGGCTGTGCAGATAGGCAGTTTAGTGGGAGCCAAGTCTTTTGGAGTTGTAAGTACTATACTTCTTGATGTGATTATATGATGATTCCAATTACTGGATTGTGATTTTGGGTCTTGCTCACTGTGGATGGCTGTATAGGCAGTGTGGTGTAGTGGTTAAGGCTTTGGACTTTAAACCCTGAGGTTGTTTGTTGAAACCGACACTGTATGACCATGAGCATGTATAGAAGCTCTGAACCGCACAGTGAAAGAAATTATGGGACAGCCCTTATCTCGTACGTACATGAAAATATCTCATACGTATGAGATACTTTCACGTACGTACAAGATAAAGTCAGATAAACAAATTACAAAAGTTCACTTCAATGCTACCTAATTACACCTTTACCAAGGCTAAGGCGCTTCTGTTTGACATCACTTTCATCTCTTGTAGCACAGTGCTATGAAAAGCAGATGGGTGGGCTTTTATTTATTAAAGTAGAGTGGGAAGGTTGGAGATGGGTTTAACTACAGCCTGCAATACCTACAACTTACGTCAGGTAATGTCCACGACATCAGTCATGAAAAGTCCAACGCATGTCCCGTTACACTATCGTTAAGATTAGGGTTGTGAGAGGGTTATCAGACTCAAAGGGTTTAGGTGTGTGCTTTAAGTTTACAGGTATTGGAGCCCCTGAGGAAGTATGGTGTAATTTTTCTTCCTCGGAAACAATTTGGTGTGTACCACTCACTATCTCATGCCCACCACTTACCATACCGTATACATTCAGATGAGCACCAAATACCATTGCATGCTACTGTACATCATTTTCTGGAAATGGGACATATCACTAAACATTTTCATGTTTTCCTCACAGTTACATTCCACAGAAATGGATATTGGCAAGTTTATAAAAGCAGGTTATGCATTCAAGCCCAGACCACTGGATCTACGAAGCAACAGCGCTAACCACTGCAATAATTTATAGTAAAAGGAAATGACATTAGATAGATAGATAGATAGATAGATAGACAGACAGACAGACAGACAGATAGATAGATAGATAGATAGATAGATAGATAGATAGATAGATAGA
>JANRMT010062835.1:27593434-27616766 GCA_026402145.1 Polypterus bichir lapradei | reverse complement strand
AGATAGATAGATAGATAGATAGATAGATAGATAGATAGATAGATAGATAGATAGATAGATACTTTATTAATCCCAAGGGGAAATCTACTTACTAGCTACTGTCTAGCTACTAGACATCTACTTACTAGCTCGCATCTTCTTACTCCCACAAGCTACGAAAGGAATTCATATTTCACATATTGATTGCATGTGCAGTTTGCCCAGTCCAATGTGGGTATATTAATTGAAATCTCTGATAAACCTGGCACACTCAATCGTTTATCTACACTGAAGGACTGTAGGATTTAACATGCAAAGAGTTACATTCAAATCAGACCACTTTAATTCTCACCGTGTTCAGACAAGAAATGTACCCTTGTTAAAAAGGCAACTCTGAATATCTTAGATAAATCCAGTGGCAAACCTGGAACACTGGGTAATCCCTTGCACTGTGCAAAATGAACTGCAATATTTAAAGGCAGAGCAGAGAGCTAAATCGTGTTGAGGCCATTTTGATTATCACGTTTTTGGCAAGATGGATCCCTAAGTTAAACGGCAGGTGACCCAGTATGGCAGGTTTGTCAGTGTTTTTCATGAACCAGTAGAACTGGAACCTTGATCTTGGGAGAACTGAAGGTGCTGTAATTTTACATTGGAAATATAGCAGAATATTAAGATGTTCCATTAACATACAAGGTCATAGGTGATTAAACAGATCTTCCATTATCGAAATCATATTATGTGATATCAACTACTGTTAAATTCTGCTCCGTACTTGTACATTTTTTATTTTTATACTGTATTTAGGACTACTTGTGTTCTGTTCTGTGTATTGTATTGTATTGTATTGACCCCCTTCTTTTTGACATCCACTGCACGCCCAACCCAAGGTTTCTTCTGTTTTTTCCCTACAAGGGTTTTTTTGGGAGTTTTTCCTTGTCTTCTTAGAGAGTCAAGGCTAGGGAGCAGTCAAGAGGCAGGGCCTGTTAAAGCCCATTGCGGGACTTCTTGTGTGATTTTGGGCTATACAAAAATAAATTGTATTGTATTGTATTATCTATGCAGCTATGCAAAATTTACATTTCATTACCAAATCAAATCAAATTTATTTATAAAGCACATTTAAAAGCAGCAAAAAGCTGTACGAAAATGTTGTACAAATTCAAGCAGAAATAAAACTGCTGCATAGACACAAAAAAGACTAAATTAACAAAGACAATACAAAACAGGTCTCCAAACCCCAACGCATAAACACATAACAACTCCCAAGCCAAACTATAGCATAAACATTATTCTGCCTCTCCAAAGCCATGAGAAGAAAGGTGAGTCTTTAAATGGGATTCAAATGTCAGGACTGTAGAAGAAGTTCTGACAAATAAAAGTAACTCATTCCAGAGGTTAGGGGCAGCCACTGAAAAAGCTCGATCCCCTTTCCTTATGAGGCGAGAATGTGGCACTGATGTAAGAGATTGGGAAGATGATCTAAGTGCCCTGGAAGAAGAATATTGAGTGAGAAGATCAGAGATATAATGAGGAGCCAGATTATTTGGTGCTTTTTGAAACAAAACGAAGCAAGGCTAACATTAGAAAAAGAAGGCCCAAGGAGCAACATATCTATCTTATTCTCATTTAACTAAAGGACGTTATTGGCCATCTAGCATTTGACATCCCTAAGGCAGTCGAGCAGTTAGTTTATTGAACCCTCATCGATTGGATTTAGGGGTAAACACAACTGTGTATCATCAGCATAGCAATGAAATGCAGCATTATGATGTTGTATGACCAATCTTAGAGGAAGTACGTATATGGCAAAGAGAGCTGGGGGCACAATGGCCCCTTGGGCAGCTCCACAAGAAAGAAGCAGGAGCAGAAGAAGAGGAAAAAGTGTCAGTAGAGACTAAAAATGATCTGTTATTAATATAAGATTTGAACCACGTTAGAGCTGCACTCTTAATGACTACCAAAACGATTTATCATAATAGTATGGTCAATTGTATCAAAAGCAGTACTTATAATTAAGCAAATACTTGTATGAATTTAACATTAATGTTAACTTACTAGGCTTGACTCCTACAACAGAACTGTGCAACTGTCTCAGGCAACCAAAGATATTTGAAAGTGCCTTGCAAAAGTAATCACCCCAGACCCCCAGGCTCCCATTCCCCAGTGTTTGTCCTGTTTTTTACATTAAAATCTGAAAATAAAATGGATTTTCACTCATATTTTATGATATGGACTTAACAATATAGTTCAAATTGTTGAAGTGGAATGAAAATAAAATACCTTGTATATCTTTAAAAAAAAAAAAAAAAAAAGTAAAAAGTTATGAGTGCATCTGTATTCATCCTCTTTGCTATGAAACCCCTATATAAGATTTAGTCTGACCAATTAATTTCAGAGGTCACATCATTGGTTGATTAGGGTCCACCGGTGTGTAATCAAAGTGTCACATGATCTGTCACATGGTGTCTGTATAAACAGACTGTTCTGAAACACCCCCTGGCTCTACTAAAACCACTAAGTAACAACATGAAGACCAAAGAGCACTCCAAACAGCTCAGGGACAAAATTGTGGAGAAGTAAAGATCAGAGTTGAGTTATAAAAAACATCTCAAACTTTGAATATCCCACAGAGAACCATTAAATCAATTATAACAAAATGGAAAGAAAATGGCACCACTACAAATCTAAAAAAAAAAAAGGCTGCCTAGCAAGACTGACAGACCGGGCAAGGAAGGCATTAATCAGAGATGCAACAAAGACATCAAGGATGACACTGAAGGAGCTGCAAAGATCCACAGCAGAGATATGAGAATCTGTCAAGAGGACCTCTCCCCAGAACAGGGCTTATGGAAGAAGTGCCATTGCTTAAAGAAAAAAACAAGAAAACATGTTTGGAGTTCATCTAACAGCATGCGGTGGACTCCCCAAACACATGGAAGAAGGCTCTCTGGTCAGATGAGACTAAAATTGCCCTTTTTGGCCATAATGAGGAACAAACCCAACACTTCCCATAACCTCAAGAGCAACATTTCCACAGTGAATTACGGTGGTAGCAGCATAATGCTGTGGGGATGTTTTTCACTGGTGGGGACAGGAAAACTGGTCAGGATTGAAGGAAAGATGGATGGCACTAAAACCAAGGCAATACTTGAGGAAAACCTGTTTCAGTCTGCCAGAGATTTAAGACAGGGATGAAGGTTCACCTTCCAGCAGGACAATGAATGACTCAAAACAGACTGCTAAAGCTACACTGGAGTGATTTAAAGGAAAACATTTAAATGTCTTGAAATGGTCTCGTCAAAGCCCACACCTCAACCCAACTTAGAACCTGTGGCATCACTTGAAGATTGCTGCACACCAACGCAAGCCATCTAACTTATAGGAGTTGCAGCAGCTTTGCCTTGAAAATCCCATTGGCTAGATGTGCTAAACTAAGAGAGAGAGACCCCCAAGAGACTTGCAGCTAGAACTGCAGCAAAAGGTGACTATAAAGTATTGACTTTGGGGGTGAAGACCTATGCACACTCAGGATTTCTGAGTTTGTTTTGTCTTAATTACTGCTTGTGTCACAATAAAAGTTATTTTGCACCCTCAACGAGGTTGTAATGTGGCAAAACAGGTCAAACACCAAGGGGGCTGAATACTTATGCAAGACACTGTACATATACAGTATTTTGTCTTTGATGTTCATTTTTTTGTCTACTGCATCAGGGTTTCAATAGAAAAGAAAAAAAAATCACATTTTAAAACATTTAATTGAAAAAAATGTAAATGTCAAATATAAATATTTATATGTTGAAATACACAAGGTTGAGAACTAGCAAGCCAGAAACCAAACCTGGAGGAGATGCGGCTCCATAGAGCAGACACATGCACCTTCACTAAGGCTAATTAAGAGTCAACTTCTGCGATGTGTGGTTCAACTGGAGGACACCCAGACGTACCCATGGAGAATGTGCAGAAACTGGGAAGGAGAACTGAGCCCAGGTGTGTTTAATGTTGTGCTCTGGCGCCTTGTAAGCATTATCCATTGTAAATTTCAAAACAATAATTATCACAAACATTTTGGAATGAAAACCACATGAGAAAGCAGATGAACAAAAAAATGTGTGTGCGAAAAAATATGACAAAACTGCAAACCATCTCTGTTCACGGTTGAAAACAGTACATTGCAGAGGGAAAGCGATTATGTAGTGCCCCAGAGAGAACCGGACCCTCGCCTGGCTGACAAAGGTTTGTCAGGGAAAGCAAACTCCCCAGCACTACCTTTTCTCTCAATGTGCTTTTTTTCTGTTTTGCCCTGATCTCATCACAAAATTAATTCTGCAAGACAAACTCCTAAGCCCCTGATGAAACAATTAGGAGTGATTCATCCAAATTATTTGACATTCATGTCAGTCTTCCCTTCTGTTTTTCTGATGACGGTTTATTGTTAATGCAGTAGATCATTTGGCATTTTTAGATTATTATGCTGTGCTTGGGGGGCTGAGGGCGGTTTACTGGGTGTTCAATGTCGCACATAATGCGGCACTTAAAGGAAGCTAAGCTCATTAGTTGAGATTTCGAAGATGCCAGAGGGTTGAAGTTTAAATTGGATTTCGCATGCACCGTACCACATTCAATTTATTATGAAAATCATTTTAATTCATTGATTATTACTTTCAACTTGCACTTATTTTGCTATAAAATGTTCTACAAGCTTCACTGAAAATACTCACCATTCCTTTTCCTGTATTCAGAGCTGGCACTGTATGCCAGACCTCTTTTTTGAAAGTATCAAGCAATTTTAACTGATGGATAACCGGAGCATCCTCTCATAATAAAATGAAAAAGTACGATGATGAGTCAAGCTATGAAATTTGACTGCTGAATGAAATGAACTGGGGATGGCACAGTGGCATGGTGGTCAGTGCTGCTGTCTTGCTGCTAATGATATAACACCTGCAAGTTCTCCCAGTGTCTTAAGTGTAGTTTCTGCAATGGTGACTCAATATTAGGCTATTGTGGGTAGTGTGTCCTGGACTGAAACCTCAAGGACATTCTCGGGAAATCCTAAAGTTGGTTATGTAGGTTCAGAAAATGGATGAAGAGATTGATTGAATGAAACTTAAGGTTAGAACTTTAACAAAAGCTGAATGAAAAGGTCAGAAGCCCTCTCCCTCATTTATACCAGTTACAAGAACAGATCAAAAGAAGTTCTGATAAAAGAAAGGTGTACTGTGATTTGACAGAAAACTTGGAAATTCATACAGAGCCTAATAAAGCACATCTCTGGTACTGTCTTGGTTGATTATGAAAGCCGCTAGATCTTTCTGACAGAAAAAAAACTTCAGTCATATAATTACGTTGCATTTCAGATTAACTCAAGCACAGAGGTCACTGCGACCTGTTGTCTCCTTGTGACTTTGCCCTGTCTATCGAAACTCCATTCCTGCTCTTTTCTGTTCCAGCAGCACACTTGACATCTAAAGAAATTCCTTTATTAAAATAATAAGTTGTGTGAAAGCTTACTTTGATATTGGGTGTTAACGGCAGCCAATTTGAAATGCCACTAGCAGCATCCTCAGCTGGCTCCACAACAATGGGTTCCTGTCCACTTCAAGCAGAACTGCACATAACTGTACCCCATTATTCTGCATTATACACTTGCCCTTCTAAATTGTGATGTCCAAGAGAATGCTATGTTAGATATCGCACATCTGGAATGACCATGCCACCTTGAGCTAACTTGTCCATATGCTGTTTGGCATTGCAAAACAAAATATGTGACTCACCTGTCACCATTGATCTTATTAGTACTTTGACTTGGGCAGCCTCGTTGCATTTTATCAGGGTATAATTAATCTCAAATCACTCTCAGGGGTGTCCAATCCGATCCTGGATGGCTGTCGTGACTGCACGTTTTCCTTCTTTCCACTTTCTCCTTTTAACTGACTTCTTTTGCTTTTGTTTTAACTGCTTTGTTCTTTAAAGACTCATGTCATGTCATTTTCTTTGTCAAAAAGTAAAATTGAGTTAAGAACAAGTCGATCCCCACCCCTGAGAGAGAGAGCAAGGCAAACGGCGTAAAATTTAAGGCTTGTAAACATACCTAAATTAATAAGTTTGATAAGCCAATAGAGATGAATGCAGAAGACAAAGAAATACAGAAATAATTGCTTCCTCTGTGCTTTAAGAGCTTATTTTAAAATATTACTGATTAGATCCTGCCATGTTTTGAAAAAAGTCTGTACAGATCCTCTAACTGAGTATTTGATTTTTTCCAATTTCAAATAGTATAACACATCAGTTTCCCACTGACTTAAAAGAGGAGAGTTTGGGTTCTTCCAGTTTATCAGGATAAGTCTGCGTGCCAAAAGTGTAGTGAATGCAATCACAATCTGTTTGTCTTTCTACACTTTAAACCCATCTGGAAGAACCCCAAACACAGCTGTTAATGGGTTAGGAGGGATTGTGAGACCAAGGCTGTCTGAAAGATAATTAAAAATTTTGGTCCAGAATGATGCTAATTTGGTGTAAGCCCAGAACATGTGACCCAGGAACCGCAGGTTGGATCTTGCCCTGGAAACATTTTGGAGAGTTTTAGGCAAGACAGATGTGCTCGATATATAATTTTGAGTTGTATAATTGTATGCTTTGCGCATATGGAGCTCGAGTGAATTCTCTGCATCGCTACTTTCCACTCCATTTCTGATATATTAATTGAGAGATCTTTTTCCCAGTGTCCTCTTGGATATTTGAAAGGGAGGGACTGTAAAATGATTTTATATATTGTAGAGATGGAGTCTAAATCCTTGAGATTGAGCAATATTTTTTCCAGCATGGATGAGGGTGCAAGATGAGGAAAATCAGGAAGGTTCTGTTTAACAAAGCTCCTGATTTGAAGATAGTGAAAGAAATGTGTAGCTGGAATGTTAAATTTGGAATGTAATTGTTCATAGGATGCAAAGATGTCGTCTATATAAAGATCTCTAAGCAAGTTAATCCCAAATTTTTTCCAGATATTAAAAACTGCATATGTTCGCGAGGGTTGAAAGAGGTGGTTCTCTTGCAGAGGTGCCACAGATAAAAGCTTCTCTGTCTTAAAATGCTTTCATGTCATTTTCTAACGCTCCTAATCCAGATCAGGGTCGCAGGGGTTTCTGGAGCCTATCCTAAATAGCACAGGGCAACCACACACACACCAAACACACATTAGGGCCAATACAGCATTACTAGTTCACCTAACCTGCATGTCTATGGAAATTGGGATGAAACCCACCCAAACACATGTAAACTCCATGTAGTGAGGACTCAGGACACAAACCCTCATCTCCTTACTGCAAGGCAGCAGTGCTACCACTATGCCAGCCTTCTTTAAGACTCCAGTCTTCAAAATTGCTTCTTGATTCCTTAAAGGACATGTGAAGTTAGCCAGATAACCAGCTAAGTCAGGGCTTCAAACTCCAACCCAGTTTCTACCATAAGAGCTTCTCAATTAGAAGGTGATGATTTTTGTTAATTAAACCCATTATTTAATTTCATGGCTTGTTGGTGCTCTCATTCCGCCAAACTGGACATTTCCAAAACTGTTGATTTTCTTATTTTCTGAGCACCATCAAAATGCTTTGCGGTCCTGAAAAGATCAAATTTACAGAAACCTTCACCTTCCTTTATTTTTAGATATTGTATGATGGACACATTTTAGATAGTCTTGTGTTGGCTCATTTTGTATCTCATTGTATGGCTGCTAAGTAATGAAAAGAGAAACAATTGTGGGACTGAGTGTTAAATATCAAGTCAAAGTTAAGGCAAAAGGAGTTAATAAGCAGCAAAAACTGGCCATTAATTACAAAATGGTTAGAATGAAAACCTGCAGCCATGGTGGCAGTCCAGGATTGAAGTTGGGCACCCCGAGTTTAGTCTTTTCTTCTAGCTGTCGGAGATTTGCAGTATTTAAGGTTCTGTGATTTGCTCGAGTTCACTTCCCAGGTCTTCCCTGCGTGGAGTTTGCATGTTCTCCCCGTGTCTGCGTGAGTTTCCTCTGGGTGCTCCGGTTTCCTCCCACAGTCCAAAGACATGCAGGTTAGGCGCATTGGCGGTCTTAAATTGTCCCTAGTGTGTGCTTGGTGTGTGGGTTTGTGTGTCCTGTGGTGGTTGGCACCCTGCCCGGGATTTTTTCCTGCCTTGCGCCCTGTGCTGGCTGGGATTGGCTCCAGCAGACCCCCGTGACCCTGTGTTAGGATATACTGGGTTTGATGATGACTGACTGACTGATTTGCTCGATCCTTGCTCTTCATTTACTCATTGAGCGAGTGCATTTACATACACACACAAAACCAGGACAAAGTGAGTAACCCGATTAAGGCAGAAAAAAGGTTTCTTACAAACCTCCGTTTATATGTTCAAGTCCACTTATGGAATTTGACATTGGCAAAATGCTCCAATGTCACTGAAATGCTCTAAAAAAAGATTAAACTTCGTCAATGACCACCGTTAATCTGAAAATGAGAATTGAGCATGCATCTCCTGAGCAGGGTGGAGAATGTTACTTTTAAACGTAACTTAGTTACATTGCTCTTCACTAACAAAAAACTAATGAAATATATAATATACTGTAGTTACTTATTATAAAATGTAGTGCATTACAAAGTGTGCTACTTTTGAAATACTTTTTTTGTATGAAATGTTGCATAGTTGACTGATCAGCATTTGTTATTACATCCTAAGCTAAAATATAAACTTCATGAAACTGACCAGAAACACAGCCAAACGTGTTTTATAAATATATGTACTGTGAAATAAATCACATTCAGACCCTTTATCACCCTAATCCTAAGCCACCGTTGATCAATGATCGTTGACCTTAGAATAACGTCACTGCTTTTTGCAGATGATGTGGTCCTGTTTGCTTTATCAGGCTGCAAACTCTGACACTCATTGGGTCAGCTTCCGACCAAGTGTGAAGCGGTAGGTATAAGGATCAGCTCCTCAAAATCTAAGTTTATGGTCCTCAGTATGAAAAAGGTAGACTGTCATCTCCAAGTGGAAGGTGAGTTACTGCCTCTAGTGGAGGAGTTTAAATACCTTGGGGTGTTGTTCACGAGGGAAGAGAAAAGAGATGGTGAGATCAACAGACAGATTGGGGTGGCAAGCACAGTTATGCAGTCATTATACCGATCTGTAGTGAGGAAGAAGGAGCTCAAAAGGTGAAAGTCTCGATTTACTAGTAGATCTATATCCCTGCCCTCACCTGTGGTCATGAGCTTTGGGTAATGACCTAAAGAATGAGATCACGGGTAAAAGCAGCCAAAATGAGCTTTCTCCGGAGGATGGCTAGGCTCTCCCTTAGAGACAGGGTGAAAAGCACCAACATCCTGGAGAGGCCTGGAGTAGAGCCAATGACTCTCTGCATCGAGAGGAGCCAATTGAGGTGGTTTGAGCACCCGATACAGATACCTCCTGGACGCTTCTTAGTGGAGGTTTTTTGAGCATGTACAGCTGGGAGGTGTCCCCAGGGAAAACCCAGGGCTCGTTGGGAGAATTATATTTTGCCTCTCTCCTCACACCAGTAAAACTCTTGCCAACCACTATCCTGACTCTCAGCATGCTTCTGGAGCGGGAACGGCTTCAAAAACCTTTTCCTCAGGCTCAATTCAAGGAAATCCTTCAGGGTTTCAGGTGTAACTAAATACTGGGCACTTTCTCACAGCTGGGATTTTGTACTCATGAACTACCGAGTTCCTGTACAATATAGGTCGTGGGTAACTTGTGGTCCCTGGTCACTTTCATGTGTTGCAATCCCACTACACAACAGGAAATGTAAGCTTTATGCAAAACATGTGACATGCAAAGGATGTAAGTTGACATCATTTCAATATGCAGCAGTACCACCGCAATAATGAGAGAAAAAGGTATTGTTAGTTCTTATGCTTTATGATATCTCAAATGCATTTATTGTCATTTCAGAGAATCAATTTAAGGAATTAGTTGAAAAGTTTAAAAATCTAAGGAAAGCTAGAGCGCACGTTGGTTTGCAGAAATTCCAAATTCCAAAGCAGAAATAAGATGCAAGCAAAAATAAGTAAAATTAACATTGGTATAGCAATGAAATTCAGATTTAAAAATATAACATATGTTTTAATACTAGGATAACATTCATCCATCCACTATCCAACCCGCTATATCCTAACTACAGGGTCACGTGGGTCTGCTGGAGCCAATCTCAACCAACACAGGGTACAAGGCAGGAAACAAACCCTGGACAAGGCGCCAGCCCACCGCAGGGCCACAGGCACACACCCACACACCAAGCACACACTAGGGACAATTTAGAATCACCAGTGCACCTAACCTGCATGTCTTTGGACAGTGGGAGGAAACCGTAGCACCTTGAGGAAACCTACGCAGACACGGGGAGAACAAGCAAACTCCACGCAGGGAGGACCCGGGAAGCGAAATCAGGTCACAAGGATAACATTTGTATTCTAATTGGCACAACTCATCATCCAGGCCCCACCTATGATAGCTTGAACAAAGAATACTTTACATATCCTAGAGTAGGAACTAAAAAAAGATATTGGGCACTACAAATGGCCTGAGTTTTTGCTGTGGGAATACTACAGAAGTCCCAGAATTTCTAAAAAGTGCCTATTTGCAACACAAAGGCCAGGTTATAGCCCTACCTAGCGGTTGCTGGTGATCCTGTGCCTTTAGGTTTCCATGGCCTTCAAAGGGTCTGGTGTCCAAGGTAGCCCTCTAGAAGACTCTTTATCTGATAACCAGCATGGTCCCACTTCTCCGCCATTCAGGCCCAGGAGGTGTTGCCATATGTGACATTCCATTCCACATTGGTGCCCCTGCTGATTTTGCTTCTGAAGTGCCCGGTACATGCACAGCACATACTGTCACCAGTCACTGTCTTAACATTTAATTTTATTCTAACAACACATATCTTTGCATTTATGCCTATTATTTCTTTCCTGCCAATACCTTGCAGAGCACAGTTGTTGTTTCATTTCAGACTTTTCCTCTCCACCATGCCACTCACTACGATATGTCACAAGCAGGAATACATCCCAGTAGTGTTGTCCATTTGCATGCACTGGGGTTATTGCCTTTGACTACTGGCTAAGTGACTGGCACAGAGTTAATCTAAGAGTGTGTGGTTCAGCCCTTTAACCACTAAGCCACACTGTGTACAGGGCAGACTTACACTAGCCTTCTCCAAAGTTCAGTTCTGATGGACTATCCTGGGCAAGTAAGTAGAGAACACATGCATGCTTTAAAAGTTCAGAAAAGGCATCATGCTCCAGGGCTGTTTCACTACCATGCAAGTAGTTAACATCACGTCAATACTTGTTTCCGTTGAACAAACTCATCTCCTTCTATGGGAGTAAGTAAATCTGATTAAGTCTCCCTCACAGTAGTGACGCTTATTCGTCAGTACACTACGTTGGCGTCAACACCTGTACATTCTATATTTAGATGGAAAGTAGTCGGCATATAATTATAGCACTGCATCAATTTCAATAACTTCTCATAGTTCTTTCAAATGTTAATGTTTTATTGAAAATACAAGTTTTCAAATCAGATTCAACAGTTCAGCTCCATCATCTGAGTCATCAAAAATATCATTAATAATCATTATCTATATAATAATCTAGCAAAAATACACATATGTATAAAAAAGGAATAGCACAATATTGATTATGCATTGAACCAATGTGTCAAGAGGGGAAATCTTCACTGAATTCAATCAACTCACGTATAGTTCACTTCTAATTATTTAAACTGGATGGCAGAACAATTTGGGTGCCAAACTCTGCCAGTATTTCCACTATTGAAAATGCAGTTTCAATATGCTTGAAATTGAAATAAGCTGCAAATATGCTGTCCATTTTTTCATCTGGGGGAATATTGTTTTAGAGCCCACAGTGTCAACTTGCTGATTCACCACACCCCACACAGTAAACACCAACCTCTGATTATGTCCATACTGCCATACTGGCACAAAGATTTGTTTTGACATTGTTTATAAATGTTAGTCAAAGTCACTGAGACCTTATAGAGCCTTGCCACTGTCCAGTACAACTTTATCCTACCTGCAGAACCATCACAGCTCAAATAACAGTATCAATACCATCACACACTCTTGGCTGAGAACCATAAAATGGAGAAATCTGTCTAACCCAGGAATGGGGGTAACTTGTTAAAAGTAATGTGTGTGTAACTTAGTAAAAATTTATTTTTTAAAGTAACGGGTAATGTAGCAAGCACAGTACCTGTTTCCTTGAAGTAAAAAGAAACTACATTACTTAAAAAACAGATATGTATTATTTGTTACTATTCTACTTCAGCTGGGAAATTTACTTTTAACAAGTTTCCAGCTGTGTCCCAGTGATCTTGATGAGCTCATTTAAAACTACTATTCTAACTAAACTACTATTCTAATTAAACTAAAACATCATTATAGAACTGAACTGAGTGAGATAGTCCTTTTTAGGATAGCAAGCCATAAACTCAACTATGAAAAGTAGCTTAAATCGTGCACTGGCGCCATACTTGGTATATTATTATTAATATTTGTCCTTTTCACATATGGCAAATTTGCAAAACATGAAGCACTTTTGTCTTGTGAAATTGGGAGTGAATACTATAGCCTTCAAACAAAGTGACATTTAAAAGCACTGCCCTTCACAAAAACTTTACTCCTTACACTTACAAAGTGATGTGAAAATGCCTTTTTGTTCCTTGAAGGCAGGAGATGTAAGGTCGTTGTCTATCTCTAGTTAATATAAATCAAGGCACTATGAATCTATTTGGGTTTTACAAATGAAGTAACTGAATATACTAAATGCTCTGTTGTAACGATCTTTACATATTTCCTCCTCATTATAAATATTTATTTAACATACACATTTATTCTCATCAATTTACAAAATCAGCAAAAAATTTTTTTTTTTTTTATCAGGTGTGTGAGACAAACCAGTATCCCAGCCAGGATGAACACTGCTCCCTTACCCGGACATAAGGCCATCCTAGAAGAAGGTTAGCAAGGTAGCTGTGCCATCACCTGTCTGCACAAGGATTAGCTGTAGTTACTACACTGGAGCTGGAGTCCCAGCAGCCACAGAGAAACACAGTGGTTGGGACTTGGAAGCTGGAAGGACAGGACAGTGGGTGACTGCCTGCCATGGGCAGGACAACCCCCTGTACACTAGGCAGCAGCATCCCATTGGGCGAACCCTAGTATGGATACCCGCTGGAATACAAAGGAGTTATGGTCCTATCAAGCTGCCCTTTCGAGTTCTGTGGGGGCAGCCAGGGGGAGCTGTCAGATATTGAATGCACTCATATGTGCTTCCTGGAGGTAACAGATTGATTGGAGTTAAAAGAGAGTTGGAGTCAAGAAAGGAGACAGACAACACTGGCCAGTGTTGAGTAGAGGAAATCACAGGGAATAAAGGAAGGATTGCAAAAAGTGCTGTGCTATACTGTCGGATGTTGGGATTCTTAACAGCAGTGTGGGGAATAAACCTGTAAAAGGTAAACTTGGGTAATTAAATAAAAGAACTGGATTTGAACCCAGGACAGTGTCTGTGGTAGTTGTATTTAGGTTCTTTTTTCTCCAGTTCAGATACATCAAAAATGTAATAAAGGTGGTCTGAGTATTTTTAATTACGTCTCATTGTTGTAGGCATTATGGATTGTAGGTGCCAAAGTGGACAGACTGTCATCCTGACTAGAAAGGAATAGTGGTTCCTTACCCAGACAGTAGGCCATAAGGGGAAAGATATGGGTTGACAGGCGTTCCAGCCAGGGAAGTTACAGATACCTTTCCTGGCCTGGAACATATAACAGAAAGACAGGAAAGGACTGTGCCTTGGGGCTATGAAGTCTCCCAATATGTCAGATGGCAGCATCACTTGGGTAAACCTTCCATTTGTACACCTGCAGGACACCTTGGGAATTGTAGTCCTGATGGACAGCCATGTCAGTGTACATGGGTGCCACCAGAGGAATCTGTGGGTTGATGTTTGGCCTGACCCAGAAGTGCTTCCAGGGTGTAATCATGTGACACCGGAAGTACTCCCGGTTCTGGCATAAAAGGAGTCGCTCGACCTCATCCAGGCGAGTTGGAGTTGGGAAGTAGAGGGCAAAGCTTGCCTGGAGGACAGTGGAGGAATTACTATATTGGATGGTACTTGTGATTCTATGTTGAAAGAAGAACCTGTGGAAGATATTTAGTAAAATAAAATATATGTAATTTGTATCCTTGACTGTGTTTGTGCACTTGTGTTTGGAGTCAGGGGCTCAGTACACCCCTTTCTGTCACAAGTGGCATAGTCGGCGCGATTTCCTGGCTCTCTGGTGGCAGGGACCTGCATTCAAAGATAGGCAAAAGGCTCAGACAGAAACAGGCACTTCATGGGACTGTCTTACCTATAATAATGAGGAAAATGTCAGCAAGGAAAAAACGGGAAGCCCTCAAGAAGCCTATCCCTGGTGAGTGTGACTTGCCTGCTTGCCTCACTGGCGGGAAGCAAAGAAGACAGCGATGTGAGCCAGCCCACGGAAACCCACCGGTAATTCAAGGCATGTAATCTCCTTGAGTAAACACCACAAAGGACCTCACTCACGTCCTCAGTGTACACTTGACTGTGTTTATGCACTTGTGTTTGGAGTCAGAGGCTCAGTAGCACCCTTTATCTGTCACAAGATCAAGCCAGCCACCAGGTAAGGAGACATTGCATGTGTATTGGTGACACTCGAAAGTCTTTTAATAGAGGGGATTTAAAGCATTGTAATAATAAAAGACAAATTACAATTATGAGTTATTTTCCATCTTCATTACTAGAGCACCTTAGCATAAAATAACACTCAAGGATCTTTGGTTTAGGAGTGATCAGAACAGGACCAGATGGAGAATTGCACTTTCAGTGTACCAGAGACATGTTTAAAAATATGCCCTGATTCAAAAAACAGAGCAGGAGAAAAACTGTCTCAAACTATGTTAAGGAATGGTGTGGTTGAAAGTTTTACTAATGAAGACAACAAGCTAACCTTTAAAATTACGAGTTGTGATCATGGAAGTGATGTTCAAAACTAGATCAGCAAAATGTGTCTGGAGTAACGCAATGCCAAAATCAGTGCGAGTGTTCAATCAAATGCCAGCTTTTACCTTCAAATAAGACACTGACTGCTCAAATGCATTTAAAACATATTTGAATAGTGACCATTCACTCTGGCAGTCATAGTAAATTTAATTTCTATATAAAAGGCATTGCTGGAACAGAATGTCATAACGTAGATCTGGGTCATATTAGAGTCTTCATATATGCTTCATGTTTAATGATTAGAGGGATTCATTCCTCATCTGTTGAGTAGTCAGACCACAGCAGCCTGTACAGCCTGTGCCTGTGAAATCTCTCAGATGGATTTGGTGACACTGCTGAAGGAGTGAGCAAGCTGATTTTCTTAACTTCAGCAGACAGTGAAATTCTAGAAAAAAAAACTTTAAATTGCAAATTAAACTTCAAAGTATGGTAAGAATCTAGTAACCAGGACTTGACACAACTTTTGACCAGTTATTAATGTCCATATGATTCTTTGCTCTTCAACAGAGAAAGTAGAAGGAGTGAGAATTTGTTGATAGTCTCAACCAGCGTGGATCACCTGTTCCCCTTAATTTATGAGCATAAACACCCCATTTCTCACTGTTTTCTAACAGTACATCAGAGAGCAGACCAAAATGAAGACGAAAAAAACAAGTCATGAATATAATTACAGAGAAGCACAGATTAAGGAAATTGAACAAGAGTATGTCCAGGTCGACTACACAGTTGCTTCTGGAAGTATTGTTTTCCACACGTGTGAATTCCCTTTGCAGGCTATTCTGAAACTGAGCTCTCTATCCTTGTGACCTGTTTTTCTAAATTTAACTATAGCACTTTCTCCTTCTCTCCTGCAGTAGTTATGGGAGTGCACCTTCATACTCGGCCGCCAGAAAGTATGAGTGTGCTCGAAAGATGACTTCAGACACATGCTTCACCATTGGCTACTTTGAGCCCTATGGCTTGCTCTCGGAGTGCCTATAGGCCTCCAGGCAGCTCTTTGAGAATTCTTGTGCTCAAATGCTGGTGAAACTTTGTGCCGCTGCCATGTTAATCTGGGAAGGGGGTGCTAAAACAGGTACAGTAAATGAAAACAATTTTTCCAACATTTCGTCCCCATGTCTGTGATAAGCAGAGTGGTTGTGTCTATATTTTCTTTATTTCCACAGCCACAGAACTTGCTTTATCACGCAGAGTCATCCTTAAAGTCCGGCTAGATAACCAGATCAAAAAATGCCAAAATGTGCTTTTTCTCTGCAAAGATAAGGTTGAAATAAGGTGCATTACGTACCAAGGAAATGATTCACTCTATAAAACCTTTAAGAAGTAGAAAGATTAGTGAGTTAGAGAAAGCTGTCAATAGACAGATGACTAATGTTAATAGATGGAAACTAAAAATAGCACCTTAGATGTTTTTGCTTGCTTTTGCTTGTTGGGATGTGGGGAAAAAATGGAGTACCCAGATAGAAACCCACATAAACACATATTGGGGAGAAGTCCACACAGATTTTGACTGGGCATGAAATTAGAACTGAGGAACACAGAATCCAAGAAGCAGCAGAATTTTGAGGTTGGATATTTTAGCTATTTAAACTTTGTGAAAAGCCATAGCTAATCAACATGTGAGGACTTTCATCTCCTATACAAAGGAACAAACACTAAATATAATTATTACTGCAGTCTGTGTAGTGCACACCGAAAACAAACAACGGATGACTACTGCTGTGGATGAGAAATCTCTGTGGGAGGCTGCTGTTGACCCAAATAGGATAACCAAATGTTCTGTTTAGTAGGAGACATCTTGGAACCCCAAACCCTTAACACGGCACATACCAGTCACAGGCTCAAAGAACTTTTTATTTTGAAGACTGTACCTTCAATTCAGAGAGACAGATCACAGTACACCAGTCCTTCCTTTTCTTCTTTACCATTCTCCTAACTCTGCTCCAGCAAGTGTTGTCTTCCTTCTCCCATCTCTGACCTCTCCAGTGAGAACAGGAAGACCGTTTATGCCAGACCAGGGAGTAATTTTAGTCCCAACAACACTGCACTAAGGAAACACCTCCTGGTCAGACAGGGGCCCCTCAAAAAAGGGAGAGACATTCTCTGCAGCTGCTCCACGAAACCCAATAGGGCTGTCCAAGGGAACCGTAGCATAGAAACACTGCTACTTAGTGTATCAGAAAACTGTTCTGGAAGGCTGTCTCCCCCTGCCCATCAATTTTATAGTCTAGTAGGGGACCTCATTTGAGACATGAGTCTAGTGTCACTTCCCATTGCAATGTCCAGCTTGTTAGCCTCCAATGTAACCTAACCAAGTAATGAATACCAAAGAAAATTATTTAGCTTTAATACAGAAGCAATGAGTTGTTTACATTCTACAGGCATGTAAAGTGATTTTTTTCTGTTTAACTTGCCTTTTTTTTACCATACTTTCTTTTTTCCTCTCTCTTATTCCTCTTCACCTCCACTTCTCCTTCAGCAAGCTCTGTCTTCTCCCTCCTGACTCTGGCTCCCGGAGTAGAGGCAGCTGGCTCCTTTTATAGAACACCAAGAAGTACTCCAGGTGTCCTGTGATCTCCTTCTGGCAGCACTTCCAGATGTGGCAGCATTTCTGCCATGAAGGGCTCTGCCATTTCTACATCTCCCCCGGTGGCATCGACGGAACCCAACAGGGCTACAGCAAAATCCCATGAAGCCCCATTGGAATCCGTGGCACCATAGCAACCCAGGAGGGCTGCCACCTTGCAACCTGGGGGAGATAATGCCCTGATTACTCTTTCTCCCCTGTTCCTTCCACAATATTGGTGTCTGTGACTATATACACATATACCACAGGATCTCTCAAAAAATGTATACACACTTTGAATATTTATTAAGACAACCCGGCAGCTGGTGCAGTTTATATGACCTGGCCATAGGATTCCATCATGTCACGCATTCAAGAGGAGTTTGGGGATGAGGACCAGTTTTATTTCCAGCAAAATGCACTACCTTCACACTACCATCATGATATGAGGGCCTATCTTAATGAAAATCTGCCAAACAAATGGACTGGGTGAAGAGGTTTCCCTCGTGTTCACCAAACCTCATGGCAATGGATTTTTTTTTTTTTAATGGGGCCATGCCAAAGATAAGATTTATCTCACAAAACTTAAACAACTGATAAAATGAAACAGAAAATGAAAAGATATATAATGTTTGCAAATTCTTTGGCCCATGTTATCAGCAGTGCCTGGACCAGAGAAGCCAGTAGTTCAAACACTTGTGATAACTGATTCTACATTTGTCTTCATTAATTTGAATTATAAAACTTTGATGTATCTTAATAAACCTTTAATTTATAATCATTCAAAGTGTGTACACATTTTTTGGGGCACCCAGTCAATATACTGTGTCACAGGTGGCTGGGGGTGGTACCCAGCCGGGACACCCCGGAGGACTGGAGGAGGGCTTACGCCTCCCCCAGACCACATGGGGGTGACCGCCCTGGTGGCTTTGGGGATCACGGGAACTGAGCTTGGAAGCTCAACCCTATAGGGGCCCGTGGTCACCGCCAGGGGGCGCCTCAATGCCTTTGGAGCCCCGGCCCTCAGCACTTCCGCCATACCCGGAAGTGCTGGGGCAAAGAAGACCAGGGACACCTGGAGTGCTTCCGGGTGCGCAGCCAGTACTTCCACCACACTGGGGAATGCCAGCGGAAGATAGTCGGGAGGCACCTGGAGCACATCCGGGTGTGTATAAAAGGGGCCGTCTCCCTCCATTCGATGTTTTGAGTCGAGAGTGGATAAGGATAGAGCTCGAGAGGAGAGGAAAGGAGGCGGCCTGAAGAGAGTGAGGCATTTGTAGAGGCCTGGACTTTGGGGGAGTTTTAGGGTTGTGTGCACTTTACTGTTGTAAGTAATGTATAATACACGTGTGTTGGGTGAACCATCGCTGTCCGCCTGTCTGTGTCCAGGCCGCTTTCCACAACTGTAATGGGAGGTGACACTGGACTGACATGATGACTGGGGTGGATGGTATTTCTGTTCCCGGAAGGGACTATAAAATGTGTGAACGGTGTGGACCAGAACAGATAGCCTCTCTGTATACTATGCAGACTGCATAATCCAACGATACTCTCAATGGCAGTGTTCCTAGACTGGTGCATTCATGAACACACCGGCAGGGCATACTGGGAACTGTTGTCTCATTGGGCAATCCTGCTGGGTTCCATAGGTGTCACTAGGGTGATCTGCAGGGGAGAGTTACCGCTACTTTTAGGGGCTTCCACCTTACCAGTAAGTGCTTCCTTCATGCAACATCCTGGCATTGGTCAGGGAGTCAGAGTTGGTTGGAGGACAAAACCACTTGCCTGAAGAGAAAATAATGTCTGACAGTGTTAACTTTAAATGAAGGCTTTGTTTGAACCTGGATTGGCTGTTGTATAACGAGCTTTGGGTCCTTAGACATCCCCTATAGGCCACAATATATTTACATATATTTTCAATCCCAATGTAACAAGGGTCATGGGGGCCACATCGCTGGGGAAAAAGCAGGAACAAACCCTGGACTGGATGTCAATTAGCATTAACATATCAAACTCACTTAATTCAAATAAGGGTTTCAGAGGATTTGAGCCTACAAAGGCAGCGCTGGGTGCATGGAAGCAACCAACTCTAGATTTGGTCCACCCCATTGCAGTCTGGATGAAAATGTTTGCTTATTTCATTGACTGATTGGCAGACTGCACAACTGTGTAGTGCCCTGTGAAATGGCACAGTTTAAGACTCCAGGCACCTGCAGCCATAGTCAAAACTCCAGGGGATGGGAGAATTGAGAATGCCAGTTAGCATTAACATACCATAGCACACTCTCAAACCCACTGTATGTGCCCAGGAGGATGGCATCCCAGCCAGGATGGAGGAGAATTTCTTACCCAGCTAGGAAGCCACAATGGAAGGATAGCCTGGTTACAGACATTATCTGGCAAAGGCGCCCTATAATTCCTATCCTGGCTAGGATACCAGAAGGACTAATGGACTAAGAAGAGCTCGAAGTCCAGAGTAGTTCATCTCCGAAATCTATAGGTGGCAGTGTTCCTCACCAAAAATCCTAGTTTGGACACCTACAGGGCTGCATGGAAATTGAAGTCCAGAAGTACAGCCCTATAGGGGTCCTTCAGTAATGACAGAGGGCACTCCTGAGGGAGGTCATCCCTGGTTTCCAGATGACCCAGAAATGCTTCCAACAAGCCACAATGTCTAGCTTTAAAGGAGTCCTCCACCACACCTAAATGAGTCAGAGTCGGGAGGGAGCAGGCAACACTCAAGGGAGAAAAGAAGGAGAGAGAAAAGAGAGAAAGAACGATGATTTAAAGTCTGTGTTTGGTTATGTTTATTGCCTGAATAGAACTGTGTGAATTAAAAATACTTATATTTAGACCCGGAGTTGTGTTGGGTCTTGTATATCTGGGGTTTGGGTGCTTAGTGGCAACTGTTTCACACCACTTAATCGTATAGAGGGTCTCAGAAGACTTGAGCTTATGAAGGTAGCACTGTGTACAAGATAGGAGCTCTCTCTAGATACAGTACGTTCCTCCCCATTGCAGTCTGGATGAAAATATTTTTGCTAATATATTAATCTGTAAAAAAGATTCTTTTCTACCGAGCCCACATCTCTCACCATCAGCTTTCTGAAAAAACCTGGAGGTAGCTGCTTGCTTGCTTGCAAATTGTCACAGCACTGAGCACTCTCGCCGGCGCATCCAACGCACAGAACAGCAGGCACGCTGTGTGGGTAGAAGAGTGGGGGCGGCCCGGATGGATTGCACAGGGCAGGAAAGACGGCAGAAGTGGAAATTATAGACTCGGATAAGACACTGTGCAATATTAAAAAAAAATAAATTTGAAAAAGTTTCTACAAATATACTGTAATTGCTTTGCTTCTGGGTAGGAATTCAACCGATTTTATAAATGCATTGTACTTTTAAATATTTCCATTAGCTTTCCTGACAGCCAAGATCAATAAAACAACACCAAAATCCTTCAGAGTCATTGTGTTCGCAAGACACATGTTACACCTGAGACAAAGATTTAAAGCAATAAAAACGCCCTAGGAAATAATATGGATGACTGCATCCTTGAAAACTGCTGTCAAAGGACACTGTGAGTAACACATATCTGCTGCTGTGCTCCAGAGCTGGGGCCTCAGTGTTAGCTGTGTTGTAACGTAAAGGAGCACAAGAAAGCGTGTGCTACAAAGGCCACTATACAACATAGGCATCGGTGAATCGACCGAGTCATTGATTGATTCATTGAGGGGCTCCCTGTTTGACGGACTGATTGATAGACAGGTTGACTGACTGAATGACTGTTTGCTTCCATTTTTGCCTGATTGGCAGACTGCACGACAGTTTGATGCCCCATGCAATGGCACCGATGCACAGCTTCAGCCGTAACCAAATGACAGTGAGGATGGGAGAATTGACATACAGACATTGATCAAAAAAAAAAGGTTAGTGGTTAATTCTAGAGGTGCAATGCAAGACATTAACAAAAACATAAAAAAGAAGTGCAGGCACTATATATAATAATTATTCTGACTCCAAAGCAAAAAGTGGTGAGAAAATCCAACAAACAAATAAACCTCCTTCTCCTTTCACAGACAGTTTACAAAGGACGGAGAGAAAAACACACAAAAACAAAAAGTGGAAAATTATGCACCAAGACCATAATGAAAAAAGGAGCACCCGCAACCACAGAATATTCCACCCGAAAATATACACAAATCAGAAGTACATTTTCTTCACTAATATATACAAACTTACGCGCTCTTCTCTCTGCTCCTCTGTGGTCTACCAACTCAGCAATAAAGAAGTGTCTGCAAGCCCAAAGATGACCCCTGGCAGTCTGGACTGCAGTTTTATACAGCTAGCCCTCTTGCCTAGCCACTTCTTACTCACATCTTCTGGGGTCCCCCAATAGCACAAGATGTCAAGTCACAGACCTTGTGGTGCAGGTCACGATTTTAAAACTCTATCTTGCCCCACACACACATACGGCTGCTTGTTCACCTCTCAGGAAAGTTAAGTTTCGAACTTTCACTCTATTATTTCCTTCTCTGGGAGCATATTTACACTGCCAACAGCCTTCCGAACTCAGCACTCTGATCTTTTCTCCAAGGAGCAGCTTCAGGTACACACCTCGGCATAGTGCCGATTGCAAGCCCAAAAAAGTAGGCCTTCAAATCAGTGGAGCGACTCGCTAAGACACTGAACGCTGGTTTGACTTTGCCCCGTTATTGTGTTCACTGCTATAACTATTCCAATGTTCGCGATTCTAACTCTATTTTTTTCTTTTAAATTGTCTGCAGACTCAGCTAATTACAGAGAGATTGATGATTTGATTTACTGACCGATTTTCTGTTCAATTGATTGTAAACTCTACGTACTAAGAAATTAGATTCCAGTGCTGCAGCATACCTGGGATTCCTTCCAACATGAACATTAAAAATCTTTCATAATATTCAACAAATACTTCAAAGTTCACAAATATGCATCATTTTTCATTTGCCTTATTGCCTTCTTAACAATGTCTCTGTAAATGAACGTCCTCAATGAAATAATACAACATTATGTGAGATACCCAGCTGGCCTTCTAGTGAGCTCACCAGCTTAGTAGGTTTAGCCCAAAGCCTGAGTTCCTCATTCATTTCCAAATGAGGTGGTCTGAGGCACTGGTTCTCAATCAGGGGCCCCAGTAAATTTCTAGGGGGGACTGCAGGTAGACTGAAAATAATTATAAAATAGCATACAAAATAATTAAATCATAAACAATCATGATACATCAGGGGATATCAGACTTATTTTTTAAGACTCACTGCTTCGCCAATATTCAAAATATGTTACAAACGATGCACAAAGACTGTCTTTTTTTTCAAAGGCCTCCTTTAACACTAATTTCTTATATAAATTTTATCCATATATAATTTATCCAGTTTACATTTACACTTGTCATTAAAATAAAAATCTCCAGTGTCTGCTTGCGTTTATCTTCACACCTCCTAATCTGTAGTTAGAATGGAAACTGAGTGCCCAACAAGAAACAGTGGAAAGAAGGTGACATACCGCACTGCCACAAAGACGTTTAGTGTTTTAGCATGATCTAATTGACTCATGGAGGTGTCTAGCTCGTGGAGACTATATTTATTACTATATATATATATTACATATATATATATATATATATATATATACACATATATATATATATATA
>JANRMT010062835.1:27581087-27593334 GCA_026402145.1 Polypterus bichir lapradei | reverse complement strand
TATATATATATATATATATATATATATATATATATATATATATACAGGTATATGTGTGTGTGTATGCCATGCGGTGGGCTGGTGCCCTGCCCAGGGTTTGTTGCACCCTGTGTTGGCTGGGATTGGCTCCAGCAGATCCCCGTGACCCTGTAGTTAGGATATTGTGGGTTGGATAATGGATGGATGGTTATATATACATTATATATACATATACATATATACATATACTGTATTAATATCTATATTATTCCTAATATTTTCATAGGTCTGATCGCAATCTGATTATATGTGAATTATATATATATATATGTATATATATATATATATATATATATATATATATATACACACATACAGTATATTGGAATGAGAAAGTAAAATGATGCCACCCACCCACTCCCCTTCATTTCTGACACAGTAAGTTGTGATTCCCAGCTAAAAGTATATGTACAGTATACAGTATGTACAGTATGTGGGCTGTTGGTAAAGGTACACTACTTCACATCAAATTAACACCATCTGTTTGAGTTCCGCTGAGCAATCTCTCTTCCTGTCTCAAGCCCATAAGCAGTAATATTAAAATCTGAGCTGTAAAATAATTAGAGCCTTTTTCACTGCTGTTGTGCTGAATACCAGTGAATATAAAACGAACTTGGAGAGGCCTTTCTAAATGCAGGATTTTCTCTCTGTGTGCAACATGACTGTCATGATCCTATTACTGCATCCAAGGTTAATGGGTTTCACTTTCACGGATAACTGCTGACTATAAATACTGAACTACTGAGATCAGCAGTATGAATTAATGCCACAGCTTGCATAAAGATAATTTCAGGGGAGATAACTGTGTAATAAGATGAATATGGTACAGTCCAATAATCAACCACAGAGTCTGAGTGGGAGAAACTAGCTAGTTTTAGGGAATCAATCAGGCAATCTGTATTTTACATAGCATCTTTCATGGTGAGCACTTTTATAACATAATTCACAAAGCATGTAAAAGCGATATCAGAAAACCACCAAACACAGTGCACATAAAATATAAATACAATGCCACCAGCTTCAACACAAAAATGCAATTCTTTCACCAAAATTGTCAGTGTGCACAGAAGGAAATGGTGTCATAAGGAAGCATAAGCATGACGCAAAGAAACCCAAGCCTGCCTTCGTTAGTATTACTACACAGGGGTCTGTGATTGAGATGGATGATTTGGCCACATGCTAACTAGAAAAAAATTCTGTCCTCTCAACTCTTCTTACATTCTTGTGTCTTTAAAAATGTTCACCCTCAGATGTTGGAATCACATGTGTGCCACACCTTTAAATGTTCTATTCAGAGGTTTACATAATTAATCTCAAAACCCAGGTTATGAGGTCACACCAAAATGCGCCAGATTGTGCAACAGCAGCCCCATCAACTGACACATTAACAATTATCCTATTTAAAGAATCAGGTACTCTAAAAATTATAGGGCAGCCCATGTTTTCATTTAGTAGGCACAGCTGCAGGCCTGCACCAATAGGTTGGGGTCAGCCTCTCTGGCAGATCTGCAGTGCCTTTATGATAAAGTCACTCACTAACTTCTGGATGGGTGTGTTACTCTCACGGGTAGCTTTGCTATGGACCTTCCCATCCTTGTGCACAAACATCCGCAGACATATAGCACCATAGCCGATTCAGCTCTCTGTCAAAACTAACTGTATAGAATAAAGAATAAAAAGAACACAAAGTTTCAATGAGGATAAAGAAAAGTTAGAAAGTGAAATGATAATCATTATGAATGATAATGTCTTCATCTAAATGCTACAAAGACGAGCTGGCACAGTTTTAGCAGTATTTAATTGCCACCAAAGCTGAAGAAAATTGTCCCACGGGGCTCTTCATTAATTAGTAAGATTTTTACATTTTATAATATTATGCAGGTCTTAATTAGCAAAACTGTCAAATTTTACAATTATTTAAGTGCATTCATTTGTTAATTATCTGAGATGCAAAAACTGTTAATGACTAAAGGTTAAAGGTTGCCTTTTATTAATCCAACATAGAATATAAGTCCCTAAACAAGAACTACAACACACAAGTATCCCTTACATTAACAGACACATGATTTAAAAACAACTAATCCCAATATACAATACATACTTATTTGTTATATTAATAGGCACAAAGTGTAACAAACCATCAAGCATAAAATTTTATTACACTGAACTGTTCATATTTATCAATATATACAGCTACTTTCATATCTATCTATCTATCTATCTATCTATCTATCTATCTATCTGTCTATCTAGTGTGAAATGACCAGCCCCGACACAGAGAGACACTGAGGCAGCCATGCCCACACCTACACTATATTTATTTTTCTTTTGCACAACACACAGTGCACCAACCAGCACAATACTGTAGACTCACAGTCCTGTTTCTTTTTTGCTGCCTCTAATCCTCTCCCACAAGCTTCGTCCACCTTCCACCCGACTCTGGCCTCTTGAATGAAGTGAGGCGGCTCCTTTTATACTGCACCAGGATGTGCTTCAGGTGCTCCCTAATGGCCTTCCTGCAGCACTTCCTGGTGTGGCGGAAGTGCTGCATGGGCACCCGGAAGCACTCCGGTGTACCTGGTTCCTGTTCCGGCAGCACTTCCTGGTGTGGCGGAAGTAAAGCAGTCCATGGCTCTGGAACCATTCAGGTGCCCTCTGGCGGTGTCCACAGTCCCCCACAGGGTTGAGCTTCCAAGCTCCGTGGCCCCCATGCTATCCAGGGCAGCTGCCCTCTTGCGTCCTGGGGAAGATACTGCTCCTCTCCCGCTCCTCCCCTTCTCCAGGCATCCCAGTGGGGCAAGGTCCCCGGTCATCCGTCTATCTATCTATCTATCTATCTATCTATCTATCTATCTATCTATCTATCTATCTATCTATCTATCTGTCTGTCTGTCTGTCTGTCTGTCTGTCTGTCTGTCTGTCTAAGTACTTACACATTTATCCATTCATTAGGTTAGCTGCAAAGACTACACTGGCCCGGTGTTGAGTGACATTGGAGTGAGTGTGCCTAGTGATGGACTGACATCCTGATGTGTCTGGAATAAAACAAGCTGTATATTTTTTTTTAATTTTTATTTGATACTTGATGCTAGTGGTTCAGATAAACAGTGAACAGATGAATGGCAAGATGGATTTTTGGGGGTGACTTATACTCCACTGACAATCAATTCTAGGACTAACCATTAGTTTCCACTCCTCACTACCACTTTGCTTCAGTCTGTCATGCAATGCAGTTTCTTTCGTTCACGTGCATATGAAGTGTGAACAGTGGTGCTGTTAATATGTCACACAGCTTGGTGAGACACAGCAGCATCCAAATGTCTGTCTTTTAACCCTTTAAACTTAGCCCTATCATTTTGGATCTGCCGGTGGGTCTGAACAATGTGGCAAAATGTGTTATAGAAACTGAATAAAATCATTAATTTCCTCATTGCTATAATTGAATTACAGTATCAGGTCAGGTCAGGTTGGGGAGCATGCGCTGGTACGGTGCATTGCTGCACCCACCACATGACGAAACAGCTCAGGATCCTGTTGGCAAACCCTCATGCAGACACACGGTCCAGTCCCACCCTCTGGAAATGACCCACTATCTGCCACAGCCAGGTGTTGCGCAGGCATCTCCTTGGCCTGGTCCAGCCACTCATGTTCTCAACAACGAGGATCCTGTGAGCCAGATAACACTCGGGGAATCGCCCCGCATGGCCATAGTGCAGTAACTGATGCTCCTTCACAATGCAAGTAATGTGCCTCATTCAGGACTCCATCAGCAAACCGCTCATTCGACACAAAGTCAAACCAGCCATACCCAAGGGTTCTCCAAAGAGACGCAGTCCTAAAGGAGTCCAGTCTTCAAGAGGTCAATGGATAGCGTCCATGTCTTGCAACCATATAGCAAGAGAGGAAGCACCAGCACTTTAGCACCAAAGACTTGGACCTTCATCATTTTGCATAGATATGAGTGCCACAAACCCCTTTCCGGCGACCTCATAATCCCCAAGCTCTCCCAGTCCGTCTACTGACTTGAACATGAATGTCACTGCTGAGGTTAAGTAAACCTCTCGACAAGGGAAACACTCTTTTGATTTTAAAATCTTGTTGCTAGTTTTTAAATCTTTACATGGGCTCGCTCCTGCCTATTTATCTGAATTGTGTGTTTTACACCAGCCATCCAGAGTGCTCAGATCTTCTGGTCAGTTGTCTCTTGTTGTCCCTCGTACCACGTGTAAAACCAAGGAGAACAGGGCTTTTGCAGCTGCTGCTCCTCGCCTGTGGAACTCTTTACCTCGTCACATAAAGGAGTCGTCTACAACTGAACTGTTCAAAACGAGATTAAAGACTCATTTCTATTCACTTGCATTCCGTGACCTTCAGTAATACTGATGGTTTCCTCATTGTGATTATGTAATATTACTTCTATTTATTATTTATTTTACTTATGTTCATATATTTTATTTCTATTTATGTTATTTATGTTATTTGTTTTGCTTTCTTTTATTCTATTATTGTAAAGCACTTTGGCCACAGCATTCCTATGTTGTTTTAAATGTGCTATGTAAATAAATTTGACATTGACGTTAACATTGACTCTCTCCGCAGACAGACAGACTGCTGATGGCTGTGCCTAAAGGTCATTAAAGGCCTGGATCTTGTCCTGGGTATGACGTTAAACTGCAAGCGGTCCTCCAACATGCTGGGAAACCATGGGGGTTGGTGGCAGGATTGGCACTCCAGCCACCGTAAAAAAAAAAAATCACACAGCTCTGAGAAGAAAGACAGGACTCCTTTCTGCTCTCCGTTGGAGTAGCTTTGCTGCAGCTGCCCATAGGAAGACTTCTCGCATTATAAAGGGGATTTGAGAAAGCCCTTGTTAGCCCCATCCCTGGAAGAGTCAAAACCGTCAGAAAGCCAATAGGGTCAGGCCTGATGGGGAGCAGAACCGGTGTGGTGCTGAGGCGTCACCTGCTGCACGGCATTTGAGTCGGCCCATCCGGGTAGGCGTGTGCAACGAAAAGTACATTGTGTTGCCATTAAAATGTTGTATTGCATACCAGGATGGCCGAATTGCTGTATCAAAGCTGCATCTTGTTTGCTTCACTCAGTTTTCATGGCTGACCGCTGTGTTTCTGCTTTCCTCAACCTAATCCAGAAGCCCTAAAATAATCAACAAATATTTTGCAAACTATCTGAAGACTTTGTCTTTACATAGTACATGTAATCCAGTTGGAGCAGAATGATGTATTTAGTGTTTATTAATAATAAATTAATTAATAATTTGCCTGCAGTCATACCACATGCACTTCAGAACAGGTCACCCATCTGAAGCTAAGCAAGTTTAGGCCTGGGCAGTACTAGGATGGGAGACCAACCAGGAAAAACCTTGAGTTTCTGCAGGAAGACATGCTGACAAGGCCAGCAGGGAGCACTTAATCTGTGGTCTGAATGTGGATCCCAATGCCCCAGTGCAGTGCTGGGAACACTATACTGTAAAAACTTTGCTGTCCTTTGAATGAGACAGAAAACTGAGGTCATGACTCTCACTAAAGATCGCTGGGCATCCTTCGCAAAGAGTAGGGTGTATCCCGATGTCCTGGCTAATTTGCCAACTACAGCCTGGTCATTCTGGCCCCCAATCATCCCCTGTCTCTTATTGTCTAACTATCTCTTACCCCTTAACCACCTAACAGCTAATGTGTGGTGAGCATACTGGCGCAAAATGGCTGTTGTTCCATCATCCAGGTGGATGCTGCACATTGGTGGTGACGGAAGTGGCTCCCTACTCACTATGAAAAGCGCTTTGAGTAGTGAGAAAAGTGGTACATAAATGTAATGAATTATTATAATAATAAGAAACAATCTGTACACCCCAATGACTGTTTCAGTTTTTGACTGGCATAACATAATGTGATTCCTCCATTGTCATTTCTCCCAAAGACAAAAGCTGACATATATCTTATTACCAGTGTTATAAAAGGCTTTTACAACCAAGGATGAACCCTCTTTAATAAAAGTTCAACTGCTGAACAGAGCATTGGTTTTGCCAGTAAACAGACTTGCAGTTATGCTTGTAAATTATGGAAGAAAAAAAAAAACAAATTGAAGAGCAGAGTGTTATAAAATTTCACTGCACATAGAAACGACAGCTACAACACTACTATTTGTTAATACCCTCCTATTTTTAATCACTCCTATTTTATATTCTAGCAGTGCACTGAACATTACTTCAGAAATAAAATATAAAGAAAGAAACATACAAGGTCATGAGCACACAGCAGATACATCAGTCCACCCATCCACTCTTTTCTGACCCTGCTTAATTCAAATGATGGCTACAGATAAGCAGAGTCTTTTGTAGCAGAATCAAACACATGAAGGTAACCAATCCGGCCCGTAAATATAGTCAATAATATCACATAATCAAACAGATACACTGAGAGCAAAAACAGAGGACTGGTCTGTTATGCTTACACGCTGTGTGCATATCGCAGGCGGTGTGGTGAAGTGGCTGGACCCTTAAATCCCATTCATCAATCCATCCATTATCCAACCCGCCATATCCTAACACAGGGTCCCGGGGGTCTGCTGGAGCCAATCCCAGCCAACACAGGGCACAAAGCAGGAAACAAAACCCCAGCCCACCACAGGGAACACACACTAGGGATAGTTTAGGATCGCCAATGCACCTAACCTGCATGTCTTTGGGAGGAAACCCATGCAGACACGGGGAGAACATGCAAATTCCACGCAGGGAGGACCGGGGAAGTGAACCCAGGTCTCCTAACTGCGAGGCAGCAGCGCTACCACTGCACCACCCCCCTTAAATCCCAAGATCGTCATATCAATTCTTGTCTCCAACTAACTTTGTAACCCTGAGAAATTCACTTTACCTGTCTGTGCTCCAAATGTAAAAATATGTATGAAACAGTTGTGCTAAATCCTAAATTTGTTAGTCACTTTGGATAAATATGCCTAATATATAAAAATATTTGTGACTTTTACTCTCTAAAACTGTACCCAAGGTATGTTTATGAGGCTTAATTAGTAATCACATCAGGCTTTAAAACTCACCTTTGTCTCTTGCTCTTTTATATTTTCTAATGTGAATCTTTTGTGAAGACAGTGTGGATTTTCAACGTGCAATGCTGGTATTTCTATCTTTTAAATCAGGTCCCATAAAATGTCAGTTCACATTTACTTATGTAAGCTTCTTTGTAATTTATCTTGCACTGAATGACCTCTTGGCATAGCATGGTAATGCTGTAGTTAGCGCTGCTGCTTTACTGAATTGAAGCCTTGGTCTGGGCACACACAGTATGGAGTGTAGATTCTGTCCCCAGATGTGCCAGGGTTTTACTTCAATTTTCATACTTCTTCCCAAAAAAGTTGCATGTTAAACTCAATGAACATTAGATATAATGAGTAAACTGTGGCATTACCCTGATCCTAGTATTGGCTGTGGGTCATCAAACTCATCGTTTAAGCATAGATTTGTAAGAATAGGGTGTAATGTATGTTCAGTCAGAGCATAAAATATATGAGAACTGCAGAGAATCACAGTCTGAACTGACCCGTGCCCAGCCACTGGCAGTGGTCTTGTGATACTGTTTTGTTACACATTTGCTGAGGTGTCACACATTGCATGGCTGCACTCAGGTCCTAATTTGGTTGGTCGTGTGGTGGGTGTTGCAACGCGCTGTATCAGTGCTCCCAACCTCTCTCTGTCTCTCTCTTATGTGTGAAATGTCTGAATGGCTAGTATGATATAATGTTCCCAGGCATTTGTTTTTTCAAATGTCTTACATATGAGACTGGGCATGTGAGTCGGTGTGATCTGTGATGAACTGACAGCCTGTCCATTGTACCCGATGCTGCAGATGCCTGTGACCCTCAACTTTACTAAGAAGGTCTGAAAATGTTATGTTAAAATTAAAGCTGACTACGTTCTGTAAATTCAGTCTTCCTTTTGAGCTTTTCTGATTGATTACTACATAACATATATGGTTCCCCTTTATACATTGTCACACGTGTGCACATGGGAGATGGTTTAAAGGCTCAGGTGATAGTAATTCTCCACTGACTGGCGCTGTGTGATAATGATCTCTCTTCTCCGCCCTCTGTAAAAAGGAAGATTGGCGCCTCTCCACCTCTGATGTCATTTTTTGGGAAACACCCGCCTCTTCCTCTCAGGTTTCCTCATCACTGGAAGAGCTGCCATCTTAGGCAGTCACCCTGAGAGGATGGAAGTCTCAGGAAGACTCATTTTGCATGTACAATGCATTTTTTTCTATTTTTCGATCATTCAATTATACAATTTTGTCACAAGGTACCCCAACACTTTCACACGGTCTTTGTCCTTTGTAACAAAACACAGTTAGCTGGCTCCAAACTTCTTTTTGTGTCTACACCTACCTGCTCAGCGAGTCAAAAACAGGTTGTAAGTCTGAATTGACATTACAGATGTCGATAGTTGGCCCCAGTTAGAATCTTGTTTCTTTTTCCGATCTTTCATAGGTTATCCTGCATCAAACCTTGTAATTTTACAATCGTTTTGTAGTTTTTTAGGCCACTGAAGCTAATTCTAAGGTCCAGATTTTTCTATTCCTTTTCATTTTTCTCATTCAATATTTTTCACAGTTTCATTTGCTGCCATCTTCAGTACCCATTGTTAGGAGTAACATACAGTACCAGTTGTTAGGGGTGTGCCCTCTGAGGTTGTGATCTTTTTGATAAAAGTTCATCCATGAAAACACATCTTTATCTGAGCTAGGAATTAAATACTGAAATCAATAATCACTTTACTAATTCTCTAAATCTTTGTTTCCCAGGTATTTTGAATTTTGCTGTCGTTCTTGACCATACATTTTGGTATAGGCGCACGTTATCTTTGAATTCCCGGTTCTGATTGTTTTGTGGCTTTCGATAATCTCCTGGCTCACTCTCAAACCTTGTATGTGTGCAAACATAATACATGAAAGCATGGATGTGATATCAGTATGTTCAGTGCCACATGATACATTTCAGGGGATAATAGTGGTGAAGAGTTAATAAAGCTCATAGATCTTCAGATAAGCCTGCTGACTCTAAGCTTTCATTACTTGCAGAGACATAAAAATTTAAGTAGTAAAATATACCTATTTACACATAGGGCGGCATGGTGGCGCTGCTGCCTTGCAGTAAGGAGACCTGGGTTCGCTTCCCGGGTCCTCCCTGCATGTAGTTTGCATGTTCTTCCCGTGTCTGCGTGGGTTTCCTCCGGGTGCAACGGTTTCTCCCTACAGTCCAAAGACATGCAGGTTAGGTGCACTGGTGATCCTAAATTGTCTGTAGTGTGTGCTTTGTGTGTGTGTGCCCTGTGGTGGATTTGTTCCTGCCTTGTGCCCTGTGTTGGCTGGGATTTGCTCCAGCAGACCCCTGTGACAATGTAGTTAGGATATAGCAGGTTGACTGTTTACACGTAACATAACTATGACTGTTTACACATAACATACTTTTCAGTCACAGTGCCCACCAACATAAAGAAGCAATGAAAAATAAACAGAACACAGGGTATAATGCTCTGGGAGGCCATAATGGTGGCATAACTGAAAAAAAAAATCTGTCAAGGACACCTTAGGGTCATGTCCACAAAGGTTTGCCTCATTCACCTGTCCCTGCATAGGAAAACATGAGTGCCCTTTGGAAATAACCTAGCTCTTAGAAAGCAAACAAATCTGCAAAAGTCAAAATTGGTATGAATATTCTGGTTCCACAACACAGCAAAAAGTGAGGTCTTCAGAAATCACCCCAAGGCAAGCCTGGCTCCAAGAAAATGAGAGGCTAAAGGCCTCACTAGGCCTCAAAATGTAGGTCAGCCTTTTAAATTCAAAACAAATAGCACAGAGTATCAATAGCTTGAAGGACATCTCTCCAGGGGAAGAACGGGAAAAACTCTGGCTGGGGGTAGAGACAAATCCACAAAAAATCTTTATAAAATTGAAGGTTTATTAACAAAAAATATCAAATGTAAGAAAATGCTCTAAAGCCAAAAAAGTAGGCAAAAAGAAATTTAGTAGCCTCAGCTAACAAGTCCCAATAGAAAAACCAGAAATCAGCAGAAGTCATAAATAAAGACTACTAAATGCAAAGAAGAAATAAACAAAGATAACTCGCTAAACCACCAGGCACATTCAATTAATGGCAAGTGACGGCATTTCCCATAAGTCTTTATGATGGGGTTGGGTGCAGTCCCTCAACAGTGACTGACAGGTGGCCCCGCCTCTTGGGGAACCACCCACAAAATACATAGTACGTCCGTGAGGACATCTAAGAACATAGACACTAAATAATAAATAAATGGAAAAATATTAACAGAAAATACATAAGACAAATAATAACTGAACAGAATGCTGCATCTTAAGAAAAGGACAAGTGTCTGTGTGTTTGTGCGTCCGTCCGGTTGCTATCTTTATCTGCTTTCCAACAGGTAGCGCATCACAAACATTAGCGCAGCTTTGATGAATGCAATACCAAATGGTATATAACAGAGACACAGCAAATGTTAACTCTGAGGTCTACACTGAATACTTCAAACTGTCTCAGACACGTAGCACATATAGTGTTATATCAAATGATAGCAAACAATGTACAATAATGATAAAGTGAAGGAAAAAGACAAAAACAAAACAATTTAAACATAGGCCAGGGGTGGCACCCATGTTTTTGCGTGAAAAAAATAAGAGAAGAATCAAAAGGATTGTAATAAAACATAAAGCATGGAGAACAAGAGACATAATTAAAAAAGAAAGAAAGGTTTGCTGAAAAAGGCAAACACATAATAGCACCGGCTCTGCAAGACAATGAAAAAGCTAACACCTGCACTGTGTCTCCACGTCCTTTACACTGTCAACTTGATTGACATAATGACATGCTTAGGTGCATGTTAAGCAAGGATGACATTTCAGACAACATGCACAAGCACAATTACTACTATGATGATGTTGGTGGCACAGTCCTATCATGGGAAACCAGAAGAGCAGCAAGGTAATCAGCAGCAAAGCACGTAATAAATGGTGTGAAAACACACCTAAATTTCTGTCACCTTGACTTCAGGGAAACAGCACATGTGACAGCTTCAGGTTGTCACAGATGAATGCAAGTGACACCACACATGACTAACAAAGATGAGTGGGATAGTCTGGATTTTCTGTATAATGCTGCATTGTGATTTGAGCCACATACTTGATAATAACATTTGATGAAATTTCAATTATAATAAGGACCACATACAGTATACAAAGGAAGGTTGCGATCACACATGAAGTCCTACTACAACAGTTACAAAGCTGTAAATGGAATTTTGGAAGTTTATGTACCTAAATTATCAGCAGTGTGGCCTACGAT
Source organism: Polypterus bichir lapradei (assembly GCA_026402145.1). Taxonomy (NCBI): domain Eukaryota; kingdom Metazoa; phylum Chordata; class Cladistia; order Polypteriformes; family Polypteridae; genus Polypterus; species Polypterus bichir. Next base: position 27,581,916 of record JANRMT010062835.1, on the reverse strand, counting down.
GTTCAGTTTTAAAACATAAGGTGGCAAGTTTTGTCCTCACTGTTTTCACAAAAGGTACCCCACTAGCCAGTACTTCAAATGCAGAAGTGTGGCAATAACTGCCTTGGCCTGTAGAGGGTGCACCTGAACACAAACACCCAGACACAACCAAACCATACAGACATGGGTTTAAGGAAAGATATTTAAACAAAATAACTTTCACAGGAGGTTGACTGGTAAATCAGTCACAATTTCTTTTCATTTTCACCTCCACCTCCGCCACCATGTAAGCCTTGCCCTCCTAATGAAGCAGAGCAATTGCTTTTCAACCTGAGCCTTGGAGTACTTCTACTGCAATAGGACTGCCACCTGGAATCACTTCCGGTTCTGGTGGAACCTCTCTGTAACAGGGGTCCCTGCAGCGCCCCCTAGCAGCACCTTGAAACCCCAACAGGGCTGCCCAGCTCAACTACAACTCCTGTGCAGCCCAGGAGGTGTCTAAATTGAAGCCATACCAGAGGGACACTGCCACCTGGTGTACTGGGGAGACCCATAGTCCCCGGAGGCAGTTGCCCTCAGTCCTCCCAACTGAGAAAGGTACCACTAGCCAACCTGGTCGGGATGCCTGTCCATCCATATCCTTCCTTTACCACAGCTTCCCAGCTGGGTAGGGAACCATCCATCCTGGCCAGGGTGCAAGTCAACCCATGTCTTCTATGACACTGCCCTAAAACCTTGGAGAAAATGTAAGCCATTCTACATTGTGAACTTCCCCTTGGGATTAATAAAGTATCTATCTATCTATCTATCTATCTATCTATCTATCTATCTATCTATCTATCTATCTATC
>JANRMT010062835.1:27521645-27572262 GCA_026402145.1 Polypterus bichir lapradei | reverse complement strand
GTGTTCCAATCCCCAGTCCATGTGATCTTCTATCACTTCCGGGTCAGATCAAAAGTCCTTTTCTTCACCCCGGAAGCACGTCATTCCCCTTGTCCACGTGACTCGGACGTACTTCCGGGGCGTAGGGTAAATAAACACTGTTCCTCCCTGCAGCGTCTCCTAGTGGTCCCCATGGTATCCAGCAGGGCTGTATATAAAAACTCCAATGTCCATGATGCCCTGCTGGTCTTCGGGGAACCTCCATACTGCAGGGAGGGCTCCACCTGGCGGTTTGGGGGTATTGGCCGGGATAAACGGCCGGCCATACACCACACTGTTTACATGGCCATCCCAGAATGGTACATGCTTGAGGGGTGCCATTTAAAAAAAAACACAAAAAGGAATGGGGTTGCATTAGCAGGAATTATTCATTGATTAACTTTTTTTTTTTTAGTTTTTAGCGTTTCTCTAAAGTTGTGGTTCTTAATTTTTTTTTTTTCTGCAACCCAATTTTGTCTTTTCTGTCTCTTCACGATACATGATCACTGTAAAGCGTCATCCAGGGGATCTGTCCTACTTGTAGAATGTCTGCCAATTGTCCTTTCCCCCTTGAAAAATCACAACCAACTGTCGTCAGGTTGGGGTAAGCAATTTCCCCTTTCCCTCAGTGATTAATCGCAAGACATTCCACAAACCTTTCCCATTCAGTAGTACTAAGGTTCACGACAGAGCACTACAAAAGTTCACACAATATGTGATAGTTTAAGAAACACTGCTCTAAAGAAAAAAATGAGTTTGCATAATCAAATTGTCATTTACACTTGGCATGAGACATATAGGTCTCTATTTATAATGCCAGCCAAACATGTTCTTTACAAAGATGGTGACAGTCTAGTTATAATCTTAGCAAGGTAACTCCATAACATATGAATTTTATTTAAATTAATAAAATAACTTGGCTAACATAATATAATCAAAAAATTATTGAAACTGAAGTATAATGATTACCTTTAAACATGTATCCATGAACTGTTTTACTGTATCCTCATGTATGCAAATATTGCAAAATAACTTTCTAATCAATGCACAACTACAGAGAGTTTTTCTCGTAAGAGACGGACTATGAAGAAAAACTTTAGTATACTAACAGCAAATGTTATAGATGGTGGGGAACAATTGAGGGCAATATTTACCAAGTTGTACCACATGTTTTAAAGTAAGTCCATTTGGGAGATACTTATAGTTTAAATGAAATAAATCTCTAGTAGTGTATTCAAGAGCTCCAGTCCTGTTGCCCTTTTGATTGTTTAATTTGATTTTGCTGCATCTGTTTCTTCTATGTGGCAGTTAGTGGATTATTATAATTATCATCACAGTCATTATTGCTGATGTTCTTGTTATTGTTGGACTGTATAGATCATTAAACATTAAGACCAAACATCCCTAGTATGAGAAAATAATAGGAAACAATATAATCAAGCAGTCATATTGAGTCTATATGTTCATAGGTTAGTCTGTATAATTTAAAAAATTGCTGCACCTCCAAATTTTGCTGCCCTAGACAGCAGCCTAGTTTGCCTAAATGGTAGATCCGGCCCTGGTCCTACACTCCCAACAGGTGGTCAAAAGCTTATGAGAGAAAATCAGTCTTAACAGCGGCCTGCTGGCCTGTGAGACACAGATATCCAATCTGGCCAAGAAAAAATAAATGTTGTAATTAACGTGCCAGACGTCAAATTTAAGTCGGAATATTTTTAAATTACCTTTTTTAATGGACAATACTGTTTTTTTGGTGATTCATGATTGCCCCATACTTTATGGATACTGAGTTCACTACCAGTAAAAATAATATAAACATATTTGATTCTTGGCTATTAGTTCGGATAGCAGCTCTTCTTCAGATTGAAGAAAGTATGTATAAAGTGGCTGGCTTCTTATACTATTGTCATTATTAGCATTTATAGCTCAATAATATTAGATCTGAAGCTTCTATAAAATTAGGCAAACCTCCTATTATGCTACTGCCTGCTCAGCCCTGCCAAAAAAAGAGCAGAGAACCCCCATTGGTGGTGGCAGCACACTGAGTTGTCCTGTTGGAAGCTGGGATGTTCATCAGCACAGTAAACCTGGTCATGTGTGACGTGAGACTAGAGGAGATGGTCAAAGCAGAAAAAGGGCCAGCAGTCAACCAAAGTAAACGAACAAATGCATACAGTACTGTCAGTATGGTCTACGATTAAGAAGTCTTAACTTGCTCTATGACATATGGGACTGGTAAGAGTCTCAATTTTTGTCTAAAGCAATACATTTTGATTGTTTTAAGTCTCCTGTAATGTACATTTTGGAAATAAATACACTTAAGGGAAAAATAAGAAATAAAAATGAAATTTTATAAAAAATATTGTACAGGGAAGGATGCAGTCAAAAATAAGAATGTAAAAGTTTTAAAAATGTGTTTGTTTGATTGTTATATTGTTACACATCATTCGTAATTTTTAGAAATAAATAAAATATAGAACAATAAATAATTATAAATTATTAAAAAGTAGGGTGCAGGGGAAAAGGAGGTCAAAAATTGCGATATAAAATTTTAACAATTGTGTTTTGACTGTTATATTGTTACATGTCTCTTGTAAAGAATATTTTTGGAATAAATAAAATTTATCTATACTAATAAAAGGCAAAGCCCTCACTCACTCACTCACTCACTCACTCACTCACTCACTGACTGACTGACTGACTGACTCATCACTAATTCTCCAACTTCCCGTGTAGGTAGAAGGCTGAAATTTGGCAGGCTTATTCCTTACAGCTCACTTACAAAAGTTAAGCAGGTTTCATTTCGAAATTCTACACGTAACGGTCATAACGGTCGACAACGTCCGCCATGTTGAACTTTCTTATTTATGGCACCATCTTCACGAAATTTGATAGGCGGCTGCCCTGAGCTAACCAAAACCGATGTATGTACTTATTTCAATGGTATGACGCCATCGTCGGCCGCCATATTGAACTTTCCAACGTCACTAATTTTCCAACTTCCCGTGTAGGTAGAAGGCTGACCCCATCTTCACGAAATTTGGTAGGTGGCTTCCCTGCGCTAACCAAAATCGAGGTACGTACTTATTTCGGTGGCATGACGCCACTGTCGGCCGCCATATTGAATTTTCCAAACATCACTAATTCTCCAACTTCCCGTGTAGGTAGAAGGATGAAATTTGGCAGGCTCATTCCTTACACCTTACTTACAAAAGTTAAGCAGGTTTCATTTCGAAATTCTACACGTAACGGTCATAACGGTCAACAATGTCCGCCATGTTGAACTTTCTTATTCATGGCCCCATCTTCACGAAATTTGGTAGGCGGCTTCCCTGCACTAACCGAAACCAATGTACATACTTATTTCGGTGGTATGACACCACTGTAAGCCGCCATGTTGAACTTTCCAACGTCACTAATTCTCCAACTTCCCGTGTAGGTAGAATGCTGAAATTTGGCAGGCTCATTCCTTACAGCTTACTTACAAAAGTTAAGCAGGTTTCATTTCAAAATTCTACACGTAACGGTCATAACAGTCGATAACGGTCGACAACGTCCGCCATGTTGAATTTTCTTATTTATGGCCCCATCTTCACGAAATTTGGTAGGCGGATTCCCTGCGCTAACCGAAACCGATGTATGTACTTATTTCGATGGTATGACGCCACTGTCGGCCGCCATATTGAACTTTCCAATGTCACTAATTTTCACAATGTCCGCCATGTTGAACTTTCTTATTTATGGCCCCATGTTCACGAAATTTGGTAGGCGGATTCCTTGCGCTAACCGAAACTGATGTATGTACTTATTTCGATGGTATGACGCCACTGTCGGCCGCCATATTGAACTTTCCAACGTCACTAATTTTCCAACTTCCCGTGTAGATAGATGGCTGACCCCATCTTCACGAAATTTGGTAGGTGGCTTCCCTACGCTAACCAAAACCGATGTATGTACTTATTTTGGTGGTATGACGCCACTATCGGCCGCCATATTGAATTTTCCAAACATCACTAATTCTCCAACTTCCCGTGTAGGTAGAAGGCTGAAATTTGGCAGGCTCATTCCTTACCGTTTACTTACAAAAGTTAAGCAGGTTTCATTTCGAAATTCTACGCGTAGCGGTCATAACGGTCAACAATGTCCGCCATCTTGAACTTTCTTATTCATGGCCCCATCTTCACGTAATTTGGTAGGCGGCTTCCCTGCGCTAACCGAAACCAATGTACATACTTATTTTGGTGGTATGACGCCACTGTCAGCCGCCATATTGAACTTTCCAACGTCACTAATTCTCCAACTTCCCGTGTAGGTAGAAGGCTGAAATTTGGCAGGCTCATTCCTTACAGCTTACTTACAAAAGTTAAGCAGGTTTCATTTCAAAATTCTACGCGTAACGGTCATAACGGTCAACAACGTCCGCCATGTTGAACTTTCTTATTCATAGGTAGAAGGCTGAAATTTGGTACTTATTTCGGTGATATGATGCCACTGTCGGCTGCCATATTGAACTTTTCAACGGTCTTTGTTACTTATGGGCCCATCTTCAAGAAATTTGGTACGCGGGTTCCCAACGCTAACTGAATCCTACTTACGTACATATATACGTCCATAGCCTGCAGCTCGGTCACCGTGTGAGGCGGCGTTGGGTCCCCCATCCCAACGCCTCCCACGTTGTTGGCTGCCTGCCTATACATTCCCTTCCTTGCTTCGCCACGGTATTCACGTCTCCCTGCTGAAAACTACAGCCTTTTTATTTAATCCATGGCTTCTCCGCTGTTTTATTGTTCATTTATTACGATTATAGTTATTGTATAGGTATTTTAGACTTACTTTACATTGTTCAGGTACCCATTTCCTTTATCATTCCAACTGTACCCCCATTGACATGTCTTTTGAGGTAATCACCATTGATCAAAGAACTGTCACTTACCAAGTGGTTTCCATGCCCGGAGATGGCACCTGCCTTTTCCATTCTCTTTGTTACATATTGCACAGCCATATCAGGCTCACTATTGATATCCGGAGGAACATTGTGTCTTATGTATTGAATGACTGGGACAGGTTCAAGGTGTGGACTGATGTCGGTACAGGAGATAATTATACTACACAGGAGCACTAGAAGAGTGAAATGCTTAAGTGTACCGAAATGGCCAAATATTTTACACCTTTGGACAACCGCCAATGCCTCTCAGACATCTTAGCTTCACAGGTGACGATTTCAGTAGTGGACACTTTGATGTTTAGAAATGTTTAAACTCTCAAAAGCTGGATGTGAAGTTATCAATGAAACTGGTTGTATACTTACAACGCTTGACAGATGCCGAATGTCTCTTCAACACAAGTCCTACAAATACTGTCGTAACTGAAACAAACCATGAAACTCAAACTGATTATGACAGCAGCAATCCAAGCTGTGAGATTTGAAACAAGATTACTGTTCACATGGCCAACTGTACGTTGCATGCTCAAGAGTAAGCTCAGCGCACAGCTACAGCTTGGTCATATTGCAACTGAAGGGCCGAACTGACAACGTGGTATACAAAGAGATCCTTAACAAATAATTATTGGTATATTTTCCCTCAGTTTAAAAAGGTTTAATTTTCTTCTTAATAAAAATTTTAAGGCAGTACTTCACCGCTGCGAAGCGCGGGTACTTTGCTAGTAAAAAATAAAATTAATATGCCGGAAAAGCGATAGTCAAAAATAAAAATATGAAATTGAAATACTTGTTTCTTTGATTATTAGATTATAACATACTGTATATATTATAATCTACATATTCTCAATTGTAATAGAAATTTGTCATCCCCCCCAAGAGACAGAGGGTTCATAGTGAATTAGATCATTTTTCATCAGTGATTTTAGCTGAGGGGACTTAATTATTGGTTTATTATTTAACATAAGGATTTACGCAATTTCCTGCACAAAATATGGTTTACCAATCAGGGCCTTTCAGGTCTAGAGGGACAAAAATGGGGGATTAGGTGTCAAAGCATAATGCCTTGCACAACTAGTCATCAAGATGAGTTGAACTGTGTACCATATGTGGGGGTTTTCTTGTACTGTACTGGCAAGTCAGGAGACACCGGATAAATTTAAACTGAAGTGAGATCAGAACATTTTTAAATAATTCTTATGGACTCACAACAAGGGGCAGCTTTAATATTAAAACTAGCAAGTTAAGCATAGTTGCAGAATGCAGCACTGGTCAAAAAACAAAAAACAAAATCTCGTGCCAGTGAATTAATGACACCTAAGACTCGAAGACTGAGCCACAACTGAAGGTTGAGTTTGTTTAAAAGCACCAGCACACCTGCTGTATAAAATGGCTTCAGGTTTGCAGCCAGACAAATGAAGCTGCTGCACAAATGATAATGGGAAGTGTGACCAGAGGCAAATGGCACATGATGGGCATGGTCAAAGTCTACAATCATCTGGGCATGGTGTGAGAGTTACCTTAATACTGGCCTATGACCGAGACTGCCACCATGCGTTGACACCAGTTCTTTGAACCAAAAATCCTGTTTTATTTTAAACAGGTGGCAGGACTAAAGTTAATAGAAAATGAAACGGATACAGCATGGGCTGTGTCCCAGAGCTCTTTGGTTTAGGAAAGTCACTCTTTAGTCTGTTAACTAATGTTTGAGTAACCCTTACTACTACCTAGCTGTGTCAACTATGTACATAAAGGGTGTTTTACTTTTCACTCCTCAAATGTCTGAATTCTCAATAGAGGCAAAAATATAATTGTGATATTGATTTAAAAAAAGTATGTGTATCAATGCGGTTTCAACTGCATACTGTAGCTTTGTTTGAGGGCCTCTTGAGATTTTGAGTTCCTTTAATAGTCAATGACACGGTTTCAGTTCTATTGGTTTCTTTATTTGATACATTGATGACTCTATGTGTCCTGAAATGAATTAAGCAGATTGGAAAATATTCCAATGGCCTGAAGGATGGAGGAATCACATATTTTTTGAACTGTGGATGTTTTTAAAAATAAAGCAAAATCAGAAATAAAACAAATGTTATTGTCATTTAAATTACACAAGGACAGTCATCCATGTAATTTCAAAGTAAACATCTATCTATAAAGTGTGTAATGTTTCCATATATTTCTCATATGGCAGATGTGTCTATGGAAACAGACCCTAAAAAGAATTTCTAATTGTATTAAAGCTGCAAAATGGGCAGATGCTGTGCATCTACAACCAGTAAAGAACAAAGCTTTTTAATTATCCTACAAGAATGAGGTAAAGATGTCGAACAGATGGCAAACATTATGCCGTTCAGGATCTTGCCATAATCACATTTAAGCACACTGCAATGCTCCATGTTTCTTGGTGGTTTCTTTGCCAGTTCTGACCTTATTTAATCCGTTCTTGTTTTCCTTAGAAGCTGTTTCAGGCTTCAACGGGTCAAAAAGGGGAAATCCAGGTTTAAGGGATATAAATGTAAATGTAAAAGGGCCAGGGGGCCAGCCCTACAAAAATATATATTGGACCAGAGAAAAATCACAACTGTCTCTAACTTAAGGGCATAAGATGAAATTTTGACAAGAACAAGCCACTCAACCCAAATTAGGCATGATTGCCGCAATATCAGTGTCATGGCTCACTGGTGGTCAAATTGTTCATTTAAATCGATCACATTTCATATACAGTTAATGTTATATATTGCTTGCATGCCCTTACTGAGTCCATACCTTCAGTCCTCTCTACCTCTTAGGTACTGCTGTGACATTCCTGCTACACTCACCGGTATTCATCTCATTGTGCCCAACATGTACATGTTAATTACTGGCTCTTTAGCAATCATTACCAAATAACGGCAGCAGAGGGACATAGATATGTGGTCATTTTTCTTTTTTTTTCAGTTTAATTCTTTATTATCATGTGTACAAGTACCATGTACAATGAAATGCTTACTTGCATGTGCCTCCGCAGACAGGAAACAAACACCAGAGACAAAATAAATACAGAATAAATATAAAAAGTGACAGCAAGTGCATGTGCAATGTAACAGTAGTAGTAGCAGTGGAGGTGATTTTTTTATGAATCTAATTGCAATTGGGTAAACACTGTTCCTGGAGGTCTGGAGGAATCTGGAGGTGCGTATTCAGATGGACTTTAGACGCTTCCAGATGGGTGAAAAGTGTCAGTGCAGGATGGCTGGAGTCCCACCTGATAATGTTTACCTTCCTAAGGCAGTGTGTGGTGTGGATGTCATGGATTGCAGGGAGCTGAGTGCTTGTGATCTGCTGTGCTGTTTTCACCACACGCTGCAGAGCTTTGCCATCCTGAACTGAGCAGCTGCTGTACTAGGATGTAATGCATCCTGTGAGGATGGATTCCACAGCACACCTGTAGAAACTGTACAAAATTGTTGGTAACATCCAGGCCTTCCTTGGTTTTCTGAGGAAGTAAAGGTATTGTTGGTCTTTTTTAACTACTGCTGGAGTGTGACTTGACCATTTAAGGTCATCAGTGAGGGTAACCCCAAGGAACCTGAAGCTGCTAACCTGCTCCACAGCCTCCCCTCTGAGGTAAATGGGACGATGCTCCCTCACCTGCTTGCAGAAATCCACGATCAGTTCCTCAGTTTGGCTAACATTGGGGGTGAGGTTGTTATTCTGGCACTTTCGGATGTTTGGTGATTGAGGTTAAAAATGTACTGTAGAGTTAAATCCAGATTATGATTCTTATCGAGAAACGTTGATTTTAGCATGATGTCTATATTTGTGTGTGTGTGTGTGTGTCTGTTTAAATGTATGTACAACAGTAACTTGATGTGTTTTTTTCAAACAAGTTGCATCACGTTTGTCTTGTTACAGGCTCCAGGCCTTTGGTTTCTAGTCCAGTTTGGTCCAGTACTTACCTCTATATTTTTCAAAAACAGTTTGACCTATGTCCAATGATAATTGCCATTTAATTTAACCAGGATTTTTGCAGTACTCCACTCTGTCATGGGACCAGGCTTACAAAATTGTTGCATGAGTAGGTTTTGAGATACATAATTTATTTAAATATACATATACTCATGCATAGAGGCACATGGAAGCACACATGAAAACTTACACAATTAAAGAAATTTATAAGTGAAGCTTGTTTGCCCTACCAGAATACACACTGGATAATAAAGAGAAAGAAATGAACACACACACACACTTTAACACCCTGCAATAGATCTGTAAAGGCAGACATGCTATTTGTCTCACAGGGCCAAATGTGATACACGTCTGTGGACAACTTATTAAAACGGTTTATAGTGAATAGCTCAGAAATCCTTTGTTGCAAATGCTACACTGACAGGGCTTCTTCCTAAAACACCCACTCCTCAGTTCCTCTAGTCCATGCATTTTAAACCACCGGGGTTTCACAGCAAAAGAAACTGGATAGAACACTTGATGCTAATAGAAAATAAAAAGGTCGCTGTTGCACATTCAGGAACTCAGCAGCACAAGGTAACTGAAGCTTAATGATTAATTGCCATGTTGTAATGAGCACAGTGACAGACTACAGAGCTCCACACATTTGAGAAGTACTTCTGTCATTTTGACCACTGCATCACTATATAGCATAACAACAGCAAATTCAGTTATGGTTTAGGTATACGTGTTAAAATACTAAAGTTATATTCAGGCTGGGTATGTCCGCAATTCCATTTAAACAGTCATGTTAACTTACTTTAGCAATTCATTTCGACATGCAGTCAGTGAGTAGATGTTGTGCAGCCTCATCTATGCATCTACTGATGTCGTTAGGCAGATCTGTTGAATCATGTGTTTAGAGTACTGAAATCTGAATCTCCTGTGGCTCTTCATTACCAACTCTCTTAATGGCAGTCCTTTCCACTTCATTTGATGGGATGTGACACATTGTTTACGTAAAATGCATTATTCTGCAAGTCATATTTTTACAAACATAGCTGCCAAATTTTTCCAGCCTTACATGAACTTTGACCCTATAAACATATGAACAACAGACAGTACATAAAGCACCTGCGACAACATATCATTCAGTTCGGGGGGAGCATGGTCAATGCAGCCCTCCTGTAATGACACCACGGTGAATCAAGAGCGATAGTCACAGCTCTAGTGTCAGGCACAGCCCAAAGGATGGGAAACACTACATAGGAAGCTGCCTGGTGCGCCATTTATGAAAAGTTAAGGGGAGCATGCTATGTGAACTAGTGGGGGGACCATGTTTGTAAGTCAAGCGGTATTTGTTCCATAAAGTCTGTGTTATGTACACCAAAGGGTACCATTTTTGTAGCTAAGGGGGTGTGTGCTCTGGACACCAAGGGCCCCCCCACCTCAAAGTCTAATAATACTAACTGCTTTGCACTATGGACACTCAAGAGGAACAAACCCGGGGGCTTGGTATGGATTTCTACCAGCACTGACGATAGCAATTTACTTTACAGAAAAAGTCCAAACTCTTTACCACCACTGATGCTGGTAAAAGGATTTTCACATTCCGCAGTCAGCTATGTCAACTGTACATGCTGAAAGTCCGCGCTATGTGCAGATTTCATTGTAACAAAATCCCAACTACAAAGAATTGTTTTTTCAGTCCCGACCACTTTGTTCTAATGGCATTTGACCTGTATTTTTACATGGATTTCTTTTCCCTTTGGGAATTTTTTTAACATGTTGGTTTTGATTTTACATTAGAACAATTGTTTGAACCTATTAACATTTGCTGTTTATTTTTTTTTTTTTTTTGTTGCATGATTGTGTTTTTCATGATGGCAATCATTTGCTAGACTATTTGTTAGCTGATGACACCTGGAAGTCGAACCATGTGGCATCACCACAGAAGCGGTATGAAGGTCAGCATCCCACAATTCCAGATTGTCCAAATTTATGTATGCAAACAAAAAACCCTTGCTGTGTTAGTGATGTTGATTGACTTTAGGGTTTGAAATTTTGAGTGTTTCTTTTTGGCTCTGATTTTTGTCTGCTATTTGGGTTTGTTCTCTTGAATATTTCTGTCTCTTTGATAAGAAGCCACAATCTGTTTGACTATGGGTGCATCCAACACACTTACGTATACAAAAAAAAAAAACAAAACAGCAATTTGGAGCAATTGACTGGAGGCTTTTACATGTTAAAAAGAAAAGCACAATGTTAAAGTGAAGACCTCTGATTAGGCTCCCTCTTTTACTTTCAAAGCCTCATTGATCACATGATTCAAGCATAATTAAAGCATAATTTTTTTCAGGCAAAAGGATGGGCTTAGCTTTGGGTGTTTATAGGAGAGACATCTTTCTTATTTTATTTTAGCACTTCTCATGTTCTCTCACTCTTCTTGCAACTGACTTCTAATAATGCTTTCTGAATTTGTTTTTGCCTTGCAATAGTATTTTATGCTTTTGCTCGGTTCAAGTGCTTTAATTAATAAATACTATAAGAGATGCCCCTTCGGTCTCAGCTTTTAAATGCCGACTGAAGACTCACTACTCCAGTTTAGCATATCCTGACTAGAGCTGCTGATTAACTGTACAGACTGCATCTCTGTTGTTAGTCATTAGTACCATACATAAGTAACATGATAGTTATAATTGGATACTAACCCTCACTTATTCTGTTTCTCTTCTCGGTACTCAAATGTGACACTTGGTGCCACGGCCAACCTACCAAGTTGTTTTGCCTGTCTAAGGTAAAGTCATCCCTGATGGAGGATTGCAGGCATCATTGGGTAGAGGGGTCCTTTCATCGGGTTGGCTGGCCCTGTGCTGTCTCAGCTGTGGAATGGCCAATTGGGGGAGGAAGCTTGATGGCTGAGGTCTCCAGGACTCTAAACAAAGCCAAATCAAATTATGTGATATCATCTACTGTTAAATTCTGCTCCATACTTCTACATTTTTTATTTTTATACTGTATTGAGGATTTGTTCTGTTCTGTGTATTGTATTGTATTGACCCCCATCTTTTTGACACCCACTGCACGCCCATCCTACCTGGAAAGGGGTCTCTCTTTCAACTGCCTTTCCCAAGGTTTCTTCCATTTTTTCCCTACAAGGGTTTTTTTGGGAGTTTTTTCTTGTCTTCTTAGAGAGTCAAGGCTGGGGGGCTGTCAAGAGGCAGGGCCTGTTAAAGCCCATTGTGGCACTCCTTGTGTGATTCTGGGCTTTACAAAAATAAATTGTACTGTATTGTATTGTAATTCCACTGTACTCTATACATGCAATAATAATGATCACATAAACCTATAAAAGGATGGGTTGGAAACCCTTGGCCAGGGATTAGATAAGGGAGCCTATGATGCTCAGAGGAAAACCACCTTTTCCCTGACTGACTACAAGAAATGACATCACTAGTATACTAAGTAATAAGAGGTTTTTTGCAGACAAAGACAGCACTACCATGGCAGAGACACTGCCACCCTTTACATTCACTGTGGCCATTACATTAAAGCAGACTCTGTTCAAAGATCTACCCTCGTTCTCCAAGGTAAGCATCTCACTTATGATTGCCTATTTTAGAGGGAATTGGTTAGACTTCCAACAAAGGGAAAGGTTTCTTTTTCCCTGTAAAACTAAAGCCTTCATAACCCCAGATGTTATCCATGTAAAAATAATCAAATAGTGGACACAGAATTAAAAGAAAGAGTTTGTTATGTAGCTGTTTCTCTTGTTGGGCAGACATGGCATGCTACTCAAAGGAAAACTTATGTTAACATGCAGAGTACCATAGGTAATGAGTAAATGTCCTTCTTTAGGGCTTAATGTTTGATTCAAAGTGGTCATCAGCTTTTCAGTGTAATAAATACTGCTTCAGCTTTCTATCATATATGTAAGGAACAAATAATTATTCATAAGCTAGAAAGTCTAAAGATTTCTCAGCTCATATTTCTACTTTTTTTATTACTATTTTTAGCCTACAGAGTTACAGAATATGTGTTATATAAAGTGCTTTGTGTGGGTGTATCACCATGAAAAACAATAACTGATTGACTGGATGGCTGCATGATTGGCCTAACGAAAATATAATCTCTAGAAGAAAGAGGACATGCAAAAACATAATATTCCTACATTATAACTTCTCTGGAGGTGTGCTTAAAACTCTGTGAGATACCTGAGGTTGACTGAATTTGACCAATCTGCTGGACTCATAAGACATGTTGCATTGCTTTCACTAAAGGACTCACTTGTCGTTTTGCTGAATGGTTTCTCCTGAACTCTCCAGTCTACAGTATCTGCGATCACATTCAACATTTTATGTCTTGTCCAAAGATTTTATGTTTTTTTTTTTTTTAAAAGTGGACTGAGAACTCCATAATCAGTAGCCTAATATTGCCTAAATAAATACTTCTAGGTATTAAACCCACAGTCTCTTGCTCTGAAGATGTGTTGCTTACTTCTTCATAGTTCTATCCATGCTTACCTTTGTCTTTGCCACATGTGCCACATAACTTCTGTATGCTGATCTTTATACACACAAGCTGACGAATTGTTGTCGGAAATTAAACTAAATAAGAGTGGACAAGTTTGTGGATGATACAGGCAATTGAAATTCTACAATAAAGCTGCCCCTAGCAAGAAACCAAACTAGGACTAAAGTACTGTAAGCTGCCAAAATAATCTGCACTCTTCAAAATACTGGTTCTTTAATGCCACTTTATGGTTCTTTATTGGGTTGTGTGGTTCTTTGCTTGACAAAGAACCATTTAATTCTCAGAAAGGTTTTTTGTATATGAAGTTGGTTCTCTGTGCTTTGAAAAGCTTCCCAATATGTAGGAAAAATACTGAAATCATTCATTTATGGTAGGCTACCTAACAAGACACTAACAGATCAAGAAAACCTGGACTTGGCCTGTGCTACTGTATAGGGTGGTCCAGATCTAATTATGCAAATTTCATTACACTATAACTTATTAAGTTTATTATATAGAGAATTCACAAAAAATTCTTTATGTTGCCGATAGATGGCAGCACCTGCCCTGCATTCCAAAATGGCGGGAAGATGGTTATCAGTTGAAAAGCAAGTGCGATGTGTTCGCCTTTTCATAATTGCATAATTAGATCTGGACCATCCTGTATGCAGTGAGGGTCCTTTTAAAATCAGGAGCCATTGGTATTTCACAAATCCGTTACCATCTATTCATGGTTATTTAATCTAAGGAGCCTATTTTGGATCTAAATAGATAAAGAAACCTTCATGTGGATGGTCTTTTGGGAAACAAAAATGGTTCCTCTATGGCATCACTCTGAAGAACCACTCTGGCACCTTTATTTTAAAAAGTGTGCTAATATGCCACTGTATATATTTAAATTTTTTATCTTACTGGGTGCACTTACACAGTATTGTGGTCTAGAATGGTAAAAATAGGTCTTGCCTAGTAAAAAAAAAAAAAAAATATATATATATATATATATATATATATATATATATACATATACAGGTTTACATTCAAAAATCTGGCAACCTCCGGACCTGAGGAGTGCCAGATTTTCGAAAATGCCGGATTTTGGATGGTTATATATGCTGTATATATTAAACAGAAAATGACTACCTGTATAGTCCTTTAAAGAAAGAAAATTAAACACTAAATGAAAAGCAAATGGTTCACACAGACACACCACTATCAAGTTTTTTTAGCACTTCCACTTTCTCGGCGATCGACAACACACAATGTTTATGTTTTACGCCACCTCTTTTCTTTCCTGAGTCCATAATGGGGCTATACAGCAGCAAATAAATGATAAAATAAGAAGGAATGAGCAGGAATGCCTGTTAGCAGGTGCAAGCAACACCCAACAACTGATTATCAACTAAAGTGCCATCAAAGCATAAATGGCACCTCCAGAAAACAGCGGCGCGCCAACGTGGTAAATTTGAAAATGCGCGCCGAAATCCATGCCGGAAATCTGAAGGAACCGGATTATCAATGGTCAGATTTTTGAATGTCAACCTATTCCTATATATCTCTCTATATATATACAGTGGGTACGAAAAGTATTCAGACCCCCTTCAATTTTTCACTCTTTGTTATATTGCAGCCATTTGCTAAAATCATTTAAATTAATTTTTTTCCTCATTAATGTACACACAGCACCCCATATTGACAGACAAAAAAAAAGAATTTTTGAAATTGTTGCAGATTTATTAAAAAAAGAAAAACTGAAATATCACATGGTCCTAAGTATTCAGACCCTTTGCTGTGACACTCATATATTTATATTTGTGTGGAGTTTACATGTTCATCCTTGAGATCACCTTCATTTGAGTCCAGCTGTGTTTGATTATACTGATTGGACTTGATTAGGAAAGCCACACACCTGTCTATATAAGACCTTACAGCTCACAATGCATGTCAGAGCAAATGAGAATCATGAGGTCAAAGGAACTGCCTGAAGAGCTCCGAGACAGAATTGTGGCAAGGCACAGATCTGGCCAAGGTTACAAAAAAATTTCTGCTGCACTTAAGGTTCCCAAGAGCACAGTGGCCTCCATAATCCTTAAATTGAAGACGTTTGGGACGACCAGAACCCTTCCTAGAGCTGGCTGTCCGGCCAAGCTGAGCTACCGGGGGAGAAGAGCCTTGGTGAGAGAGGTAAAGAAGAACCCAAAGATCACTTTGACTGAGCTTCAGAGATGCAGTCAGGAGATGGGAGAAAGTTGTAGAAAGTCAACCATCACTGCAGCCCTCCACCAGTCAGGGCTTTATGGCAGAGTGGCCTGTCGGAAGCCTCTCCTCAGTGCAAGACACATGACAGCCCACATGGAGTTTGCTAAAAGACACCTGAAGATTCTCTGGTCTGATGAGACCAAGATAGAACTTTTTAGCCTTAATTCTAAGCGGTATGTGCGGAGACAACCAGGCACTGCTCATCACTTGTCCAATACAGTCCCCACAGTGAAGCATGGCGGTGGCAGCATCATGCTGTGGGGGTGTTTTTCAGCTGCAGGGACAGGACGACTGGTTGCAATCGAGGGAAAGATGAATGCGGCCAAGTACAGGGATATCCTGGACAAAAACCTTCTCCAGAGTGCTAAGGACCTCAGACTGGGCCAAAGGTTTACCTTCCAACAAGACAATGACCCTAAGCACACAGCCAAAATAATGAAGGAGTGGCTTCACAACAACTCTGTGACTGTTCTTGAATGGCCCAGCCAGAGCCCTGACTTAAACCCAATTGAGCATCTCTGGAGAGACCTAAAAATGGCTGTCCACCAACGTTTACCATCCAACCTGACAGAACTGGAGAGGATCTGCAAGGAGGAATGGCAGAGGATCCCCAAATCCAGGTGTGAAAAACTTGTTGCATCTTTCCCAAGAAGACTCATGGCTGTATTAGCTCAAAAGGGTGCTTCTACTAAATACTGAGCAAAGGGTCTGAATACTTAGGACCATGTGATATTTCAGTTTTTCTTTTTTAATAAATCTGCAACAATTTCAAAAATTCTTTTTTTTGTCTGTCAATATGGGGTGCTGTGTGTACATTAATGAGGAAAAAAATTAATTTAAATGATTTTAGCAAATGGCTGCAATATAACAAAGAGTGAAAAATTGGGGGTCTGAATACTTTCCATATCCACTGTATATAATCCAACATCTGTCTGTCTGTCTGTCTGTATGTCAGTCCACTTTTCACCAGAGAACTACTTAACGGTTTTAGATCGGGGTTTTTTATCTATAATTTGCTCGAACATTTTGTTTTATTTCGCCGACTTCTCTCATTGCGCTGAGTATCAAGTTTCGCTTGCAGGACCAATATATTTGTGCTAATCCAAGACAGACACCGCAGGCTGAGGAGAGGGCAAAGCATGACGTCAGAAGTGGGGAGTCGGTCTACCCCTGCATTTTGGAGCGCAACTTGCCTCTGCTTAGCTAGCGATACCTTTTTGTTTATTGACTTTTAGTTCGATTGCTCCTTGTTCAGCTATAAAGCCAAAATTAGCAAGTGACAAAGCAAAAATGATGAGCAAAGAACAAAATAACAAAGCGAAGGAGTGCTAACAATATCTGTAATTGTTTCTCTAACTATCACTATGTGAAACATTAATTTTAATCACAAACTTGTTCATATTTTCAGTCAAATACTTTCACAGTGATTGGTGAGAGCCAATTTATATCATGTGGAAATAGCACAAAGTGTCATATATGCATCAAGACATGTCACCCGCAATCGAGCACTGTTTCCAACAAGAGGGTGGTGCCCATTAACTTTCAGATAAAATAAAGTAATGAAAAGCATTCAAATAATTACAATAATACCATGGCAAAGGGGAGTAAAAGAGCATAAATACTAATATGTGCCTATAGAAATTTCATTTTAAATAAAAGAACTAATGAGTTACTAAGTATAATTACAACATACAGCACAATTCAGAACGGCACATTATCCCAACATCTCAAAAACAGGCACATTAGGTTAGTTAAGGCCATGTCACATTAGAAGACTTTTCCAGTGATTTTCATTTATTTCACTTACATGAATTGAGTGAGTTGGAGGCAGTCATAGCGCGCTCCTATGACCACCCTTTACATAATGTGACATACCCAGTGAGTCAGATCAACCACTCGTCCTCACAGGTTTGATTTTGACTTAAGTTGGGGTGGTGGGCTCAATGTGCATGAGAGCTGACAACCAATGAAAAAAGGGTCAAGATTGCTGCTGAATCTGTCGCACATTTAAACCCTTGGCACAAGCTCTGGGTCCATCAGGCAGCATTTTATTGGCCATCAGAAAAAAGGTGAGCTTGTGATACTTTGGAAATGTGAGACACTGCTGGAAAGTCATCAAACAGACAGTCGCGTAATTTGACCTACCCAGCAATTTCCAGTCATGTAAGCTGACACAGTCCTGTGACAACTGCAGTCATCAAGCCTGACATCCCTTTCACACTTGAAATTGTTTTTTATTTCTATACTATTTAGTTTTCAGTTTAGTCTTGACCATTTATTTTTTAGTTTTAACTATGGGTGACTTACTTCAATTAATTTTTATTTTGATAAAATACATTCAGTTTAGTTTTCATTTTAGCTTAGATAACAGCTATGAAGGTCTAAAATGTCGAGATTCATCAAAATCTCGACATCAAATCTTTGGATGTTTACAATACTTTGCCTCTACTTCGTATACGAGAAAGTACAAAGCACAGAAGAGATCTAAATCGATCTAAATCGAATTGCGGCTGTATTGCTGTTAGAATAAAGGAGCCCCAGTCGTGTTTCTTGACACACTTCTGGTGAATAATTCCTTGGCTAAAAGTACTCAGTGTTAGTGTGTCAGAGAGAAGATGTGCAGCTCCTTGGTTTTGGTTTTGTTTAGTTGAAGACAATTCTGTTTGTAGAAAGAACCAAAGTTCTCGCCCTGACTCCTATACTCAGTCTCATTTCCCTCACGAATCCACTCCGTAGGTGCAGAATCATTGGTCACAAAGCAGGAACAATCCCCAGGACAAGGCGCCAGTCCATTACAGGGTGCCATTAAAGACTTGGAGCTCAATTTTAAATCATACGTTTAAACACATTCATTAAGAAACATGCCAAAGGTTAGATCTCTTATGTCACTGCAAGCTACTGGTATTAATGCATGCATCTGTCTTTAGCCATTTAGGTTATTTCAATATACTCTTATCAGGATTACCTAAAAAATATAATTTGGCTGCAGTTTACCCCGAATATACCAACAAGAAACTTAACAAAAAAAATCTGAAGACATTACACTGACTGCCAGTATCGTTAGACATTGACTTTAAAATACTCATGCTTTATACTTTATATAAAGTTCTGAGAAATCTTGCACCTTCTTATATTTTGGACTCTTTGTATTACTGTTGTTGTGTCTATGTGCCTTCCTGTTAATATCTTTACCCATGTAAATCCATTGCCAGGGTGCCGTCACAACAGCTTCAGAAAATTAATGCAAATCGCAGTTACCTCTCTTCTATGGACATTTTTTCAAGAGACGTAAACAATTCGGAAACTGGGAATGAATTCGTCTTTTAAATATCTAATCATTATAAGATTGAATGGATCATTATTTTTGATTATTATACCTGAAACAGCTGTGGCCTACCACGAACCAATTTGAAAGGCCCCCGCTGCATGTTCTAACAAAATAAGCAATTCAATGTTTCTTAGAAGACAGACATTTTGGCACCCTGCCACTGGGTGAGCTTTATAACAAATGGTTTACAAGTGCTAACTTGTTAAATGTTAACATGTTCTTTCTTTTATACGTTTAGCCTTAGAGTCCTTCTTGATACTTGCTTGAATTTTGAATTGCATATCCCTTCTGCTTTTAAAAAATTCATATTTCTTTCTACTTGAATGCTATGTCATCCATGTGAACTACATGGCAAAAGGGTATTAAGGCTTTAAAACATATAGGCAAGACCAGAAATTCAATGACTCTGCCTCCCAAAATAGGCCTCCGCCCAAGCAGCCAGACCCCATACTCTACTAGTAGACTTCAGCCTGTCTAGGCCCAAAAAATGGATTACAAATTTTTTTAAAGTTCAAAAATATCCTAAATGACCAAAATGTTATCAACAATGTCTTTCATGGGAGAGCAAACCATAAAAACCTCTGATTCAAAGGGCAAGGCCAATGACAACTCTTTACAAATATGCATTTACGTTAAAGAAAAGAAGAACAGAAATAGCAAAGCAAGAAAAAAAATAACACAAGAATAACAAAAAATGGGTACGGCTAAAAAGGCAAACCAAGGCAAACAAGTCTAGTCCATACATCAAGAGCCAGTAGTATATATTCATAATGCTCACAAACTTCAGTACTGGTCTGGAGGTCCAACTCTCTGCCTTGAATACACAGACCAGCTCATTGTCATCTCGAAATGACATACGTCTAAGAAGGAAGCTTTATTGGAACATGCTCGAGAGAGAAGTTCCAGGCAAGAGAGGTTGAGACACGAGGATACCAAGGAAAGGCATACGAAGAACTGAAGGTTCATGTAGGGCAAGAGATATCAAATAAGAAATATTTTCTAATTTATTATATTATGTCTTCAACAGGTAAAATGGCTAGTAATTAATAAACAAAGTGATATTCAAAATATAACACACAAGAGGAATAAACCCAATGCCAATAACAAAATATACAAAAAGATATGTAACTAACAACAAAAAAAAGTTAAATTAACAAAACCCATACTCGAGCCAGGCGCCATACTGTGGTTAAATCGTAACACTCCTGACAATGAGATTATATGGCAGTGTGGTGTCTTGGTTAAGGCTTAAGACTTCAAACCCTGAGGTTGTGGGTTCAAATCCTGCTACTGACACTGTGTGACCATGAGCAAGTCACTTGACCTGCAGGAGCTCCATTTGAATAAAGGTGTCAGGTAAATATGGAATGTTTTCTTTAACCTCCAAAGGAATATTGCAATTTACTCTAAAGCTGTTGCTGTGATAGCATGGAAAAGATAAGGCTGCTCCTACACTGTGCGATATAACACGTAACTGCAGTATTGCCCCATGGGTAAAAACCTTTATGGGACACTTAACTCATTGATCCACTAAATATGTTCAGTCCAATGGGTTGTGTTTGGGATGCAGCCAGTGATGTCTAGTCTGGCATCACTGGGCACCAGGCAGAAACCAGCCACTGCATGGCACTCACATGTGCATAGCCAATCAGTTATATAGGGCCAGTATGAGAGCGCCAATTAATGGAGCACTTACACACTATGAATAACAAAACATAACATTCTCAAACTTGCTAAATCAAGGTCTGGACAATGGAGAACCAGAGCTGATCTTGGCAGTATAAAGGACAAAATGGAAATCCATTTCTTCATGACAGGTCACACTCACACACATACTCACAATAACACTCATTTTAGGCCAATCTAGAATCACTAATCAACATAACATGCATCTTCTTGGAATGTAGGAGAAAAACCCTGAGGAAAACCCATATGGGTACAGAGAGAATGTATGAAATCTAAGCAGACGGTGCCTGAACCCTTAAATCTGTAGCTGTGCTTCAGCACTGGCAAACACTGTGCTGGACATTATTATTATGTCTTGTTATTTCTTAACTCACTTAATCCAGACTAGGGTTGCTTGGGGTGGGCTAGAGTCTATCCCAAATAGCAAAGGGCACAAAGCAGAAACAAACCCTGAACAGGGCACCAGTCCATCTCAGGGCGAACACATACATCAAACACATCATTGGGGCCAATTCTGTGTCGCCAGTTTCAGTATGTCTTTGGACAGTGGTAGGAAACCAGAGCACCTGAAGGAAACCCACGCAGACACAGGGAGAACATGCAAACTCCATGCAGTAAAGATGTGCTACCACTGCCTTTCTGTTTTTAAATAGTTCAACTGTGACGAAAACTGATTATGTTTGATTCTGCCTCAGACGCTCCTAAAGTGGGTCACTGATGCCAATCTGGATCTCTTTGTTCTCTAACACACTGAGAGCTTGTATTACAGTCAAGGAAAATGTGTTAATGTAATCTAAACACAGTAACTAATCCTTGCAGATCCCTTTAGAACAAAAATGCTTTCAATGCTTGTTGCACACGTGATCAACTGTATTCACATTTCAGAACATTTCCACTATAGATGGTCAGAGGACATCAAGTAGAAGTCTTCTCTGAACTAAACTCTTTAAAATGCAGCAAAACGACTTAAATGTATACTTAGATAAATAAAAGGAAAAAAACTGGGTATATGAGAAGTAATTTGATGTATAATATTACTGGAAATTGGTAAAACCATGATGCATCACTAAAAGCTTTACTCTGTAATGTTGTTCTGCTAGCAGGGTATAAATCAATGACTATGAATAACCTACTGATCTTCAGAAGCATGTCTCCAGTCTGTATGGCTTCTATCACTATCGACTTAGTGGACAGTGTTTTAACAACTCAGTCCTATTATTTGTACTGGTAAAATCAGAAAGCCATAATGTTATGTAGGTATAATCAGACCTAAATATTGCACCTGAACACAGCTCAACATGGCTTCATCTAGTTTTTGATTTATATCTGACATGAGTCAGGTTGTAAGGCTTTAGGCCACATACAGCGAAACGACTGCAATCCATCTGGGTATGAAGGTGGTTACTGTAGTACAACGCAGCTAACACCAAAATCTAAATTACATTTCTGCTGTAGCAACTGACATAATTAATCACAGTTAACCAGTATGAAAATGGATAGTGGGTTCTGAGGTGAAATAAGAGCACAACTGGCTGTACTGTTTAGTAATATTTTTTCACACTCCAGCAATTGCTTGGAACAGATTTTCTTAAAGTCTGTAATTACTAAACATGGGAATCAGTTCTCAAGGCTTTAAATATTGTTATAGAAATTCATTCCGGGCTAACCCCATATTTGAGCATTTGGGTAATTCTGAAAAGTTTTTAAGCTGGACTAGTCTCGCAAAGCCAGACGTGATTCTCGAACGACAGCACCCGACTGTTGTCTGGGGACAACTCGCTCAAAGGTTTCTAGTGAACAGCACTGAAATCTGCTGCTGAGAAGGCTCCGCCCACAGAGTTTCTTCCTAAAAACCTGCCCCCAATTTCCTCCAATCTATGCTCTTTAATTCTTTGAGGGCTGAATATTTTTTCCAAAAAACTCAGTTTTCTGAAAAGCACACAAAGCAGTCATTTCACACATACATCAACATAAAACATCTGTTTTATGTTGGCGCATGTTTGGCATCTCTGGTGGCAGTCGCTGCACAGGGGCACCTCAATGGTTAGCAGGAATGCACGGTGGGCCGGCTGCCTGGCTGTCTTCGCACAGCAGGTGGGTGGCGGTGGAGGTCGCAGTGTGACGCAATCTGGTTTGTAACTCTTGTCGTCATAAGTGGTGGTCCCTCCCAGGCGAACGCTGCCATAGGCGCATTAGCGGCACGAAAGTGTTCAGCACCACAATCAGCTGGGGACCGATCAGACGATGCCCGTACCTCACTGTCACCTCACTTTTCATACCCATCTCCAGGTTGGAGTTCGACAAGTCGAAGTCCTATTCAACGAAATTATGTAAAACGTCCATGGAGTATTTTGCTTTGCACGTTTGCTTTTGTCTCCCGCCAGATGTCAATGCCATTTTAGAGGTTGTTTGCTCTTCGCAACTCTTGCACGCGTAGGTATTCGAGGTTAAATCGCCAAAGCTATGTAACTGTCCTTCTAGTAAAGAGAGTCGAACTAAAATGTAAGGGAGAGTTTTGTTGCAGTTTACAGCTGATTACCGTCCTCTACCCCTGAATTTTGACAAAAGTAGACATCAGCCCTGAAAGAGTTAACCATTCAGGTTTGCAAAGTCACATTTCCACTCATATATTAGACAAAGATGTAAAATAATTATGGAAAGAAGAAAACAAAAACAAAAAGGACTTAACATGAGTGAAAACAGAAAGGTAAAATTCCATCCATCCATCCATCCTCTTCCGCTTATCCGAGGTCGGGTCGCGGGGGTAGCAGCTTAAGGAGAGAAGCCCAGACTTCCCTCTCCCCGGCCACTTCTTCCAGCTCTTCCGGTAGAATCCCAAGGCGTTCCCAGGCCAGCCGGGAGACATAGTCCCTCCAGCGTGTCCTGGGTCTTCCCCGGGGCCTCCTCCCGGTTGGACGTGCCCGGAACACCTCACCAGGGAGGCGTCCAGGAGGCATCCTGATCAGATGCCCGAGCCACCTCATCTGACTCCTTTCAATGCGGAGGAGCAGCGGCTCTACTCTGAGCCCCTCCCGGATGACTGAGCTTCTCACCCTATCTTTAAGGGAAAGCCCAGACACCCTGCGGAGGAAACTCATTTCAGCCGCTTGTATTCGCGATCTCGTTCTTTCGGTCACTACCCATAGCTCATGACCATAGGTGAGGGTAGGAACGTAGATCGACTGGTAAATTGAGAGCCTTGCCTTACGGCTCAGCTCTTTTTTCACCACGACAGACCGATGCAGAGCCCGCATCACTGCGGATGCCGCACCGATCCGCCTGTCGATCTCACGAAGAAAGGTAAAATTGCTGTTATCAATTCAAGTGTATCTGAAGCTTACTGATTAATTTGTATATCCTCTTGCCATTTTGACTGTTGCATCACTATTTGTAAATTGTGCTTAGAGAAGGATTGTGGTCTATATTCAGGAATGGCATGTTTGGCTTTTCCAAACTGTAATGTTAACATACTTTAGTTATTCGTTTGGGCGTGCAGTTAGTTGGGAGCTGTGCAGTCTTGTTTGTAGTCATGCCAGTGTTGTTATGAACATTTACAGTTTTGGCAGTACTGAGGACTAAAATGTCATCTCCTGTGGCTCTTCTTTAACATCTCACTTAGCAGCAGTTCTATTTACCTTCATTTAACTGGGTGAGACAACAAAACTTTAGTCCATTAATCTATACATTATCTTAACCCTCTAATCCAGGGCAGGGTTGTGGGGCAGCTGGAACCCCAGCAATTATCAGGCAGGAACAATGCCAGACAGGGTACCAGTCGCACCATTTACTTTGCATGCATACTTTACAGATCATCTTTTCGTGAATTTAGATGGAATTTCATTCAATCTCGCATTGACTGTAGCAGTATCGTCACAACTGAGAGCGTCAGACTCAGACTACATCTGGAAGCAGTGCATAATTCACTTTTAATACAAGCCCAGCGATGTGTTTTAATGCCAAAGGAAGATCTGGTTTTACACTTTTTCTTTGCAACAGGATATCTTTATTTTTAATACATGATATACGATTAGGTTTTTCATCTATTGTGACCTTAAGCATTTTGTATGCCAGGCCAGCAACTGCACAATTACTCTTTGCTGTTTAAATACCCAAGCCTACTCTTGCTCTGCCTTCATGAGGTGTTGGGTCAGTTTAGAAATTTCAAATTGAATAAACCATCTATATGTTCCCATCCACTTTTAAGCCAAATTCACTCATGGTTGTCTCCAAACAGATGTTTTATACATCGGGCTCTGCCTGACTAAAGCTGACCATAAGCAGGTGACATTTTACAATACTACGTTATGTATGGTTGGCATGTTTTCTCCACATTTGCTTTCTTTCCACAGTCAATGAATATGTCATGTTGAATGGTATCTCTAAACAGGTCTGGTATATGAGTGCTTGTATATACTGTAATTATTTTTATTACTACGTATTTTTGTTCAAGGGCAGCACAGTGGTAGCGCTGCTGCCTCACAGTAAGGAGACCTGAGTTTGCTTCCCGGGTCCTCCCTGCATGGAGTTTGCATGTTCTCCCTGTGTCTGCGTGGGTTTTCATCCAGGTGTTCCGGTTTCCTCCCACAGTCCAAAGACATGCAAGTTAGGTGTATTGGCGATCCTAAGTTGTCCTTAGTGTGTGTTTGGTGTGTGGGTGTGTGTGTGTGCCCTGCAGTGGGCTGGTGCCCTGCTTGGGGTTTGTTCCTGCTTTGCACCATGTGTTGGCTGGGATTGGCTCCAGCAGACCCCATGACCCTGTGTTAGGATGGATGGATGGTATTTGTGTTCATCACTATCCATGGTGATTTATAAGAATAGAAAGCAATACAATTACTGTATTTCACTTACTTTCTCTTTCATGACAATTAATGCATAGGCAGGTTAAGTGATTTCCTCAAGGATTCAAAATTAACTGCAAAGCTTGAGCCTTAGCTACAACCTTATGGTGGCATCCAGTCCAAGTTTGGCTTCTACATTACGCCTAATGATAATGAGCCAAATTTATGCAACCTTATAAAACAGAAAGTGGACACAGAAAAGACAGATGGAGGCAAATCTAGAAAGAGCTGGCAGACTTCCTTGTGACAGCTTTAGGTAAGCAACAGGTTTACTGTGCTGGCACTTGTACTGTACAACAGCACTACCATGTTAATATTTGCTTTATTTATTCTTTTATTAAGCATTTCTCATTACACATGTTCACAGAATTCTTTGCATTTATAAATATAGTATACGAGGTGTGGCAGAAAAGTAATGAGACTGATTTTTTATTTACCAAAGTTTTTATTTTTTTCAAACATCATTGTTATCCCCTTCAAAGTAGTTCCCTTGGGCAGCTACACACCGATGGAGACGTTGTTCCCACTGTTGGTAGCAGCGCTGGAAGTCTTCAACCGGTATGGTCTTCAGCATGTCCGTTACACTCTTTTGGATGTTTTCTAAAGTCCCGAAATGACGTCCTTTGAGGACATTTTTCAGTTTAGGAAAAAGGAAAAAGTCACACGGACTGAGGTCAGGTGAATAAGGGGGCTGGGGAACCACAGAAATGCCTTTTGAGGTCAAAAATTCTGTTATGGAGAGGGCAGTGTGACATGGGGCGTTGTCATGATGGAGCATCCATTTGTCTGCAATGTCTGGTCTCACGCGAATGACCCTTTTTCTGAGCCTTTCAAGGACGTCTTTATAAAAAACTTGGTTGACAGTTTGTCCTGGAGGAACAAATTCTTTGTGGACGATTCCCCTTTTGTCAAAAAAACAAATCAGCATTGATTTGATCTTCGATTTGCTCATTCGAGCTTTCTTTGGTCGAGGAGAGTTTGCAGTGTGCCACTCCTGACTTTGCCTCTTGGTCTCAGGATCGTATTCAAAAATCCATGATTCATCACCTGTGATCACACGACTAAAGAAATCTTGCTCATTAGCGATTCTGTCAAGAAGATCAAGACACTTGTTTTTTCGATTGTCCTTCTGCTCAATTGTGAGGTTTTTCGGCACCATTTTGGCACAGACCTTTCGCATGTGCAAATTTTCAGTCAAAATTTGATGAACGGTAAATCTGTTCAAATTTAATTGTTCATTCAACATTCTTAATGTTAAACGACGGTCTGATCTCACAAGAGTGTTCACACGTTCGATGTTTTCATTGGTTTTCGAAGTTGAAGGCCTCCCTGAACGGTGTTCATCTTCAACGTGTTTTCTGCCTTCCAAAAATGATTTGTGCCAGTGAAAAACTTGAGCTCGGGATAAAGAATGTTCCCCATAGGCCTGTTTTAACTTTTCAAACGTCACACTTGCCGATTCTCCAAGCTTAACACAAAATTTAATGGCACAACGTTGCTCCAAATTCCGCTGTTCCATTTTGCGTGACGCACAACCAAAAACACAACTTCGCTAATAGCAGTCACAAAAATGACGTAGTTAACGGAAGGAGTTGAAACTCGCACTGAGCTATGGGAGGGTACTGATACACGTGCTCTATCAAGGACAACAGCGCAGCGTTGCCAGATCGCTTGCAGTGTTGCCAGTCTCATTACTTTTCTGCCACACCTCGTACTAGGAGGTTCCCCCTGCTCACTTCTCTCGTCAAACCTCCCCGACCTGCGCTACATGCCAACCACTTCACGTCTCTGCTACTCGTGTTGTGAAGAGGGGGGCTGAACGCACCCCAAGGAGATGCGGTTGCTCCTCCAAAACCCCCACTTAAATGGTGATACAATGGGAAACAAATACAGTTTTTTTTACCTCCTCTTTGCTCTTTCAGCTCCTGCTGCTGCTGTGCTGCATGATCTCCATCTTGTGCTGCGCTTCAAACATTTAAAAGCCTATAGCAGCTGTCCTACTCTTTGTCTTTTACTTCCGGCCCCGGGCATGGTTAAATCTTTTGCCACGAAGTCCCGTCTCACGGGACATGAGTTCTTGATATTTTTGACTTTATAATTTCAAAATGGAATAAGAATCTGAAAATCTAACAAAATCACATTAAAACTCGATAAATTCTTAAAAGAATGATACCAAACATATATATGCAGGCTTTAAAAAAGGTCAGATTTAAAGCATGACAAAAAACGTGACATAAAAAGTCACATAAAATCATTGCACAAAATCCTTGCACTTTTAGGCTTAGGATTTTATATATATGGAGTAAATTATAATACAGTGTCACACATGCGCATCTGAGGATCACCTTACTAGCTCTGATCAGGTATGTGGCACCAACCAAGGGTGAGAGGGAGAGCTGTCAGGAACTGTCTTGTCTCTTTCCTCCACAGCACAGAGAAAGTGACCCAAGAAGCTGACTGACCACGCCCCTTCACTTTCTCAACTCCCGCCCCTTTCAGTCAAAAACCTACAAAAAGAGCCACTCCCTGGAAGTGGCGTCTCACTTTGACCCCAATTTGCAGGAGCATGGAGATAACAGTTAGACAAACCCAAGGGATATTTTGCGCTCTAGTGCTCCTGTGTGCCTTTTTATTTAATCACAATGTTTTTTGCTTTGAAAGAGATATTAACCATCTTAGCGTTAGACCCTCGCATCGCTCGGGCTGTAAAAACCATGCTAAAAGCATTACTCCTGAACGTTACGCAGGTAACAGTACAGGGGTGCCTTGCGTAAGCATCAGACCTGAGCGTTACCCGGGCAACAGTGTAGGAGCATCTTCTCCTAGCTTCCTAATGGCTTCTCGTAAGAAACGTCTCTCATCAGCAGTGATGATGACATGAATCTGTCTTCAGGCATTGAAGTTGAAACGGTCACTGAAACCAAAAGTGATTCTAGGAATCCGAAAGTGACGCTCATGTCACTCACACCTGTGCGGTGTGCTGTTATTATTATTATTATTATTATTATTATACATTATTATTATTACTTTGTATCATTATTACACTGTACTTTCTACACTTCTGACTTTGTACTTTTAGTGTTTTGTACGTTTTACAGTAGAAGGATGTCATTTTCACACCAAAAAATGCAACACTTTTTGCATTTTTTTTTTGAGTGAATGTGACGCAAAGGAGGTAAAATGCTATTTTTGGATTATGATTCCAAACATACAGCAAAGTTAACACAGGAGTTTTTCAAAGCTTAAAAACAGAACATTTTTGAATTGCCTAGCCAGATACCTGATTTAAAAACGACTGAACAGGCCTTCTATATGCCAAACAGAAAACATAAATGAGGTAAGCCCTCAAAACAAGCAGGAGCTGAAGATGACTACTACATTAGAGCATCACCAGAGAAGGTCCTCAGTACTTCTTGATGTCTATGAATCACAGGCTTCAAACAGTCACTGCATGCCAGGGATATGAAACAAAGTACCAAATATGACTGCTTTAATAGACCTGCCATTGCTGTGCTCCAAACTTTATTCCATCCATCCATTATCCAACCCGTTATATCCTAACTACAGGCTCACGGGGGTCTGCTGGAGCCAATCCCAGCCAACACAGGGCACAAGGCAGGAAACAAACCCCGGGTAGGGTGCCAGCCCACCGCAGCCCAAACTTTATGTTGCCCTGAAATACGGATGACTGTGTAGAAAAAGTGTTGTCATTTCTACATGCTGTGACCGAAATGTATGCAAATACCATAAATGAAAATCTGCAAGGTGCACTTTAATCACATCTGAATTGTTTAATTTGTAATTTTAAACTGTGGAGCAGAGGGGTAAATCAAGGAAAAATGTGTATTTGTACCAAATATTAAGGAGGGCACTCTGAATGAGTTCTAATTAAACATTTGGTTAAAGCAAAAACTTACATCCACTGCGAACATCCAGGAGCTGAGTTCCTCTGTTTTAGTGATTCATTTATTGAAAAACACATTTCAACAGTCATAAGAATAAGAACAGCAAGTTGCTGTGAAAAAAAGCATTAGCACCAAGCAAATCAGTGCACTATAACAATGTTGACAATGACCAGAGCCATAGTGTAATATAAAGCTTCAAGAGCTCCCTGGGATCGGGATAAAAGACAATGCCCAGCCCCAGTTCCTCATTAAACTCCTCCTAAGACCTCCACTACAGTTTAAAATAAAAAATGACAGACTGGGAACACACCGGGGATACACTCTGAAGAACCTCCGAACACAACACTACAGTAATTACAACTCCTAGATCACATTCTAACAGCCATCACCTTCTTCAAAGCAAAGGATTTCGCTTGTGGTAAATTCTCCGATTAAAATCTTGCCACAAGAGGCAATGCGGATGACCTAAAGGTTCACCTCAACATGAGGGATCAGCCAAAAGTGTTTTTACATTAACACAGCAATTAAACTGTAAACAAGAGAAGCAGGAACATCTTCATTTTCAGCCAACTGATTGGAATCAATTCTTGCTTATTCCTTCTACCTTTTTCTTTCCCCACCCTTCACACTATCATAGGGGTGCACTATTATGAAAAAAATAATAACTTACTATTATTAACTTTAACAATATAAATCATTTTGATTA
Organism: Polypterus bichir lapradei; assembly: GCA_026402145.1. Classification (NCBI taxonomy): domain Eukaryota; kingdom Metazoa; phylum Chordata; class Cladistia; order Polypteriformes; family Polypteridae; genus Polypterus; species Polypterus bichir. The sequence continues at coordinate 27,542,144 of JANRMT010062835.1, read as the reverse complement.
AAAGAGCAATAAAAATGCGCCCAGTCTTGCCAATAGCATATGCTGTATTCTGGTTACACACATTACAGTAAAACCTCAAACTTTGTAGGAAAGCGCTTTAAAAATTGTTAATATGAAAATGTTAAATGCTGGATTAGATGAAAAATTCAAAATTTAGTGCTTAATAATGTTTCCTTTTTAAAGAAACATTACATTTATCATAAAATTTGTTTCACTGTTTTTTAATACAGTAAACTACTGATATTCGAATATTCATCAAATAAAATTTACTGTAAGTATAACACAAATATTCCTTTTTTCCCAAATTAAATTTTACTTCTGAAAAAACAGCAATTACCAACATTCACCAGTTCAAAATGTAAAATGTTGGAAATGTTAAAGTGGGGTTCTGTTGTATCAAAAAAAACAAAGGTTGCATGTACTGTATATGCGAAATTTAAACAGATAAAATTTTAAATGACAAAAATGTATAAGAAGCTGATAGTTCTAATGTAACTGTGTATAAACATATTAAATGTCAGTCAGTCATTTTCTAACCTGCTTAGTCCTGTACAGGGAGCCTATCCCATCTAGTATAAGGCAAGAGCAAACCCTGGACAGGGCGACATTCCATCGCAAGGCGAACACACACACATAAAACACACACTAGGGCCGATGTAGCATCGCCAATACATCTAACCTGCTTGTCTTTGGACTGTGGGAGGAAACCAGAGCGCCCGGTGGAAACCCACACGGACAAGGAGGGAGGGACGCAAACCCTAGTCTCCTTACCGCAAGGCAGCAGCGCTACCACTGCACCACGTGCCACCCACATTAAATGTAACAACGTGACTATACAGCAAGCTCACCTTGATACATGCTGTTCCTTGAACTGTGGCATCCCCATTCTTAAGGAAAGTATTGTAACTAAAGCCGCACTCATTTCAGGAAGCAGCCTTGCAAGCACCTGCTTTTCAGCGTGTATTCCTCACCAATATAACAAACCGTTATGCTCAGGCATGATTCCATACTTCTACGCCATCATAAATCGGTTGTGGTAACATAAAGCGTCGCTTGTTCTGGACTGATTTTAATTTTTGGCCGACTTTTGGAATAATGTAAATGCAATGAAACTTCTTATGAGTAACTGCAGGAGAGGATGACTTCTCCTACTCCAAGTATTGAAACCTTTGACGCATCTCCTTAATACACCTTTCATTTATTCCCCACTATGCAGTGGATTTCTTTTCTTGCTTGATAATTTATTTTTTTACTGTCGGGGGCACCAACTGGCAAAGCCCAAAAGTGGAGAGGCACTAACAAAATTTATGAGCGAAACATAACCTTTGGTGTTCTACTCTCCAAATGGGAAATCTGTGCAAAATTTGATGGCGACAGGTTTACTTGTGTTGATTTGCATTCCAGACAAATACATGCAGGGTGACCATGGCAATGCCCAGGGTGGATTTACTGACTAAATTAAGAAGTTAAATATATTCTATGGTCTTTTCCTGTACAAATGTAGAATCGATGCAAAATTTGGCAGAGAGGCTCAACAGTATAGATCTGCACACCAGACAAATGCACAAACACAGAAACAAACGTTCAGCTTTATATATTAGATTCCCTGTTCTCTCCTCCATATGTAGTAAAACACTTTCATGAGGGCAGACAAACAAAAGTAACCATCAAATTGGCATCATCAGTCACATCCCTAGCTGCTCAACAGTATGGCAAAGTGTTGTTTTATAACTAAACTTTCATATGGTACCTCATCAAAAGCCTTCTGCAAGTTGAGATAAATAATATCATATGCACATTCCTTACCGTATGCTTTTGTTGCTTCCTTATTGAATTCCAGCACGTTAGTGAAATATGATCTTCCTCATCTGAACACATGTTGAGTATTTACTAACACTCCAGTTCTACATGTGTGCTGCTTAATCTTTTCCTTAATAAATTCTTCCGTTAAGCTTACTGTCCCATAGCTACTTGGATCGGCTCAATCACACTTTTTATACGATGAGATAATATTTGCCAGCTATCAGTCTTTAGGAATTTCCCCAGTATGCATGGACTTTGGAAAAATATGTGCTGAGCGTTTACGTATATATATACTAACTTCCTGTCTTAAATGTTAACTAGCCCTGGTGATTTGTTAGATTGCTGCCTATTTAATCTAAACAGCACTGCTCCCTCTATAATTTCTAAATCACTCAGTACCTCCTTAGTAATCCCTGTTACTTTTGGAAGATTGTCAGCCTATTTACATTTATAAAATACTAGCTGTGTAAACCCATGTTGTAAAAAGCCCAAGGTTTCCTAGAAACTATTGAAATCGTCAGAAAAAAATTGAAATGTAAAGATGTCAGGTAATTGAAAGGAAGTACTCTGGGCATCCCTCACCTAGGAGGTTTCATTTTACCGATGTGCTCGCCTCGCTTCTGCTTTAGCTGCTAAGCGAGTGAATCTTTCTTTGGAGGTTTTGTTTTGCCGACATGCTGGCCTCGACTTGTGTATTAGCGGCTAAGTGAGTTTCTGTTTCCTCGGAGGTGGAGCCCTTACCCCAACTCCACCTCTCACTTCCAGGCCGGACAGACAGACACACTTCCACGCATAGACATTTATATATAAGACAATACAATGCAAGCTGAAAGCATTTACTAATTCACTGTCTGTATAACTCACCTTTAACAATCCTAATAAGCTTCATCTTAAAACTCTTCATCCTACTTGACTGTTTTTTCACTAGTGAAATAGTGAAAGAAACTCTCTTGCCTTTTTTGTAATATTTATCTCCAACAGCCTTGTAGATTTTCTAATATGCTTTTTCGCACTCATGTTCTGTAATACCCTACGGTTAGCAAGGCAGTTACTAGTTCTCTGCCGACACAGGTAATAATAAATAATAATAACAGTTGTTATAATAAAATGTCTCCAAACACTAACCCTAAATTGCACTTGGAGGACCCTATGAAATGAAGTCTTTGGACAGCCACGGTACCCTAGGTGTTATCTTCTGTGCATTTTACCTTTTTGTTGTCTGTGTTTATTGTTTTTTTGTGTTTTCTTTGTAATGGTCTATTTTGGTTTCACTTTGGTTAACTGTCTTTGTTTAGTGTTATTATTAGTTTATTAGTTTGTTAATTGTTTAATTTGGCTTTATAATGAGTCACCAGTTGAGATAATTGCCCTCAGGTGCTGCAGCTTGATTTGATATAATTGTTAGTCTGCCACTCTTCCTGCGGTGAGGTATTAGTTAGCTACTGTTTGCTGTCTTTCCCTCCACTTCTGTCTTTTGCTTCATTACGGTTTTGAGGTTTTTTTGGAACATATTTCAGTTTTTGACTTTTGGACTATGTTATTAATTTTCTAAAATTTGGAATTTAGCTAGTTCATATCTGGATTTGTCTTTGTAATTGTGACCTTTTTGACATTATGGTATTTTGTATTTTTGCCCCCTTTTTGTATTTTGTCCATATTTAAGAATGTATTATTACTTTTGTATTTTATTTTACAGTTGTATGTTTTCTTTATATTTCCATTTATTTAGCAGATTCCTTTATCAGAAGCAACTTACAAAAGAGGTCAAAATAATCAACTAAACATCAGTCTGGAGACTGTTTTGGAATAAGTGCTATAGGACAAGGGTACATACTGATCACCACAAGTGAATTTAGTTTCTTTTGTTAGGTCTTTCCTTTTCTTTTTGATTTTAATTCAATTTATTGAATCCTTTACATTTTTTGCATTTGGTTATTATTTTGTTGCTTTGTGTTTTGCATTAACTGAATCTTTGGTATGACTTAATGTTTGATTAATAAATTAATTTAATTACATTCTTTGTGTGTCCAGGGTTTTTACCATGAGAGTTTCCCTCTCCTGTTGCATTTTGCAAGACAAAACATAACACCAGACACGACAACTGGACGTCTACAAAATGCCATCCTCGCTGACACTGTAGTCTGTAAAAGCAACTCTACATGGATGGAATGATTCAGATACACACCACTTACTGTATCTACAGTAGTCAGCAGGGCATAGAATGAATATTCTCGTCACTCTTTTAAAACAGAGCAAGTCCTTGAATAAGTCACTGTTGCCAGTGCACACCAATCTGCCTGTTTTGTAACACATCGACAATCTGCTGGATATGCACGTTTTCAACTTTAACCAAACAAAAGCAGAAGGAATGCCACCCTGGGATTTCCACTGTCAATGATTTCAAAAAGACTGGGATGTGTTGGGAATTAGGAATGTTACACAGCATGTATAATAAAACACAAAGCAAAGCTAAAGGTACTGAGCCTGTTTGAATTTGTAAGGTGCCACTGTCATAGGAGAGAAGAAAGAATGACCCACTGGTAGACAGACAGTTCTTCTTACCTGAAAAACATTACTCAGAACTTTTATACTTTTATATGCATGTATGATTGGGATGTGCCTTTTAAAAAGACATTTTAACATGTGTTAAATACTTATGAAGAGGCACAGTGGCACTGGGTGAACTCTGGTTTTCTTCATACATCCATGTAGATTACATTAATTGGCAACTCTAAAGTCTGGGTGAGAGTGGGTGTATGTTAATGTTGAAACTGTATTGAAATATTGACTAACTATACCAACTTTATGAGCCTCAGTACTGGTACTGGTACCTAACGTCTAAGAGCTGCTTCATTCCCACTGCCCATTAACACGTGCCCCTCCTTGTTCTACTGCACAATATTGTGCTTCCCTGCTGCAACACAGTATGTAAATCACTCAGAGAAGCTGGTGGGCACCAAAATTGGGCGCAAGCTGCTATAAACATAGGGTTTTCCTCCAGTACAGAAATGAATGACAAGCTGGTACTGTACCCTTTAAAAAATGTAGTGTTTTGGTACTTTTTCAGTAATGGTATATAGCATAACCCCAGTCTATGTATGCTAGCTGGTAGCTAGTGGTGGTCATTTCATTGCTTTCAGTACAAATGAGGAAGTATGTTCAGACCACACATGGCCTTCTGTTGGAATACACTAGTTCAGAAAATGAATGAATGAGCAAAATCTATATATCTGTACCTATATCACACACACACACACATATATATATAATTATATATACTGTATATATATATATATATATTGTGGACTATGTCCGGCAGTTGATCTCGGCCAAGTCCCCCAAGCCGCCAGATGGAGCCCTCCCTGCAGTATGGAGGTGCCCCAAAGACCAGCAGGGAGTCATGGACTATGTAGTTTTTATACAAGACCCTGCTGGATACCACAGGGGCCGCAAGAGGGAGCTGCAGGGAGGACTGAAGACTTCTCCATGCCCTATAACCCGGAAGTGCGTCAGATTAAGAGCGACGTGCTTCCAGGGTGAGAAGAAAATGACTTGTACCTGACCCGGGTCGCCGGGTAAGGATATATAAAAGGACTGTGAGAGCTCCCAGACGGCGAGCTGAGCTGGGTGGTAGGAGGGCAACACGTCTGGGAGTCAGAGGATTGATTTATTTTGGAGTATTGTATTTGTGATTGGTTTGTTTATGAATAGTGTGGAGTGGAAGGTGCTTGGTGCACGTAATTATTATAATAAAAAGAATAATTGTGGCACTTTTACCTGGTGTTTAGCGTGGTACCTGAGGGTTCGAGGGAGCAATAGCGCACCCTACTGCTACTATATATATATATATATATATATATATATATATATATATATATATATAGTGCCACATGGGATGGATGTGCAGGGTATGGCTCCTTACCCAGAAGGGAGGCTCCAAGAGGACAGACAGGCATCCTGGGCACGGAAAAGAAAGGTGCCAGACCCAAACAGGACTTCTCAGATGGACAATCCGACCAGTAAAGAAGAAGATTTCTTACCCGGACAGGAAGCTCCAGGCAGATGGACAGACATCTCGACCGGATATATCTGTAGTAACTTCCCTGACGAGGATGAAAGAGAAGGACAGGAAAGGACCGTCTCTGGGGATGTTTATTCCCCCAGGATGCTAGATGGCAGTGGCCCTACATATCAATGCCTGGTCGGAAGCCAGAAGGGAATGCTGGGAATTGAAGTCTGAAAGCGCAGCCCTGCTGGGGTCCCTGGGTCCACAAGAGGACTTCCATACGACCTGAAAGTGCTTCCAATGGGCAAAAGCCCTGGCACCGGAAGTACTCCTAGGTCCTCAATAAAACGGAACACACTGCCTTGTGCAGGCAAGTTGGAGGTGGGAAGAAGAAAGGCAAGATTCAACAAGAGGAGATCAGTGCGTTAGAGCAAGGACACGAAGAGAAAGAAGAGAAAAGCAACTTGTTTTGGCTTTGTACAAAGTATTCTGCATAATAAGCACATTTTATTTGAACCTGGGACTGTCTTGTCTGATTGTGTTTGGGGTTCACTGGCGCCCCCTAGCTTTTACAATTTATATATATATATATATATATAGATATATATAGATATATAGATATACTAGCAAAATACCCACGCTTCACAGCTAAGTGTGTTAAAGAAGTTATGAAAAAGAAGAGGAAACATTTTAAAAATAACGTAACATTTGCTTTCCTATTCGTTTGCATAAGTACAGTCCTTCACCAGCAATTATTTAATGTTAGCTCAGTCCCGGCAATTAAAAGTTTCTGTCGCACTTTTGCTGAGTTTGTGCCAAACACTATTCTGTCCCTGACCATCTCATTTTCGTTTGCATAAGCACAGTCCTTCACCAGCAATTTTAAAAACGCCAGCGGCAGTGTGTCTATAAACTTAATTTAAACTTATGGTTTACACCGTGCTTTGTTTCCGCAGAAGCTGCACTTATGAATATGCTTGTATGCGTCACTCGCTTCATATTCTTTTGCTGTCTTCTCAATTGTGTAATGCATTTTTTGTTCAGCGCTCTTTGGAGCTCTTCCTTGTTCTCTACGTACTGCGTTCACAGTCAGCTCACGTGAGCCGCTCTCTTGTATGATCTTGTGAATATTTACCTTATATGGGCAGGCACTTAATTACATGGGAGGCATGATGATGTGGGACGCAACTCCGCCTCACACGGCAACCGAGCTGCTGGCTATGGCCGCATATATGGACAAAAGTAGGTTCCAGTTATGACCGTTACGCGTAGAATTTCGAAATGAAACCTGCCTAACTTTTGTAAGTAAGCTGTAAGGAATGAGCCTGCCAAATTTCAGCCTTCTAACTACACGGGAAGTTGGAGAATTAGTGATGAGTGAGTCAGTGAGTGAGGGCTTTGCCTTTTATTAGTATATATATATATATATATATATATATATATATATATATATATATACAGATGGTACATCTAGGGCAGTAGGCATGCACTAAGAAAAGACATTTCAATATATTAATATATTTAGGGGTAAAAGCTCCCTACAACACAAAAACTAAATACCACAAAATCTTAAAAACTCCTTGATAGATCTGTTTGATGATGTTACGGAAAAAAGAAAATTACTCGAAATGTGTTTCTTATTTGTCCATATTGGTCTGTAGTAATGTTTCATAAGTGGACTACTGTTAGGGACTGCAGAGCACCATGAAAGAAGTAAAGGAATTGCACAAACAAATTGGGCTGCTGCTTTATGCAAATGAATGCTGTTACTGGAAACGAAGAGAATGGATGAAAGCTCATGCTTAGCAAGTTGCCTTCTTGGGTACACGCACTAATCCCAATTCTGTCGGCTTCTTCTTACTTGTCGCAATGCAGTATAAAATATATACACAAATTTGAAGGGATCTTCTCCTTAATCTCCCATGGATTATTGCTCATGGACTGTTGATCATGCTTACATACAGTTGTAAAAGGAGGACAGGTGTCCAGACCCGGAAAGGGGATGGTTTTGTACCCAGACGGGAGGCCAGAGAGAAACAACAGACAGATTGGCCAGTGGAATAAAAAAATAACTTTCTGTTTGGCCAGTATAAAATAAAAGAAGGACCAGCATTAGTCAGGAGTCATGACCAATTCCATCCCCCATACAGTACATGGCAGTGCTCCTCACATGAGAACTCAGCTGGGACACCAGCAGGGGTGCTTGGGATACGGAGTCTGGAAATGCAGCCCTGTCCGGTTCCCTATGTACCAACAGAGTGTCCTGTCAGGACCTCTCTACTTATGGCCTGGAAGTGCTATCCAGAAGACATGTTGTGGCAAAGGAAGTATTCCTGGGTCTGGCATAAAAGAGAACCTGCTGCCTTATGTGGATGAGCCACAGTTGGGAGGCATCAGGCAACAGTTAACTGGAAGAGAAAGGAAGAAGAATTGTGTAATTATTGTGTATTTTGGTTGATTTCTAGAGCGGTGTATGTGAAACAGTGCATTGTGAAAAAAAATATCCTTTATGAGTTTACTGTGTCTCAGGTTTGGGACTCAGTGGCACCCCCTACGGGTTACACAGTAGATATATACTTCGAACAATGGGATGGAGGACAACAGGCCCATGGTGGTCAAATATATGCAATATTGCAGAGATCTGGGGTGTTTTCCCTTAGACGTCAGACCAAAATATGCCTCGAAGCTCCAATTCACAACAGCAGGAGGCCAGAACAGCAAACCAGCTCACTTCAAGTCCTGGGTGCAGCACAAGCCAGGAAGAACAGCATGCCTTGGTAAGTTTAAATGCTTGCTCAGCTCAGGAAATGAGTCCCCGGCAAGCAGAACATACAGGGGGTGGACATTACCCTGAGATCAAGTGTTAGTGTAGCGCGGCACTCTGACCAACCTCTCTCCATTCGAGTAAATATGTTGTCATGTAAAAGTAATAACGAAAGTACCCCCAATAATGTTGCTCCATTGTGCATCATTTACAATATTTCATTTCATCTGTTTTTTTTCTATACAATATTTAAAATGTTCAATTCATTGTAGATTACAGATCAGAGCATTACATTCAATTCTGATTGAAGCTGCCTTTTAACAGGATATGTTACACAGTGAAGTTACATTTACAGTACACCCCAAATTCCCATTATTCTTATGAGTTACTGGTTTGAATTCAAAACAATACCGTTTCCAGCAAAACTGTATTTTTCCAATGACCACCAACAAAAGTCAAGATCAGTCACTAGGAATCTATGTTGCATGTTCGAGAGTAAGAAGTTTCAGTGAAATAATATTAACAACTGCTAAAAATTATAAATATTGCACACAGAAAGGTAACTACATTAATTACACAGTATTTCTGGTGATTAACAACACTATAACTGATGCCCATTGTCTTAGAAAACATCCCAGGCAAAGTGGGGTAATACAGCTCGTTAATTTATACTATATTACCAAAAATTTATTTTATTGTATATAATAATATTATATACCATAAATACTCACGGATAAGTTCTCCCCCGGATAAATCGGGACTTGATTTTATAATTTCTGGTATTTTATGATGTCAGTTGTATAAGTCGAATGCAGAAAACTCACACTATTAGTCCAAGAGATTATGATATGCTAACGCCCACCTGAGAGAGTAACCACGGAGCACACTGCCTTTTATTTCTATGTGGGTGCGGCAATGCGCTGTATCAGCGTGTGCTCCTAACCTCTCTCCTTCTCTCTCTATTGTGCCTATGTGACCATACGGTAATACCAGAACTATTCCAAAGCAACATTTGCACTGATTTGTGTTTTTTGCGTCTCACACCCTCATACATCTTTATCGCCAGCACATCCCTTATCTACGATGGAGTTTTCGATCAGAAGAAAATATGAAGCTGGTTTTAAATTAAACGTCATTGAAGTAGCGAAAGAAATTGGTAATTGCGTTGCTGCAACAAAAGTCGATGTGTCTGAGAAAGTGGTGCGAGATTGGAGGAGGCAAGGAGATGTAAAAAAAAAAATTGTCACATTTTTGAACGGGCATATAAGTCGGGGTCTGATTTTATGATCGATTTTTTGGGTTTCAAGACCCGACTTATACGTGAGTGTATACGGTAAATATATTTTAATTAGATACATAAAATATTGGTTATTACAATGATTTCCACTGCTGTCCTATGGACGGTGTGGTCAAGTGACAGAAAAACCCGGCTTCAAAAGAAATGTTGGGATACAAACCAGGTTGTCCCAATTAATTCTGTTAGCAAAAGCAACAAAAACAAATGCACAATGGCAGTGAAAACCTTAAAACTAAAAGTCTTCACATGCTTCTTTTAAATCAAAGCTTCTGCTCGGTTGAACAGGTTTCATCTCTTCAGAGAGTTCCTTCCTTTGGTCTGACTCGGCTCAAAGTGAGACGCCTTCTTCTGGGGGTGCTTGTCTTTTACAGGACTTGGGGTAGGGTCAGTTGCCCTCGCTGGGTGTCTTCTCTGAGCTATAGTGGTACAAACAGGTGGCAAACTGAGCAGCAGTGCCCCCTTTCAATTTGGAGTGGCACTGCATACCTCAGCTGAACCTGGGAGGCGACCGTCTGATGTGCATGTGTGACAATGGGTGTGAATCCCTCACCTGGTTATTGTCTGTGCGGAGTTTGCACTTTCTCCCCATGTCAGCATGAGCTTTTCAGAAGGTTCTCCAGTATTCCTCTCACATCCCCAAAAACATGCATGTCAGGTTAATTGGCCATTTTAATTTGTAGTTAAGCTTTCAGTCAGTCCAGGATTCATTCCTACTATGCACTCATAGGGTCCATGCCCAATGACTCTGAACTGGGTTAAGCAGGTCTGAGAACATTATGTTATATAAAATATTTTTTAAATTTCTAATTGTCTTTTTATATTCAAATGTTAAAAACGGTTCGTTAGAACCGTGAGTGAGTGGCCTGACAATAAGTGCCGTGCTGTAATGACAGAATCTGACAGAATTCTGAGCTTGATTAGAAGTTTTTGTCAATCACACGTTATATATAAAGTATTTTTTAAATGTTGTCATTTTCTGTTCATATTAGGAAGCATACGGACCTCCAGTCCTCAAATAATGGTGGTTCATATACAGCAAGATGAATATCTCCATTTTGGCCACACATGATTTTGTTTTCAGTATGAAAAAAAAACACCACACCACTGTGAGAACCTCCCTGATCAAATGTCCAAAAGTAGTGCACCTCAAGCAAACATTCATGTAAGGATGTAAAAGCAATATTTGCATATGGGCAAAACCTATGAGTATTTCACGATCTCCACATTTGTCAGCATACATTTCTCTGTCGTTGTCATTGCATGGAGTACATGTGACATGCAGATATGTACCCATAATATAAGCCAGCTGTTCAATGGCTTGGCATATTCAGGCTTACCTCTCGTCGCTCTTCGCCACTGAATTGCCTCTTGTGTTTGGCTGGACATTCAGGAGATGTTGCCACTGGAGTTCTTTTTCGTGTCATTAATGGTGCAATGCACTGCATTTTACGATCATGAGGATCACTTCAGTGCAAGGACAGGAACACGGGTCAGTTTGGGCAGGCATACGTCTGTCTCTGCATTCTGTTTCCAGTACTTGGTGCTCACAGCCTGAGCAATGCACTTCACACTCAGCAGATGTCGCTGCTGTTCTTTTCCTTTCTGCCATGTCACATTCTCAAGCAGTTTACCTTAAGAAAAACGCAAACCCCAATAACTTTGTGGAGATTTGCCGCCACCTCAATTTTATGCTTTACCACCACAAGCTTTCAATATAGATTTATATGGGGGGGTTGGCATTGTTGCCTCATGGTTCCAATTCTGGATTCAGATCTGGGGATTCTCAACTGGCTGGGCATAAGTAGGGACAGGGAGATACTTAATGATGTGTGCTCTTGAGGACGCTGCTGCTATGCAAGCAGTGTACTGACTATACTCACGCGCAACATCATCATGGTGAAAAAGCAACATCTTGTTTCGCTGTGTTGTGAGTTGAGGGATAAAGATGTTAAAAATAAAAATTTGTTGCATTCTGATGCTGTTCCGAAGGTGAAAAAAAAGTGGCAACAGTGATAGAGATGGTATGTGAGACCTTTAAAAGTATTGCGTCATTATGATGGGGAATATGCAATGCCTGTATTGCCTATGCAAGTAATGGATGAAGAAAAGCACATTTGCATGTCAGCATTTAAGTTTGATGATTTGCTTCACCGCATCGAGCCATTTATCCAGCATCAAAGCACGCAGATTGAACTTGTTGGAGCTACAGTGTAGCTTGCCATCACGTGTTGATAGTAAAGAATGGTGCCGACATCACGTATCAAAACTTGAACACGCACACCACCCATATTTTTGCTGGTACAGCAGCTCACACATTTATCGTGTTAATTTCTGAGGATATGCTCAGAGGACGTGTCAAAAGAATGCTGGGAATGCATGGCAGCCATGATGCGTGCATGTAAACGTACTGGACATGAACTATAAACCGGCCCTTAGCGTTGTTCTGTAATCGATTGCACTCTGCAATCAGCTGTCACCTTCTCCAATGTTGTATCCAATTCTCCCAGCAACTCTGAGGTGCGTCCGTGTGTTAAAAAATGGATGGATGGATATTTTACATAATAGGTGGCATGACAGACATATGGTTAGTGCTGATACCTCATAGATTCAGAATCCCATGTCTGTGTGAATTTCCTTCCATATTCCTAAAGTCTGTGTTAGGTTACCTGTCAAACAGTGAGGTACTGCGGCTAATTCACTGGATTTTAAATCATAAGTTGCTATTTCAATTTATTCCTCTGCCTCACTTTATGATATTAGCACAAACAGAATGTGCAAACTGCGTACACAAATGACTCAATACTGTATTCAAACCGAGGACGCTGGACCTATCAGGTAGCTTTGCTAACCACTGTGCCACACTGCTGCCCATTAACTTTAAAAAAAGTAGAAATTGCTACTAACAGAATTATACATTAAAAAATGTTTGGCCCTTGTGCCAATAAGGCAATGACACACTGCTGAAGCTAATGTGTTTTTTTTTTTTTTTTTATGAGCAAAGTAAATTTTTCTCATACAATAGACAGTTGTGTTCCTCTGGATCCCCTGACACTACACGACACATCAGAGAGCTGTGATTCACAGATGAAAAGCAGCACGCACTCTTAAGAATCGTTACACTTTAAGGCTCTTTCTCTTTGGGAACATTGTGTGAGATTAGGCTGTAATGTACAGTACCACACAAGCCAGCTGCTATCAAATTACAGTCCGGATGCGTCCCCGGTGAAAACGTCAAGCAGATCACATACAGCAAAGGGTGAGACTCAAGAATTACCTGAGTCAGCATCATATTATTAACTTGAAACTGAAGCAGAAAGGCCCATGGAGTATTGGTTACTTTAAAATGCCACCCATTTCCAGCCACTCGGAGCCAATTATTTTCTGTAAATAAACTGTCACATGAGTGTAAGGTAAAAGATTCAGCAGCAGATGTGTATAATATTAAACGAAGCAATAGACAGGGGGTTTAATCACGAAGTACAGCAATCCCAAAGTAATCTGTAATACAAGGCTGGCATATCCTTTCAATTATTCTTACTGTATAAAGAGGGCAGGGTGTGCACGGAAGCACAGTGCTAGGCACAGCACCCCTAAGGATCCAATGACCTGGATTTGAATTTCCAGCTTGACAGCTGTCTATGTGGAGTTTTCAGATTCAACCTGGGTTTTTCACTGGTTTCACTGCAGCTGCTAGAATCCTAACTAGGAAAAGAAAATTCGAACACATTTCTCCAGTTCTGATGTCGCTACACTGGTTACCTGTGTCATTCAGGATTGACTTTAAAATTCTGCTTATGGTTTATAAAGCCTTAAATAATCTCGCCCCATCTTATATATCGGAATGTCTGACACCTTATATTCCAAATCGTAACCTCAGATCCTCAAATGAGTGTCTCCTTAGAATTCCAAGAACAAAACTTAAAAGAAGTGGTGAGGCGACCTTCTGCTGCTATGCACCTAAAATCTGGAATATCCTGCCAATAGGAATTCGTCAGGCTAATACAGTAGAGCACTTTAAAACACTGCTGAAAACATATTACTTTAACATGGCCTTTCTATAACTTCAATTTAACTTAATTTAACTTAATCCTGATACTCTGTATGCTCAATTTCCTCATAATAACTATTCAGGGTGGCTCTAAAATCCGTACTGACCACTACTCTCTTTTCTGTTTCTTTTTCCGGTTTCTTTGTGGTGGTGGCCTGCGCCACCTCCACCTACTCAAAGCTTCATGATGCTCCAACAATGATGGATGGATTAAAAGGCAGAATTCTACATGACCATCATCATCAAGCCTTTCCGTGAGAACCCTAAATCCAAAGAGGACTGTTTCATTTATGTTAGGTAGAATGCCCAGAAGGGACTGGGCGGTCTCATGGTCTCCAGCCGTCTGGAGTTTTTTTTTTGTTTTTTCTGTCCCCCCTGGCCATTGGACCATACTCTAATTCGATGTTAATTAATGCTGATTTATTTTGTTTTCTTATTGTGTCTTATTTTTCTATTCTTTATTATGTAAAGCACTTTGAGCTACTGTTTGTATGAAAATGTGCTATATAAATAAATGTTGTTGTTGTTGTTATTCCATGCTTCCTTTTGGCTACAAAGACATGCTGCTTAGGCAAACTAGACAGTCAAGTCAAGGCAAGTTGGAGAGCATGCACTGGTACAATGCGTTGCTGCACCCACCACACGACGAAAAAACTTGGGATCCCAGTTGACAACCCCCAGGCAGACACGCGGTCCAGTCCCGCCCTATGGAAATGACCCTCTATCTGCCACAGCCAGGTGTTACAAGGGCGACCCCTTGGCTTGGCCCAGCCACTCGGATCCCCAACAAGGAGGATCCTACGAGCCAGATCACCCTCGGGGAAACGCGCCACATGGCCATAGTGCCGTAACTGACACTCCCTCACAATGCAGGTAATGTGCTTCATTCGGGACTCCATGAGCAACCGCTCACTTGACACAAAGTCAAACCAACGATACCCAAGGATTTTCCGGAGAGACACAGTACCAAAGGAGTCCAATCTTCGACTGGATGGCATCCATGTCTCGCAACCTCATAGCAAGACAGGAAGCACCAGGACTCTAAAGACTCGGACCTTCGTCCTTTTGCGTAAATATCGGGATCGCCACACACCCCTTTCCAGCGACCTCATGACCCCCCAGGCTCTCCCAATCCATGAGCAATCTCTCATTCAACACAAAGTCAAACCAACGTTTTTAGAGAGTCTAAACTGGCATAATTTGTGGTGTGCGTGAGTGGGCTCTACAATGGACTATTCAAGGCTGTTCTTGCCTTGCACCCACAGTGCTGCCCTGATATACTATCATATATACTATACTATATACTATATACTGTATATACTATATATATATATACACTAGCTATCCAAGCGTGAATTGGATCTTGAATATTTCTGAACGTAGAAGCGGACCTGGAGGACTGTTACAAAAGCCATCACAACCACCAGGCTGACTGGCCCTTATTAGGCTCAACTAGCCAACAAACCAATGAAGAGGAAAGAAGTACTGGCTGTTAAAGTGAATGAAATGTATCTAAAAGTGAAATAAAACAGCATGATGAATTTAAAGATTAAGGTTTCACGTTCATCCAGTTTTTCAACAGATCCTCTTTACCTTTCCTTTTCTAATCAAGTCAGCACTACATGTGTAAAAAACAACAAAAACCTCATTCTGCACACTGAATCCTACAGCAGACACTACCATCACAAACTATTACATAAGGGGGAAAAAGCACATTAGAATAATAAAGAATGTCACCCAACATGAAAGTCTTTCAATTTTTCCAAAATGTCACAACTACTGAATTTATAATGCATTTTCTTTCGCATAAACAATAAAATTAGCAAAGTCTGCACCCAGATTGGCTCACACATTACACACAAATACGCAGGAATTTAATTTAAACAGCACAGGCAATTATCTTACATACACTTTCTCAACTACATAGTCTGACCCCTTAACACTTTTTAAACTCTCCATTTATTGTCCTTTATATAAAACCAGTAACGATAACGTGCAGTGAATACACTTGACTTGAGCGTTCCTAGCTTTCATCCTCTTTCTCTGTACGTTTAGCGTTCATTTGCTCAGTGGTTGATGTGCTTGCTGCTTCCTGAGCAGCTCTTCTTTTCTCCACCCTAGCAGCCCGCTTCTTCTCTTCTTTCCTTGGCGTCTTTTCACGTTAAAATCGAATAAGTCGGTGTTTGTGTTGCAATTACTTAGTATGTTTTCCTTAAGTTTTCACTTAAGCTGACACTAAAGTGTTCAATCTGCCTCAAGAATGATTTAAGATATGAAGAGGTAGGGAATGAGAACAGTGCCCATACGTGTGTGCCGTGAGTTGATTCTACTATAAAATAAAATAAAAATAAAAAGAGGAATAACCTTGGAGGTCAATCATCACCCCGAAAGCGGATAGTAGACGTCATGTAGTATATGTGTACCAAATTTCAGGTCAGTAGGTCAAACGGTTTGCGAGCTACAGGTGATTTAAAATCCTGGACAGACAAACGAACAGCCACGGTAGAGTATTATATATAAAGACGTAACGCAAAAAGTGTTGTCTGCAAAGTTTTATAAAATAAAGATCAAGTGTAGAAGCAAACCATATCAACTGAAAGAATCACATTTTTCAAAAATCTGCTTACGTTATGTACCTTCTGACCCAAAAAAGGATGTTTTTCATAAACAGAATATTGATATATAAAATGTAAGTGTGCAGGAATGGAAAAAGTGTTGAAACTGTAATGTGCAAAGAAATATTAAACATAACACAATATGAACTTAGAAATTACTCACTTTTAGCAAAAGTTACCTTAAGCAATACATTTGGGTATAATGTACACTAATATACACACAGCATATACTGTATAGATACATATATTTATATGTGTGTGTGTATTTCCAATATTCCTTGTACATATGAGGTACCTATTTGTGCCTATTACGGGCACTTGGGCAGTATGGTGGCACAGTGGTTAACATGGCTGCCTCACAGACACTCAGGGTTCAGATCCTGAATCAGGTCAATGTGTGTCCACATGAGCTTTTTCTTTACAAAGTCTTGCCCATATCTGAAAGATCTGTACGCTCTATTCATCAGCAATCCTAAACTGATGCAGTGTGTGTGTGCAAATGAGTGTATTATTATTATTACTATTATTATGTACTGATTTGCCTGACGCCTTTATCCAAGGTAACTTATAGCATTTAAGATACAGTAGGTTACATTTCTTTTCTTTATTCCATCTGGAGCACAGACAGGTGAAGTGACTTGGTCATGGTCACACAGTATCAGTAGTGGTATTTGAGTGTACTCTACAATGCAATGACACTCTATTCAGATGCTGCCAGGGTTGGCTCCAGATTCCGTATGACCCTGATTTGGACTAAAATGGCTTGAAAATGTTTTACATCTCCTGGACCAATTCCGAGGTGCCAATCAGCCTCACCTACATGTGTCTGAGATGTAGGAGGAAAGCCAGAGCACCCCACACAGATATGGGAAGAATGTGTGAAATAGCGAAGGGGAGCAAATTCAAACCCAGGACCCTAGAGCTGTGAGGTAGTAATGCTAATCACTGTGCCACTCGGAAATACCTTATATACTATATAACAGTACACAATGTATATTCCCATACATATATAGTATATGCCTGAATAAAATATAAAGATATACTGTATATGTGTGAGTGTGTGTGCACCTTGTAATGGACTGGAGCCCTTGTTTGGGGTTTGTTTCCACGTTGAGCCTGATGCTTACTGGAATAAGCTCCAACCTCCCAGCAACCCTGTCACCCAGCTTTTTAAGCAGGATTAAAAATGTATATATAAATGTATTTATTTATTTAAACATAGACTCATGGACACACGTTTATATACACACACATCAGTGTTTATCTATAAAATATATGCATATTTGAATGTGTACAAATACTGTACCTATACACATGCATGTATGCACAATACCTATATATTATATATGTGTGCATACTGTATGTGGACACATACATTACAGCGCCACTATTTTTATCCCCACACTCTGACATTCATGACACATCATATATAAACCTTAAAGCACACTGTATTTTTGCGTGTTCACATGTTTAACAATTTAAACAGTACTGTATATTTATGTACCAAAATACCACAAAAAACATAACAGTAACTCTAGAAATCTGAGCTTGCACTGAAAGGCCAGCTCTGCCCCACAATACGAAAAGCAATCGGCGAAACAACCTACCCCATTTTTGCTTGGCCAGGACGCGCAGGCGGCGGTCCGTGCAGCCGTGGGCGAGCAGAGGGTTCCTTTGAGCCGAAGTGAGCGCTTTAGTTACTTTCCGTTGTATTGCACGGTTTCCAGTGGGCTGCGATGCAGGCGGTAGGAGACGATCCTTCAGCGGCACATCGCGCTTTGTCCACGGCTCCCTTGGGTGCTGTACGGTGGCAGCTGACGCTTCTTCACTTGCGCCTGCCCTTCTGCAGGAGGGTAGACATTCCTTCGACAACGGAGACCTGACTATTTTTGCAAAAGGTGAAAAATGCAGGAAGGCGTGGGCATGCTCGCTGCGTTATTCACCGCTGTAAATATCCATTCATAAGAATAATGACGATGTGATGATGAGGATGACAGACCCTGCTACGACCTCCGAGGCAGACAGATTTCTCGATCCTACAGGAGTGCCATCTCGTCTTTACGGGAAGTAAACACGCAGTTAAAATGGACTCGTGGAGCAGGTTGCACTGTCTGTGTGCCGACCGGCCAGCGCGTCCTCTGATCTCCAAATGACCCTTAAATATCTCCTCGGGGTGTCCCCGCACCGCGCTCTTGCGCGACACCCTGTGCTCTATTTAGTTTCCAAAAGAGGAACCTGTGCCGAATGCCTAGGGGCATTGCCCGTCTGGAAGAATGCAAGAGCGATTGCCAGCGCGCCCCAAGCCTAGCGAAAGATTCCTGTTTTAGTCCCCTTCCTTCTTCATTCGAGATTGCAGCGCGCTTATCTCGTAGCATCAAAATGCCCCCCGGCCATAACAGAACGCGCGGTCACATGGAGACGGTACCCATCCGGGATGCATGTAGCGACGTTCACCTGAGTCGTCCTCTGCGAAGCGGCTGCCTCTGCGCGGCTCCTTCACTCGCCCCCGTTCTTTCACGTTGGCAGGGCTGCTGCATTCATGCCTCCATCACCCGTTGCATTTCCACAAACCACGCATCCAAGCAGGCAAGCATCGTCTAGCTCTCGTTTATTGCGCAACCGCTTCCAGTTTGATCCACTGTTTGTCTTTCGGCAACGCTTTGACGGGCAGCTGTTAGCCACAAAAGCGCTACCGCGAGCCGTCGGTTGATTTGAAGCAGCTCAATTCTGATAGGCACGGTCTAACACCCATCAGCAGGCTCTCCCTTCGTTCCAGCGGTGTGACTAGCAATTGCTGTCTCCATCCTCCGCTCACTGGTGTGTTAAATAGGCCGACGTCATCACACCACCCACCGCACTGACGTCACCATATGCTCCTGGGACTGACATCACTCTCGTCAAGAGCGTGACGTCTAACAACCCCAGGAAGTATTACTATAAAGAGAGAGATCATGCAAATGAGCGAACCTGGGAGACGCGAAGCTGTTTTTCATAGCATTCTAAAATTAAATCATAAACCAAACATATAAGGGCGTTAGTTATGAACGCAGCAGAACAAATCTAACAGTGTTAACTTAATACACTGAATTACACACAATGACCGGTGTCATTGGCTCCTGCCTATGCCCAGTGCTACTAGAGTGGGCTGAAGTTCCCTGAAACTCTAAAATTGGATTGAGTAGGTTGACGTGACAAGCTTCGCACATTTGGATTTAGGGGTTTTCTGCCATTTTACTGTTCTTAAGCTCTCTGTGATTTGAATGCAGACCTTTGGCGGACAGCTATTTTCAGGTCTCTCCAAAGATATTCAATTGGGTTCATGTCTTAGCACCGCCTGGGCTACTTAAGGACATTCCTGGAGTTGTCCCTAAGCCACTCCTGTGCAGGTAATGCTGGATCCATCATAAAAAAGGCAAAACAGCGAATGTACTTCCTGCGACAGCTGAGGAAGTTCAACCTTCCCCAGGATCTGCTGATTCAGTTTTACACAGCAGCCATTGAGTCTGATCTCAGCTCATCCAAAACAGTGCACTTTGGATCAGTGACTAAACATGACAAAAAAAGGCTACAACGAATAGTCAGGTCTGCTGAAAATATCATTGGTGCCAGTCTGCCCACCTTACAGGACCTGCATTATTCTAGAGTCATGAATTAGACTAGAAAAATCATTACTGACCCCTCAAATCCAGGCCACAACCTTTCTGAACTTCTTCCATCGGTCAGATGTTATAGGTTAAACGGACAGATATGAGAACAGTTTTTTCCCACAGGTCATCAAGCTCACAGCTGGTTAGTTTCATCCCTCAGGCCTCTTAGCGTCTTGCAATACCTTTTACACATATTGTTAATACTTGGGTTTTTTTTCCAGTGTTTTTTCAGCATTTCTTGTACTGAGTTGCACTCTGCACTTTTTATGCAAATTATCTATCTATCTATCTATCTATCTATCTATCTATCTATCTATCT
>JANRMT010062835.1:27509362-27521545 GCA_026402145.1 Polypterus bichir lapradei | reverse complement strand
TATATATATATATATATATATATATATATATATATATATATATATAACATTCTCCGTCTTGTGTTTTTTTTGAGGTGTGTGATTAACTGTTATGTGTATGTCGATTTTGCAACTTACAATTAAAGAGTCACCAACACCAGAGTCAAATTCCTTGTATATGTGCATACTTGGCTAATAAATCGGATCCTGATTCTGATTCTGATTGTGATTCTGTTACTATGAAAGTAATGAGATTTAAGCTTCAGGTCCCCAATCCTGGAGGCCCCCAATCCCAGAAGCAACTTTAGTCCACATTGCTTAACTATTTTGAGTGTCTACTCTACAGAGGTTTTAAAAAAATAATAAAATTATATTATTATATTATATTATATTACATTATTATTTAATTCAATATAAAATAATAGTTAAAAATTAAAATTAAATGGTTATTAAAAATTGTGGTGATCTGTTGTGGAGCAACCACATTGTACAAGATAGTAGTGGTTACCCAGACCTTGTTGTTGGTTTGCGATAGAGCCCCCATAAGAGTTCAAGCTTCAGGGCCCCACTGCTCCACTGTTGTCTATGCTTTGTGCTTAGGGTCAAAGTCCTGTTGGAAGGTGAAGTCCAATCTGAGGTCCAAAGCTCTCCAGATCAGGTTTTCATTAAGGACTTATCTGTAGTTTCCTTTGTCCACTCTGTCTAGTTTTCTAGTCCCTGCCACTAAAAAAACAACCCCAAGCAAAATGCTACCACCACCATACTTCACCTTTGATATGGTATTGCACAGGTGATCAGGTGATGGTTTTCTCTAGATGCGACGCTAATCTTGGTTTCATGAGACCAGATCTTGTTTTTGACAGTCTGAGGTTCCTTTTTCCAAACACTGGGAGTTTTCAATGTGTGTTTTACTGAGGAGAGGTGGCAGTCTGGTCACTCTGTCATTAAGCCCAGATCAATGGAATGTTGTAACTCCACACAGTTTCTCTGGAGTTCTGCCAGAGTAACCGTTGGGTGCTTGGGCACCTCTCTTACCATGGCCTTCTCCAATAATTGTTCAGTTTGGCCAGTCCAGCTGTAGAAAGAATCATGGTTGTTCCAAACTTCTTCCATTTCCCCTGATCTGTGCTGTGACACAATCCTGTCTTTAAGCCGGAAGGCAAATGGTCCTCATGGCTTGGTATTTGCTCTGATGCACATTTTCTATAGACAAGTGTGAGTCTTTCCAAGCAAGGTGTAGAAACATCTCAATGATGATCCATAGAATGAGATGCATCTGAGACAGATTTCAAACGTCATAGCAAAGGGTCTGAATATTGGTGTCAAAGTTATATTTCTTTTTTATACTTTTAATGAGTTTGTAAGCATTTCTAAAATCCTATTTTCACTTTGTTATTCTGGGGCAGGGGTGGGCAATGTCGGTCATGTAGAGCCGCAGTGACTACAGGTTTTCATTACAACCCTAACTGCTTAATTAAAAAACAATCCTTGCCAATCTCAAACCTTATTTAATTTTATGGCTTGTTAGTCTTCAATGCAAGGTTCTTATATTGTAGATTTTTCCTTTCCAAAGATATCATCTAAATGATTTGAAGCCTTAAACGGATAATTGTCAGTCTGTCACATTTTTCTATTAAGTGTTTTATGAAATCAAACAGTGCATGATGAACACACACAGATGTAAATGGAAACAACCTAGATGGAGAACTACTGGCTGCTTTGTCATTTACATCATATAGCTAATAAGGAGCTATTAAAACAGTGAATGCAGCTGTTTAAGATTGAAATAAGCAATTAAGATTGGGGACCCTTAATGAGAAAGACCACTAAAATGAAGAATCAAAATGTCACTTAAGCAATAAGTGCTTCATCAGCAATAATTGACTTCTCATGAAGAAGGTAGGCTGGAAGAAAAACCTGCAGCCACTGCGGCTCTCCAGGACCAACATTGCCCACCCCTGTTCTGGGGTATTAAGTGTTGCTTGATTTGGGAAGAAATGAATATACACGATTTAGCATAAGGCTGCAACATAAAAAAGTGGAAAAAGTGAAGGGGTCTGAATACTTTCTGAATCCAGTGTATTTATAAACCACTGTTGACCATATGACCATAACAAACTGGACTTTGATTTTCACCATTTCAAACATCAAAAACGTACAAAATAGGGACTCTTCCATCTTATTTCTTCTGTAACATTAACTCTCTTTTACTGTTTGTAAAGCACATGTATGAAAATGTATTATGTACATAAATAAATATTATTTTTGTCACAGAGCTTACTTGCACAAAATCTAGCACATGCCACTGTATTAAACCAAAGTACTCATAAAGAAACACACACAAACACTGTAAATGTATGAAAATTCCACACAGAGGTTGGCTGAATGTCAGTTTGACCCCAGTATACTGCAGATTTTTCTTTTTTATGTTTTATTAATTTTAAGGATTTTAATGAGCATAGTGCAAATAGATAAGACAAATGGCTACTGTAAGAAAGGCACTATATAGGCGCCGACCTGACACAGACTGACACCGGAGGCATGATAATCAAAGTAAATAAACTTTTATTTTTCTTCACCTGTGGGGCACATCTTCCCCGTGTTCCACAGGCACAACACAGTCCCAAGAGCAGCAAAACGCCCAAAACACCACACTCTTCTTCTCTGCACCACCACTCCTCCTGGCAAGCGTTGTCCTCCTCCTCCCGACTCATGCTCTCGGAGTGGTGGCTGCTGGGCCCTTTTATAGTTCACCCAGAAGTGCTTCAGGTGTTTGACCACCTGCCTCCGAGTGCACCTCTGGGTGTGGCTAAACTACGGCCCAGACAGACCCAGGAATCCCTGCTGCGCCCCCTGGTGGTCACCCCGGATCCCAACAGGGCTGTGGAGAACTCCATCTCCCATGGAGCCCTGCGGGTATCTGAGGCACCATAGTCACCCGGTGGGTTGCCACCTGGTGGCCATCCGTCACAGTACGCCACATTTACTTAACATAAATTGCATTACCATTATTATTATATAATTATATATTTGTTATGGCAGTATTGATACAATATTATTTCAATAAGATTTACACCAATCAGCCACAACAACAACAACAACAACAACATTTATTTATATAGCACGTTTTCATACAAAAAAATGTAGCTCAAAGTGCTTTACAAAATGAAGAATAGAAAAATAGAAGACACAATAAAAAATAAACATAAGTCAATATTAATTAACATAGAATAAGTAAGGTCCGATGGCAAGGGTGGAGAGAAAAAACAAAAAAAAAACTCCAGAGGCTGGAGAAAAAAAATAAAATCTGTAGGGATTCCAGACCAAGAGACCACCCAGTCCCTTCTGGGCAAAACTCCACCGACAGGTAAAGTGAATAACGTTGATATTTCATTACAATGATATCTGTCATGGTGTGGGATATATTAGGCAGCAACTTAACAGTCAGTTCTTGAAGGTGATGTCTTGAAAGCTGAAAAAAATGGGCAAGCATAAGGATCTGAGCAACTTCCACAAGGGCCAAATTGTGATGGCTAGAAGACTCAGTTAGAGCGTCTCTGAAATGGCAAGTCTTTCAGGGTGTTGTTCATGGTATGCAGCGGGCAGTAACTACCAAAAGTGGTCTAATGTAAGACAACCACTGACAGGGTCATGGGCACCCAAGGCTCATTGGTGCATGCAGGGAATAAAGGCTACCCCATCTAGTCTGATCCCACAAAAGAGCTACTATACCATAAATTACTGAAAAGCTTAATGCTGGCCATGAGAGAAAGGTTTGAGAACACACAGTGCATCACAGTTTGCTGCGTAAGGTGCTGTGCAAACACAGTGCACATGCTGACCCCTGTCCACCACTGAAAACGCCTACAATGGGCACATGAGTATGGAAAAAGGTGGCCTGGTTTGATGAATAACGTTTTCATTTAGATCATGTGGACAGTTGAATACATGTGGGCCGTTTTTACCTGGGGAAGAGATGACAGCAGGATGCACTATGGGAAGAAGCCAAGACAGCAGAGGAAGTATGATGCCCTTGGCAATGTTCTGCTGGGAAACCTGGCATTCATGTGGATATTACTTTGACACGTACCACCTACCTAAAGATTGTTGTAGACCACATACAGCCCTTCATGGCAATGGTATACCCTGATGGCAGTGGCTTTTATTAGCAGTACCCTGCTACACATTGTTCAGGAGGGATATAACAAAGAGTTCAAGGTGTTGACTTGGCGGTCAAATTCCCCAGATCTCAATCTGATTGAGCATCTTTGAGATGTACTGGAATAACAATTCTCATCCATGGGGTCCAACCTTGCAACTTACAGGACTTATTGGATCTGCTACCAAATACCACAGGATACCTTCAGAGGTTTTATGAAGTCTATACCCTGATGGGTCAGAGCTGTTTTGGTGGTATGAGGAGGACCTACACAATATTTGCCAGATAGTTTTCATGTTGTGGCTGATCAATGTATACATTTATTCATAAAAAATCATATTTAGAGTCATAGTGTAAGAAGCTGTGGATTGAACAGTGCAAAAATTTGCTCTGATTATTTTCATCAAACAAGTCAGGTAACCAAATACTGTTTTGAGGGAGGGATTTGCAAGCTCTGTGTAAATTTTATCTAATGTCAGTTTTGAGTTCTGCCATCCAGACCTACCGGTTAAACAGGAATTCTCACACCAGCCATCCATCAAAGTCTTTGTTTCCAGCACCTTTTCTGTTAGCCTGAGGGCCAGGGAGTACAAAGAGTATCAGCTCCAGTGCACTGTGTTAGAGAAAGTCAAAGGGGAAGGGGGGGGTTAATGAAGGAATTAGTAGTATTAGTAGATAATCTAAAATCTGTTTAGTCATTACAGAAGGACTTGAGCAGCACACAGGCTTGGACAGATTTGTGACAGATGAAATTTAATGTTAGTAAATGTAGAAAGTAAAAATGTGAGGGTTGAATACACAATGGGAGGTCTAAAAATTGAAAGCACACCTTATGAGAAGGGTTTAGGAGTCGTAGTGGACTTGACACCATCAACTGCCAGACAGTGTTGTTCAAAGGCCATTAAGAAGGCTAACAGAATTTTAGATTATATAGCACCCTGATGTGTGGAGTACAAGGCCAAGGAGGATCTGCTCAGGCTTTATAACACACTGGTGAGGCCTCATCTGGAGTACTGTGTGCTGTTTTGGTTCCCAGACTACAAAATAAGACATAGCAGTGCTGGAAAAAGTCCAAAGAAGTGTGACTAGGCCGATTCTGGGGCTACAGAGGATAAATTATGGGGAAGAACTAAAAGAGTCGAGCCTTTTCAGTTTAAGCAAAAAGAAGATTAAGAGGTGACATGTGTGATGAACGGCCGGCAGCTCAACCCGGCCGGGATGCCCCTGGAATAGAAGGTTAGGGGAAGACAACTACTTGTGACACTGCTTCCCCCAAAACGCTAGATGGCAGCTTCCCTGGAGTGCAGTGGTACCCCGGCTTCCCGCAGGGCACTATGGGACATACTGTAGAGTTCGGGCACATAGTCCTGCTGGGTGCCGTGGGTGCTGCCAGGAGGAGCTGTCAAAGGACCTGGGGACGTACACTCACTTAAAGGATTATTAGGAACACCATACTAATACGGTGTTTGACCCCCTTTCGCCTTCAGAACTGCCTTAACTCTACGTGGCATTGATTCAACAAGGTGCTGAAAGCATTCTTTAGAAATGTTGGCCCATATTGATAGGATAGCATCTTGCAGTTGATGGAGATTTGTGGGATGCCCATCCAGGGCACGAAGCTCCCGTTCCACCACATCCCAAAGATGCTCTATTGGGTTGAGATCTGGTGACTGTGGGGGCCATTTTAGTACAGTGAACTCATTGTCATGTTCAAGAAACCAATTTGAAATGATTCGAGCTTTGTGACATGGTGCATTATCCTGCTGGAAGTAGCCATCAGAGGATGGGTACATGGCGGTCATGAAGGGATGGACATGGTCAGAAACAATGCTCAGGTAGCCCATGGCATTTAAACGATGCCCAATTGGCACTAAGGGGCCTAAAGTGTGCCAAGAAAACATTCCCCACACCATTACACCACCACCACCACCAGCCTGCACAGTGGTAACAAGGCATGATGGATCCATGTTCTCATTCTGTTTACGCTAAATTCTGACTCTACCATTTGAATGTCTCAACAGAAATCGAGACTCATCAGACCAGGCAACATTTTTCCAGTCTTCAACTGTCCAATTTTGGTGAGCTCGTGCAAATTGTAGCCTCTTTTTCCTATTTGTAGTGGAGATGAGTGGTACCCGGTGGGGTCTTCTGCTGTTGTAGCCCATCCGCCTCAAGTTTGTGCGTGTTGTGGCTTCACAAATGCTTTGCTGCATACCTCGGTTGTAACGAGTGGTTATTTCAGTCAAAGTTGCTCTTCTATCAGCTTGAATCAGTCGGCCCATTCTCCTCTGACCTCTAGCATCAACAAGGCATTTTCGCCCACAGGGCTGCCGCATACTGGATGCTTTTCCCTTTTCACACCATTCTTTGTAAACCCTAGAAATGGTTGTGCGTGAAAATCCCAGTAACTGAGCAGATTGTGAAATACTCAGACCGGCCCGTCTGGCACCAACAACCATGCCATGCTCAAAATTGCTTAAATCACCTTTCTTTCCCATTCTGACATTCAGTTTGGAGTTCAGGAGATTGTCTTGACCAGGACCACACCCCTAAATGCATTGAAGCAACTGCCACGTGATTGGTTGATTAGATAATTGCATTAATGAGAAATTGAACAGGTGTTCCTAATTATCCTTTAGGTGAGTGTATACTTTTATTGTGGCCAGGAAGTACGAGGTAGTCATGGGAAAAAGTACTTCAGTGCTGAAGAAAATCCCTGTCAAGTGGTCGGAAGGACAGAAGTACTTCTGGGTCAAAGACTATTTAAAGGACAGATGGGAACCCAGCCGGCAAGCCGGAGTTGGGAGGGAGTGTGACAGAGTTTGCTGGGAGGTGTGGAGGAAGAATTGTACTGTTGAGTTTGATTTGTGTTTATTGTGGTGGTTGTGGTGCTTTGGAGGCACTATAAAAGTGTGTTTGTCTGTTGGGGAAAAGGTGAGCAACAGTGCCACCAAGCGTCCACACATTTACACATGATTGAAGTATTTAAAATTATGAAGGGAATTAGTCCAGTGGATCGAGACTGTTACTTTAAAATGAGTTCATCAAGAACAAGGGGACACAGTTGAAAACTTGTTATGAGTAAATTTCGCACAAACATTGTGAAGTTTTCGTTTAAACAGAGAGTCATAGATACATGGAATACGCTACCAAGTAATGTGGTAGACAGTAGGACTTTGGGAACTTTCAAAACTTGACTTGATGTTATTTTACATGAATTAAGTGGATAGGACTGGTGAGCTTTGCTGGGCTGAATGGCCTGTTCTTGTCTAGATTGTTCTAATGTTCTATGCTGCAATTCTATGAGGAAGTAACAAAAGCATATGCTCAGAGAGTTGTATATGATATTATTTTTTTGATTTTCAGGAGGCTTTTAATATAGTGGCATGTGATCAAACTAAATGAAGCTGGAGCTCAAGGTATAGTGCACAGCTGGGTGAAAATTTGGCTTGAACACAGGAAACAACGAGTTAAAGTACGGGAAATGTTTTCAGAATTAAGTGATGTTAAAAGCGGTGACCCTCAAGGATCAGTGCTAGGGCTGCCTGTCTATTTAATATACAAAAATCAAATCTAGAAAAGTATATAAATAAGCTTTTTCAGTTTGCAGATAATACCAAACCGGCTGAATTGGCAGATACACCGTCAGCTGAGCTAGACCATGGACTTGGTCAGAATTCAGATTAAGGCAAATTTGTGGCAAATGAAATTCAATAGAAGTAAAAGATATAAAAATGCTAAATCTGAATATGCTATGGGAGAATTGAAACTCAAAATTACACTGCAAGGAGTTATAATGGAGCTCTCACCGTCAACATCCAGATACTGTATATAGAAGTAATTAAGAAGACTATCAGGATTTTCGGTTACATGTGCAGTATATGATTAAGCAAAATAACACATCAGCAAGACTTCATCTGGACTACTGTGTGCAAAAATGACAAGGTAGAATTAGAGAAAGTCCAGAAAAGAGGGAGATTCTGATTCTGGTACTGTGAGGCATGAGCAATGAGAAAAGATTGAGGATGCTTTTTAGTTCAAACTAACAAACAGATTAAGAAGTAACATGATTCAAGAGTTCAGAATTATAAAGAAACTTAGTAGAGTGGATCCAAGCTGTTATTTTTAAATGAGTTTTTCAACAAGAACACAAGGACACAGATAGAGCAAATTTTACAGAAGCACTGGAAAGGTTTTCTTCACACAGAAAATTATAGACTCAAGTAGTAAGACTTAGGGACCCCCAAAACTCAATGTCATTTTGGATAAATTAGTTGAGTGTTATTGACAAGTTTTTTTTGAGCTAATGACTCAGTGTTGTGGAAATTGTTCTGGTTTTCTAATGTTCCTTCCAAAGATACTGTCTTTGGTGACAAGCAATTTGGAGGTCACTCCTGCCACCACCTCTCAGGTCATACTATATACAGCACATGCTGCTTTATGAAATCAAGTAGTGTTATAAAACACCTCAGCCATCCTGCACAGTTGCTTTTCTCTGTTCTCTGTCAGCACTCAGACCTGTAGATTCAGGAAAAGTTTGTCTCCTCAGATCACAAGGCTACTCAACAGCCACTCATACTGACAGCTATGTGAATGTTTCACATATTTAGATTGAATTAGAATTTAATGTACAGTGATCTATCTGTCACTAGACATTGTGCTGTGTACATATGGCAGTAAGTGTGAACTTAAACTTGAATTTGTTTCCAACTCAAAATACATTGGGGTGCATTTACAGTCATGGCCGAAATTATCAGCACCCCTGGAATTTTCCCAGAAAATTCACCATTTCTCCCAAAAAATTGTTGCAATTATAAATGTTTTGGTATACACATGTTTATTTACTTTATGTGCATTGGAACAACACAAAAAAAACAGAGAAAAAAAGCCAAATCTGACATCATGTCACACAGAATGTGTGTTTAACATATAGTTTAATTCTGCTAGATGATGAGCAAGAAGCTTATTCAAAATGAATTGGGACCCCATCCAGAGTATTTCCTGCTGTGTGCACATTATTGTTGGTGTAGGCTCCAGCTTATATTTCCTTAAATTGAATTAACAGGGGGTGGCACGGTGGTGGAGTTTGCATGTTCTCCCCGTGTCTGCGTGGGTTTCCTCCGGGTGCTCCGGTTTCCTCCCACAGTCCAAAGACATGCAGGTTAGGTCCATTGGCGATCCTAAATTGCCCCGAGTGTGTGCTTGGTGTGTGTGTGCCCTGCTGTGGGCTGGCGCCCTGCCCGGGGTTTGTTTTCTGCCTTGCACCCTGTGTTGGCTGGAATTGGCTCCAGCAGACCCCCGTGACCCTGTAGTTAGGATATAGCGGGTTGGATAATGGATGGATGAATGAATTAACAGGGTAATTAATAAGGTCATTTAATCAAATAAATATGACAGCATGGTGCTTAGCACTGGTTTGCCAGAAGGTCTGTTTGTTACCAGTTCAGTTAGTGAGGATTATCAGTGCTTATCAGCTCCAGTTTGCCAGTATGTCTAACTGGAAGGCTTAAATGTTTTATTTCAGAAATTAAATAACTGATAAGAATGCTCCTGTACTCGATGAGTGATATAGCATTTAAAGAAGTTTTAAGGACAGCTCATATACATTAAGAAGCAAGAATTATCACTATTATTGCAACCTGGATGAAGGAGCATCATCTCCAAATCAACCTGGCAAAGCTGGACCTTCTTGTTATCCCATCTATTAAAGAGCCCCACTTCTATTCAGCTTGGCTCATTATTGCTAACACCTGCCAAGTCTGTATGTACCCTTGGGGTGGGGATCAATGACCAAATGTCCTTCATTAACCATGTTGTAAAGTCCCTTGTCCTTGCAGATTCACCCATTACAACATCTGCAAGTCTCACCAAGCCACTGCAGATGATTCAAAATGCAGCATCATGTCTGGTGTTTAACCAGCCGACATGGACACTCGTCACTCGTCTTTTCTGATCACTGCTCCCTGTAGCAGCACACATTCAGTTCAAATCCTTCATGCCTGCCTACAGAGTATTCAGCTCCTGAGATCCTATGCTCCTTCTCGCCCACTCGGATCTGGTGATGAAAGGCGTCTAGTGATGCCATCTCCGCTTGGCAACAAATTTTGATCCAGACTCTTTTTTGTGTAGATGAACCTGGTGGAATGAGCTGCCCACCTCCATTTGGACTTTTGAATCCTTCCATTTCTTTGTAAAACATTTGAAGACTTTCTTGTTTGGTGAATTTTTGTCTAACTGATATTGGCTGTTTCAGGGATCGGCTCTGTGCCCTTTCTTTTTTGTAGTAGTGATGGACAGGTTGACAGATGAGATCAGACAGGAGTCCCCGTGGACTATGATGTTTGTTGATGACATTGTGATCTGTAGCAAGAGTAGGGAGCAGGTTGAGGAGACCCTGGATAGGTGGAGATATGCTCTAGAGAGGAGAGGAATGAAGGTCAGTAGGAACAAGACTGAATACATGTGTGTAAATGAGAGGGAGGTCAGTGGAATGGTGAGGATGCAAGAAGTAGAGCTGGGAAAGATGGATGAGTTTAAATACTTGGGATCAACTGTACAAAGTAACAGGGAGTTTGGATGAGAGGTGAAAAAGAGAGTGCAGGCAGGTTGGAATGGGTGGAGAAGAGTGTCAGGAGTGATTTGTGACAGTCGGGTATCAGCAAGAGTGAAAGGGAAGGTCTACAGGACAGTAGTGAGACCAGCTATGTTATATGGGTTGGAGACAGTGGCACTGACCAGAAAGCAGGAGACAGAGCTGGAGGTAGCAGAGTTAAAGATGCTAAGATTTGCACTGGGTGTGACGAGGATGGACAGGATTAGAAATGAGGACATTTGAGGGTCAGCTCAAGTTGGACGGTTGGAAGACAAAGTCAGAGAGGCGAGATTGCATTGGTTTGAACATGTGCAGAGGAGAGATGCTGCGTATATTGGGAGAAGGATGTTAAGGATACTGCGGTGGGTTGGCACCCTGCCCAGGATTGGTTCCTGCCTTGTGCCCTGTGTTGGCTGGGATTGGCTCCAGCAGACCCCTGTGACCCTGTGTTTGGATTCAGCGGGTTGGAAAATGGATGGATGGATGGATGTTAAGGATGGAGCTGCCAGGTAAGAGGAAAAGTAGAAGGCCTAAGAGAAGGTTTATGAATGTTGGGAGAGAGGACATGCAGGTGATGGGTGTAACAGAACAAGATGTAGAGGACAGAAAGATATGGAAGAAGATGATCCGCTGTGGCAACCCCTAATGGGAGCAGCCGAAAGAAGAATTATAATGAGCTTTCTTCCAAACTTTTCACTTGTGATGATCAATTTTGTCACCTTGTCCTGTAACACTTGTTCCCAAACAGTCCCTTAGACTGTTGTTTACTCAGTTATGTTGACCTCTTTTGGGTAAAAGCATCTGCTAAGCAAATTCATGTATTTATTTCTAGTTACATTGACTAATGTAATGCAGTGTTTACTGACTACTCAAGTCATTTTCTATAAAGCTTTCAGTTAATTCAAAATTCTACTGCAAGAATTATTACAAAAAGCAGAATATATGAACACATAATTCCAATTCTTAAGCCCTTGCACTGGTTTATGTTCAGAGCTGATTTCAAGGCCCTGCTTAGATACCTGAACTTATCATTAATTACAAAGCACAGCGCACATTAAAATCTCAAGATGACAGCCTGTTTATGATTCCAAGATTTCATAAAATAACAAAATAACTGTGAGGTTGAGCTTTAAGTCACAAGGTACTGAAGCTGTGGAATGGTCTACCTGCTACTATAAGATGTGCCTCTTCAGTCTCAACCTTTAAATGCCATCTTAAAACTCACAACTTCAGTTTAGCATACCCTGACTAGAACTGCTGATTAGTTATGCATACTGCATCTTCGTTGTAAGTCATTAGTACTAAAATGTAAGTAATACAATATTTATAAACTGTTACTGACCCTCCTCTATTCTGTTTCTCTTCATGGTATCCTCATGTGACACTTAGTGACACTGCTCTACTGTTAGATAGATAGATAGATAGATAGATAGATAGATAGATAGATAGATAG